>CM040925.1:37361147-37816147 GCA_023029165.1 Gobiocypris rarus | reverse complement strand
AAGCAGATAAAGTGTCTGTTATAAAACAATTACTTCATGCACCTTTAATTGACATGTATATGTTATAGGGGCAGATTCGAGCGCATGAGACACGGCTTAGCATGCAAAAGAAAGGATACTTCACGAAGTCGATGGCGTTTGTCCTTAAATATCCCAAACCGACAGACTCGTTGAAGGAAGACATGTTGTGATGAATATTGTTTTCTGTGGACATACAGACGAGATGAGTGATACAGCCGTCCTGAGACAGACCAGCTGAATGATAGCATGTGTTCACCAAAACATTCTGACTGAAATATAGCAATATCAGATGAAAAACACAAACTAAACGAAAGTTCAAAATGTTGCATGAAATAAGTTTAAGTTGAAGCACTTAAAATTACTAACTAAATTGAAATGTTATGTTATTCTGACACCTTTCTATCAGAACCAGCATTAACTTCTTGAGCAGTTTGAGCTCCAGTAGCTCGTCTGTTTGATCGGACCACACGGGCCAGCCTAATAGTTTACTAGCACATCATAATTACTAAAAAACTGAAAATATAAAAAAAGCCAAATAAAAAAACAATATAGTTTAAATACATATATAATCAATCAAAATACTATAATAGTACATAAATAAAACAAAAATATAAAATGTGTTTTAGGCCTAAATATCAATGTTTCCATCCACCTATTTGTATGCAAATTTTGGTGTATTGAATAAAATAAAAAAACGCTGGATGGAAACGCCACGATGTGTATAAATTAAAAAATGTGCATAAAAACATATACACTCAATTGAAGCGGTTAATTTTCTTTATACCTGATAAGAAATTACAATGAACACGTTTACCGAATAAATCCCTCGATGCGCAACATAAACCTCGCGCAACTTTTCCTCAGCAGAGGCTGTGATTGGATAACTGGGCTAGCCAGCGAACCAATCACATCACAGCATCTCAAACGGCAGAGTCATGGTCTGTGATCAGAACGATTGGGTTTAATTCTCTCAAGACGCGACTCACAATTGATCGTTTATTGGTTTTCATCTGACGCTCTGAGACTCATTCATGATGGAGGGAAAAGAGGCTAGGGCTGGGCGATATCCAAAAAATATATATATCTCGATATTGTCCAAATTTTTACGATATTCTATATATATCTCGATATGTTTGCAATTGCTTTTAAATAAAATATATATATATATTTTGCCCCCCTTAAAAACAACAAATACATTTTAGATGTATTTTACCAAAATAAATACAAAATGTTTACGTTTACTGAACGGGTCAGGATGACCAAAATCTTCAATCATGATACGAGTGATTTAATTTTTTTTTTTAAATGTACTTTTATAATAACAATATAGATTTTTAATTTGATCTTTTAAAAAAAAACATAAGTAAAACATGCAAATTACAAACAATATGACAGAAAAAGTGCTTTATTTTCAGCTACAGTGGGTCTATTTAACAGCTGCAAGTCAAGAAATAAATCAAATATCAAATATATATAAAAAGTCTTCACTTAATAAATTAACTATAGGCTACACTGATTCTTAATAAATATATTAAAGTTGTTTAGCCAAGCATGGGGTGGTTTTCTATTTTTCGTTGTTGTTTGATGAACATTAAATCCCTCAGATATGAGCTCCGGCCCTTTAAGAGCTGCACGGACCCAATACACTGACACACACGATTCCTCACTCAACTCTGTGTGCTTTCACTAAAAACACACACTACTGTGTTTAATACTCGACAGGACATGCATTTTTACATTTGTTTGACCACTGAAACCCAATAATCCATGAAGGAACTGAATCCCGATCGCATGTTGTCTGAAAGGCGTGTGCGCTTCAGGTCAGAGTCCGGCGAGCACGTCCCGCGCTATTATTTCTCCCGTGCGCGCATGTTTCTGTTGCTTGCTTTGTCATGCGCTGCGCGTATATATTTAACTCTTCTGCTTCCAATGTTTAGTTAACGGTGGGAGCAGACCTCTGCGTTATCTGGTAATGTTTTTGGGAAAGTATGCATGTTGAATTTGAAATATTTGATATTCACTATATTTTCAAATTTTACATCGTCATCAAAATTATTGCGATATTATCGCTAATATTCCATATATCGCCCAGCCCTAAAAGAGGCCGGTTGTTTTATTACTGATATTAAGCCCCAATTTCCCAGGAAGTGACGATTTGGTTCTCTTGAACACATGCTGCTGCTCTATTCGCAAATGTTTTATGTCATATTAGTTAAATTCACGACTTTGGATGGAAACATGGCTAATGTTTGTTCAGTGCAAAGTGTACTTGCCCTCGGCTTCATCAAAGCCGATGAACTTCACCGCCTGGGCGTAGTTGACGATACTGGACAGATACGGGTGGATGTTGGTTGTGGCCGCCACATATGTGTACGATTGAATCAGTGCTAGTTCATCAGCCACATTCGTCTCGCCCGCCTGCAACAAATAAACACCAGTGAATGCTCGAATCTGGCTCGCTAACAAGTTACATTTCTACAGACTGTGAACTTTACAGCAGTTTCTTTATGCATGACAGCGAGATTCCCATCACCAGGAGTTAAACACACAGTAATGGGCAAATCTGGCAGGAAAGCTATCATGAAAGCTTTATGATAAGAGGCTTGAAGTGAAGTGTGTGTTCATTCAGACCGTCTCCATTTCCTGTTATGGATGACACACTTTGAAGAGAAACTGCCAGAAGTCTTGAAGTAAAGTTAATTAAGCAAACTATGAAATCTATGTATTTAAAACAGAAATAATAACTCCTTTATTTCTTCTGTGGAGGGTAAAATGTTTAGCAGAATTTATCCTTATATCATTAACTAAAATTGAATCATACTGAACATTTTAGTTACTTAAAATAAAATAAAGGTTCATTTTAATAATGTAAACTTATTTTATTTCAGCTATTTGCCATGGCAACCTTTCTCAGTTGTGTTTAGTTTAATTTGAATTATTAACTAAAAATAAAATAAATACTAAAACAGAATATAGACATTTAAAAAACTAGTGATATATCGCAATATAAAATGTGACGATATGTATCGTTGATGGAAACTATATGATTCGTGATATATTTATATATATAGTTGTTTTATCCGAGGCTCAACTTGCTGTAGTCGGCCTATTTATAAGGTATAATTCACCCAAACACAAATTAACAAATGTACCACAAATGTAAATTCTGTCATCATGTGCTCACCATCAAGTTGTTTTTCGTTTAACTTCCAAATACAAATGAAGATTTTCTTGAGGGATTTCTGTCCCTCCATTTTTAAAGTCCATTCCTCTCAAACTTAAAAAGATGCAAAAAATGTCATAAAGGCCTTGTAATAATAACTAATTGAGGGGTCTAATTCAAAGTCTTAAGTCTTCTGAAGAGACACAATGATGAATATATTTAACACGACGCACATACTGTAGTAAACACGGATGTTCAAATGACTGAGTGACGCACTCCTCCAAGTCACTTTTAGTTTTAGTAGTATGATTATTCAAAGCAATTTAGATGGTCCATTCATACATACTGTATTAATAGAGAGATAGGCGGGACATAGCGAGCACAGGAGAGTTGCGAGCATGGGGAGAGAATACTGCCGGTATTGAAAGCGCGAGTAATGCGTGAGGGGAGTTTACAGAGTTTCAGTGACATTATTACATTAATAATCTTATTACATAGAATCATACAACGACTATACATAATGTTGAATATATAATAATGCATAGGGTGAATATTTGCTGGAATAATTCACAAATAATAAAATTATAATTTTATATAAAAAAAAATATATATATATATATATATATATATATATATATATATATATATATATATATATATATATTATAAAAATATAAAAATAGTAAAAAATAACTATTTTGGCTTAAAATATCGGGATATCGTGAATTCAGTATCGAGATACATATCGAATTGTGACACAAGTGTATTGTTACATCCCTAAAAAAACACAAAATTTCTAAAACTCAAATGGAAAATATTTAAAAAGAAATTAATATTGAATATTAATAAAAAAGTCAAGTACATTAATAATGATAAAATAACACTGATAAGCACCATACAAGCAATAAGAAGATACTTTTATTATGCTTTATATACATATATATATATATATATATATATATATATATATATATATATATATATATATATACATATATATATAAAGATTATAATAGATTATATATATAATCTATTTTATTTTATTGTATATATTTATATATATTATATTTTAGTCTATATATATAAAGCTTTTTGTCATTTTTATTACTTTTCTTTATATTTCTATTTAGCATTAATTTGTTTTATTTCAGTTTTCATTTTTGTTTAGTTTAGTTTGTTTAGTTTAACTTAACTAGTTAAGTATTAAAATAACAAAATAAAATAAAAACAATATAGACAAAAAAAACACAGAATTACTGAATATGAATATTCATATTGAATATTGATGAAAGCTGTAATAGTATATCAGTGATGCTATAATAACACTGACAAAAAATAAAATAAGTAGATACTTTTATTATGCTTTTGTGTCACTATGAATATGCAGATTCTTCAAAAGAATGACTTTGCCACATCAAAACAAACAACAGAAACCATAAGTGTGAGTAAATGTTCAAATCTGTGTGAATTATGAATGATGTAAGAACCTTTCTGGGTCGGAGCAGAACCTCTTCCTCACGATTCTCTTCCTCAGTGATCAGACATCCGTGAATCCGCTCGGGATGAGCTTCGTTCAACAGCTCTGCTAAAGAGGAAGAGAAAAAGACAATGTGAAATCAAAGCAAAGCTTCATCATACAGACTACAAACAATAAACAGAGTACTTTAAGCTGACATGATTACAAATACTCCAGATATGCCATTATGCAAAGCTTAGCCAATCATCTGCATTCAGCACAGATGCTCAGTAGCAAAATCCTCCAGGTATTTTATTATTATTTACATAATATTTCAGTGATTATTAATATTTTGAATATGCTTTCATTTTTACATTTTCCTTTTTCATTTAAATTTTCATTAAAGTATTGTTATTAGTATGTGTGTGTGTGTGTGTGTGTGTGTGTGTGTGTGTGTGTGTGTGTGTGTGTGTGTGTGTGATGGGTAGGTTTAGGGACAGGGACAGGGGCAATGTGTGTGTGTGTGACGGTAGGTTTAGGGACAGGGGCAGTGTGTGTGTGTGTGTGTGTGTGTGTGTGTGTGTGTGTGTGTGTGTGTGTGTGTGATGGGTAGGTTTAGGACAGGGGCAGTGTGTGTGTGTGACGGGTAGGTTTAGGGACAGGGGCAGTGTGTGTGTGTGTGTGTGTGTGTGTGTGTGTGTGATGGGTAGGTTTAGGGGCAGGGGCAGTGTGTGTGTGTGTGTGTGTGTGTGTGTGTGTGTGTGTGTGTGTGTGTGTGTGTGTGTGAGACGGTAGGTTTAGGACAGGGGCAGTGTGTGTGTGTGTGTGTGTGTGTGTGTGTGTGTGTGTGTGTGTGTGTGTGTGTGATGGGTAGGTTTAGGACAGGGGCAGTGTGTGTGTGTGTGTGTGTGTGTGTGTGTGTGTGTGTGTGTGTGTGTGTGTGTGTGTGTGTGTGTGTGTGTGTGATGGGTAGGTTTAGGGGCAGGGGCAGTGTAGGGGATAGAAAATACGGTTTGTACAGTATAAAATGCATTACGCCTATGGAATGTCCCACATTTCACAAAACAAACGTGTGTGTGTGTTTATATATAAGTATTTATATATATATATATATATATATTTATTTATTTATTTATTTATTTATTTATAAGGGCTGTTAAGCGATTAGAATTTTTTATCTGATTAATTACATGATGTGGCAAATTTGTTATGAGCTTTTTGTAATTTTCATTCGTTTTCCTTATATTTGTATTTAGCATTATTATTTACTGTTTATTTAGTTTTAGCTGTAGTAATTTAGTCCTTAAACTAACTTTATTTCAGTTAATTGCCAAGGCAACATTTCCAAAGTGTTTCAAGTTAAGTTTTTTATTTAATATTAATATTTTATTCACGCTTTAATAGTTTTAGTAACTATAACAGCACGTCCGAGAGAGAGAGAGAGAGAGAGAGAGAGAGAGAGAGAGAGAGAGAGAAATAATCATGCACATCTACATTAACTGTAGTAGAATATACATATGACCCTTTTACACCCTGTCACGATAAGCTTTTATAATAACAGTGAGATATCCAGTGTGTAAACAGGGCACTGGGGTCGAGTCACAGGGAATGAATGAATAGCCTGAATAAATGTAAGACACTTCGGATAAATGTACCGTTATTTGTTATTAGTATTGCAAAGAATCAGATTATAGACTACTTGTAATTTAAAAGATTAAAAACAATACAAAATTATTACAATATATAATCATAAATAAAAGCAGAATAACAGATTGCTTTGCTTTTTTATGCAAAATTCACTTTTACTTGGTGTTTAAACATAAATGTGTGTCGGCAGTGTGTGTACACAACCACCCTATAATGGTAAAAATCCACCCATTTATTTTTTATATTCGCATAAATCATAAAGTGTCTCAAAATGAGTTGTTAGCGTTTTCTAGGCATCGTGACATCACAATGTAACAGGCCCCACCCAGGACTGATGACAGAATCTGCCCTGTTAGCTTAACTCCTCCCCTGAGTGAGACAAGCTCCGCCCCCTTCTGGAAAAGGTGGTGGGGAGCAGTAGCTCATTTGCATTTAAAGATACACACACAAAAACATTGTGTTTCGCTTCCAGCCAAAAAGAGGCATTGTGTGCATGATATGATCAATGATCTGTGGGGTTTTTTGAGCTGAAACTTCACACACACATTCCGGGGGCATAAAAGGTCCCCTTTAATTGCTCTTCCTCACCGGTGGACGTCTCCTCCTCGTTCTCATCTTCAGACATGTTTGTGGAGATACTCGGCTCTCCGGCCTCCATGTGCTTCCTGAAGTGCTCCAGCTGCTCTGTGGATTTAAATGTTTGAGAAAACTCATTAAAATACACATCAGTTTTTTATGAGGACCTTGAGAATTTAGTGTGTTGACATTCTGGCAATGGAACTACTTTCCAAACTTCCCATGGTTTCAGCCAAAATATCACAGTTATGAGGCATTTACTCCAATGTCGTAATTACAAGATGACAACCCTGTCATCAAAATGAGTTTACAAGTTGTAATTACGAGTTTTAGCCTTTTACAAGTCTGAATCCCATAATTATCGTAATGCATACATTGTGTAAATGCACTTTTACTTCCGTTTTGATGACCAGAACTTAAAAATATATATATTTTTAATTATGTTTTCTTCAGAAAATATGCAGTAGTTGCTACAATCCAACTTTTTTTTTGAAGTACATACACCGATCAGGCATAACATTATGACCACTGACAGATGAAGTGAATAACACTGATGATCTCCTGTTAGTGGGTGGGATATATTAGGCAGCAAGTGAACATTTTGTCCTCAAAGTTGATGGGTTAGAAGCAGGAAAAATGGGCAAGCGTAAGGATTTGAGCGAGTTTGACAAGGGCCAAATTGTGATGGATAGACGACTTGGTCAGAGCATCTCCAAAACTGCAACTCTTGTGGGGTGTTCCCGGTCTGCAGGGGTCAGGATCTATCAAAAGCGCTCCAAGGAAGGAACAGTGGAGAACCGGCCACAGGGTCATGGGCGGCCCAGGCTCATTGATGCACGTGTGGAGCGAAGGCTGGACCGTGTGGTTCGATCAAACAGACGAGCTACTGGAGCTCAAACTGCTCAAGAAGTTCATGCTGGTTCTGATAGAAATGCCTTGACGGGTCAGGGCTGTTCTGGCAGCACAAGGGGGGCCAACACAATATATATAAAAGTATGCCTGATCGGTGAATAATGATTTTAATGTATTAACAATGGTATTTAGTAGTTGAAATGTATAGATATCACTACTTTTTTCAACTTCAGGTTTTAATCTTCTGTTCTTGATGAGGATTTTTCCTCTGAGATCATTTGGAGACGGCAGCGGACATCCGGCCTCCATCTGTGAGAGAGTGAAAGAGAAAACATTAGCAAGTAACTGTGTTTACGAGCGCTTGAATAAACACACACACACAAATATAGTGTTTCAACACACTTACTGGGAAATCATCTAACGGCTGTTTAAGGAGGAAATCTCCAAATATATCCTCACAGTAGCGCGCCAGTTTATACTGCTGATGTTTCCTGAGAGAGAGGGGAAATCATCGGGTTTTCTTTACTATAATTGTTTATTTATGTCATATTAATGGGGACCTGGGTAATGGTGCGTTCACAATAGACGCAAATGAAGTGATAAGCTCAAGTGATTTACATGTTAAGTCAATGCAAAGACGTGAATAGACATTCTGTGGCGCGAATGAGGCAAATTGAGTGTTTGACGTGCAAAATATGTGATTTGCGCGAATTGTGCAAGTTGAAAAATCGGAGCTTTGGCAGATATTTGTGCCGCGCTAACCATTCAGGAGCTTGCTCTAGTAGTGACAACAATGAGGACAAAATCATATGTGGATACTCGGAGCTGTAGATACATCTTCAGACTTTATAGAAACAGGAATAAAAAGGATCTTGCTTGGAAGAAGGTGAGTGAGGAGATCAGACAATCTGGTAAGTTGTAAAAAACGCTCTTTACTCAATTTGAGCTCTACATAGGGTGATTGGGACACTTTTTGTCATTGAGAACAAGTGTCCCAATCACCCTGAATTCACCCTATTGAGACTACAAGCTAGCTAAAACCTGCAAATTGAGCTTATTCGCCGTATTTTAAAACAATGCATGTCAGCAAATTCACAATGAGATGAGCCGCCGGACAGAAGCCCCTCCCATGACACGAATTCGCGTCTGTTGTAGTGAATGTCACGAATGTCAAACGTTCAATTCGTGTCATTCGCGCCGCAGAATGTCTATTCGTGTCTTTGCATTGACTTAACATGTAAATCGCTCGCGCTCATCGCTTCATTCGCGTCTGGTGTGAACGCACCATATGAAAGCGCATACGTACGTGCAGTGGTTTTCGAAGGACAGAATCACAGGATACTCCGATGTCATGAAGGCCGTCTCTTTAATTCCCTGAATGACGTCCTGCATAAAACATACTGTAAATGTGCTTCGGTCTAAACAAAGCGTTCACACAGATACATTAAGTAAAGCTCCAGAGAAACGGAGGATATCTGGAACATTTGTTGGAGAAACAACACCTTGAACAGGACGTCTGTGCACATGGCCTTGCCGTGGGTGATTATGGGTTCCTGATCTTCACCTTTTCCATCCCAGCAGTCCAGCTCAACACACCTGCCAACAAATCACCACGTGTTTCAGACACCGTCAACATCAATGTTAAGCATCACATTCCTCATCAGTATCTTTGTCTCGTTTTGAAAACCATCTATACATCAAAAACCAAAACTACAATCCTTCAGTAAAAGTCTACCTCTCATGTTCTGCTGAGAGCCATTAGTCAGTGCTCTGGCAGAAGAATATCCTTTCTCACTTTATAATTCTGGTTAGAAATTACTATTCTAGGTTTTATCATTTACATTTTTAATATTTATTAACACTATAATAACTGTAACTGATCAGACATTTTTTTATTATATCTAATACTTTACAGAATAATAGATGCATCAATAACATTTTTTAAAAATTGATCACATTATGCAAGATTCAAGTGACCCTATTCAGATTTTTCCCTCTCATGTGGCACAGATCGGATATGTCATGTGAACGTGTAAGCAGGAAAAAAACGCATGCATTCCGATATCCTCAGAACGGATTCAGGCCTCACTCATATGTGGTAATAAATCCGATACATGCATTTGCGTCTGCCATGTAAGCGGTCAAATCGGATATTCCCCAGTAAATGAGAGTCGCACGTCATTAGGCGATGTTGGGCGATGGGGTTGAAGGATATATTTTACCACATCTCTTTAGATAAATATTATTTTTCTACTTAAAAATTATAATTTAGTTATTTTAATAACCTGATGACTCATCCACACTTCCCAATAGGTTACGTGAGTGGGGAAAACAGTGTTCTTCCACTTAAGAAGAGATGTACACTTTCAAGCAATTTTTATTTTACTAGGCCTATATCTCCTAATATAAATATGTTTTTTCTAGCTACTTAAAAAATATAATTTTGTTATTTTACAAACCCAACTAATGACTCATACAGGCTATATATATATATATATATATATATATATATATATATATATATATATATATATATATATATATATATATATATATATATATATATATATATATATATATATATATATATATAAAATATATTTAGAGGCTTTTGCATCTGAACTCTTCATATATATATATATGAAGAGTTCAGATGCAAAAGCCTCTAAAAGCTACTTCGGTAAAAAATGAGATAACGATACTGAGTGAATGCTCTCTGCATACATTCATAAAATACTTTCACTTCTTATACGTACTTTCAAATCCCAGCCTCAGCCCATTCAGAAGTACCGGTACTTGGTAGAAACCTTTACACGGAAGCCTGACAAAAATGCTTATTTTAAAGAAAAACATCAGAAGGATTTACAGGCTTTTGCATCTGAACTCTTCATATATATATTTAAATATTTATATATATATATATATATTTAAATATTTATATATATATATATATATATATATATATATATATATATATATATATATATATATATATATATATATATATATATATATATATATATTTTTTTTTTTTTGCTATGTAAAGGATATAGTCAAAGAAAAATTGCTTAAAAGTGCACAACTCTTCTTTTTGAAAGTTTTTCACCCCTCACGCAACCTATTGGAAAGTGCGGATGAGTCATTAGTTGGGTTATTAAAATAACGACAACATAGTTTTTAAGTAGAGTAATAATATTTATGTAAAATATTAGTGGCCTACTGTAGTGTCTCAGGATATCTTGGTCACATAGCTCTTCTGTGGTGGCTCCTGCTCTGAAGCGGGCAGATAAACCCGACTTCAGTAAACATCAAATAACTTTTGTCTGGTTAATACTCTTAAAGACAATGTGCCTTGGCCATAATATCAAATCAAATGAAAGAATAAAGGTGATTCTGGTAACACATTTATTAACACACATAAGAACAAGAAAACGGTAAAAACACTCATCCATCCATCTATCCATCTAGTTACCCGCTAAACTCACCCAGATAAATGATTGTGAGGTGGTCATGTGACGTACCTGCAGCCGGTCAGCAGCACCTGTCTGTACATCTCCACCGAGGATCTGCCTCCGAACTGTCTGCCGCTCAGGTAGGTGTTGTGAGACGAGTTGATGAAGTAATGAGACAGCGGATGATCCATCTCCTGATAAACCTCCAATCGGTCCAGAAACACAGGAGCGTTCTCATCAGACATCAGATACCGGCAGAACCCGTCACATGACATCAGACCTGCACAAACACATCCATTAATCCAGGGATGTAAGAACCAGAACATGTTTAAGACGGTCCTTTAATGTTGGGTTACTGTAGTTCGACACTAGGTGGTGCTGCAAGATTACAAAACAGCTTTTACATAATCAGAACTGAACAATTAGAACAAGCATTTCAATCATAATAATGTTATTTTTACTGTGTAGCAAATCTTGACAACATGAGAGTGAATGTTGTTAAACTTGTTAAAAAAATGCTAGGTCCAAATTGTTAAATTTGTGCACATAGGGTGTAGAAAATTGTTTGCATGGAACAACTTTCAAATATAGATACAGTACAAGTCAAAAGTTTGGAAACATTAATATTTTTGAGTCTCTTCTGCTCATCACGACTCCATTTATTGATCAAAACTCCAGAAAAAAATAAAATAATAATAATAATAAATATATATATATATATATAAAAATAAATATATATATATATATATATATATATATATATATATATATATATATATATATATATATATATATATATATATATATATATATATATATATATATATACATACATACATACATACATACATACATACATACAGGTCCTTCTCAAAAAATTAGCATATTGTGATAAAAGTTCATTATTTTCCATAATGTAATGATAAAATTAAACTTTCATATATTTTAGATTCATTGCACACCAACTGAAATATTTCAGGTCTTTTATTGTTTTAATACTGATGATTTTGGCATACAGCTCATGAAAACCCAAAATTCCCATCTAAAAATTTTTTGCATATATATATATATATATATATATACATACTTTAAAATTTAATTCATTCCTGTGATCAAAGCTGCATTTTCATCATCAGTCTCCAGTGTCACATGATCCTTCAGAAATCATTCTCATATGAGGATTTATTGTATTTTTTATATGTTTTGGAGCTGTGATACTTTTTTAGGATTCATTGATAAATAAAAAGTTAAAAAGAACAGCATTTATTAAAAATTTCTAATCTTTTCTAACAATATAAATCGTAACTAAATCACGTTTTATTCATTTAACCCATCCTTGCTGAATTAAAGTATTACTTTCTTTCAAAATATTACTGACCCCCAAACTTTTGAACGGTTAATAAATGCGGTAATAAATTTCTTTTTATTCATCAGAGAATCCTGGAAAAATGATCACAGCTGTTTCCAACACTGATAATAAAACCTCACATCAGAATGATTTCTGGAGGATCCTGTGACACTGAAGACTGGAGTAATGATGCTGAAAATTCAGCTTTGATCACAGGAATAAATTACACTTTAAAGTATATTAAAATAGAAAACCATTATTTTAAATTGTAATATTATTTCACATTTTTACAGTTTTCTTCTGTATGTTTGATCAAATAAATGCAGGTTTGATGAGCATAAGAGACGTCTTTCAACAACAATAAAAATAGTAATGTTTCCCAATATTTGACAGTTACTGTATTTGACTGCACAATGCCAGCACTGACCAATCACAATCCAGTATTCCAGAGAGCCATATAATAAATTACAATAATGTAAGGCATGTTGCAAAATGAAGACAATAGTCACTAAGGGCCCTATTTTACCGATCTGAGCGCATGGTCTGTAGCGCAGGTGCACTTAGGGCGTGTCCGAATCCATTTTTGCTAGTTTAATGATGGAAAAAATGGTCGGTGTGCCAGACGCACGGTCCAAAAGGGTTGTGCCTAGTCTCTTAATGAGCAGTGTTGAGTTACTTTGAAAAGTAATGCATTACAATATTGCGTTACTCCCTTAAAAAGTAACTAATTGCGTTACTTAGTTACTTTTTAAGAAAAATCACTTTTGCGTTACTTTTTTCACCTTGACTGGGTTTTATATATATATATATATATATATATATATATATATATATATATATTTGAGAAAATGTAAAGACCCTTTCACACCAAAGGTGAAATAATAAGCCTCAGGTAACTCTTCAACAATAAAAACTAAAAATCACTAAATAATACCAATGAATAAAAACTAAAAATCTTAAGTCATTTTTGCGTATGGTTTAACTGAATCATTAAAGGTCATCAGCAAGTACATTGGTCAATAAATTAAGATTGAATGCATAAGAATATTTGATTTAACATATTTAAAAATTGGAGGTTTGCATAGTATTCTGATTTTGCATTTCACAGATTTTATTAATTTTGAGGAATACGAAATGTTTTTTTTGTGCAAGTGAGATTAATATATGCTCGCTCACATTTAGCCTAGAACTACAATAACCATCATGTTTACACACAACGACTACACACTTATGATATTTCCCAACATTGGGACAAGAGAGCTGTCAATCAATAAAAGGGAAAACAAAGTAACTTGCATTACTCATTTGAAAAAGTAACTCAGATATTTTCTAGTACATTTTAAAGGTAATGCATTACTTTACTAGCCTGACGTGGTCATAATCAATTCTAGTCAGAATATGAGTCTGATACTGCTCCATTGGGCTGTGATTATGGGGCGTGTTTCAACCGACCAGAAAAGACATCAATTAGATAAACCTATAACCAATCAGAGCAACGGAGTGACGCATAACTGTGCACTGTGTTGTCAATTCTGCGTTTTCCTGTGGGTTGTTCTCCATGTCCTCGGGTTGAAGCGACCCCAATTATGTGATATATAGACCCAGGAATGCACATTTTAGCAGGCAACCTTGCCATAATCACACATATTTTACCCCCCAAACGCCATTTTTTTCCCAAAGAACCCTCCCGGAAAACTATTGGGTTTGTTTTGGGCTAGTTTTGAGTAACGTTAGTTGGCGGGTTTTATTGTAAAAACTTGGCAACCCTGTCTGCACGCGCGCTGGATTAAGTAACGTTAGAAGAAAAAGATGAGTGTAAACGATCTTTGCCGGTCTTGTAAAAAAAGAATTTAAGGATACACAGAGTACTTCCCAAAACAATCATCATTTCTGAGAGAAATAGTGAAGGTGAATGTATATACGAGCATATAAGTATAAGTTCATATAAGTTCTCCGTTTAAGATAAGAGCAAATTCAACCCAAAGCGCCTTTGATGACGTGGATGATTACGTTACTGTTTATCATCTGTCCATCATCGTCTAAAGTCCGCCCTGACAATTTCATTGGTCAGAACAGTTTCTGTTCGGGCATAATTACTCCTCAATGGATCGAGTCCAGACCGAGCTCAAATGTTGTGGGCGGGGCTGAGTTCGGCTGGCATCCAGGCTACTACTTTACTAGTTAATTGAAAAAAGTAATCTGATTACGTAACTCAAGTTACTTGTAATGAATTACCCCCCACAGTGTTAATGAGTCATTGGTTTATTGCACGTTACTCCCAAAACACACCCATAAGAGTCTCATCTCCCATTCCCTTTAAAAGCCAGTTGCGCTCGCATCATGGCGGATTCGCTATTTACATGCGAGCAGAAAGACTGAATGCTTCTCAAGAGAGGAATCATTTTATTTTTTATATTTTAAAATGTGTGTGTGCCCTGTGTGTAATAAGCAGAGTGTACATGCACTGTGGACCACCTATAGGCTCATATTAGTAACACACCCTTTAAATAACACAAAAACTGCACTATTGACTTATTAACGCGCCAACAATGCGCCTGAACACACCTGGTTTTCAGACCAGCACGCCCATGGGCGAACAGATGGGCGCCTGTGCATTTGCTATTTAAACAGCTGTATGTGAAAATGAGAACTGCGTCAGGCTGAAAGTAGCAAAAAACACTTGCGTCGCATTGCATCGGGTGTATGATAGGGCCCACATAGTCAGATATAAACATAATAACGTGGCACACACCTTTCATCTTCAGTGTCTCATCAGTTTCGTATCGCTCTATGATTTGGAAAGCACATTTACAGTCGAAGAACGGGAAGAGGATTTCATTCAGACGTGGATCTCTCTGATTCTACAAATGAGAAAAAACATTAACTAGGTCAAGGGTCCCAAGAAATGTTATAAAAGCATCTTTCTCTAATATACACATGCTAGACACATAACAGAGCAAAAGTCAAAATCATATATGATCTAAAGTTTAATGCTCGTTCAGGATGCATTGACAAAAGCTCACATGCAGGATATATTATAAGTTAATAAAAGAAAACATTGCTTACTTCATTCAAAAAGTGGACTAACTGGTCGACGCTTAAATAGTCGCCTTTGTCTCCTTTGCTGAAAAGAAAGGCAACAGGAAGAGTTTTCAACTTGAAAACAGAATTCTTGAGTGGTGTTTCTGTTGTTCCAGTGAATGATTCCTCAATTCATTCATGTGGGTTTCACAGCTCACTCTACTCATGTTTCTCATTCAGTCTAGTTAGATTAATGGTTTAATATTCAAGCTCCTCAGGCAATGCATGTTTAAAGATAACACTGTTTAGTTTAGTGTTGTGCAGCTCGTGGGAAAAACTCTAGACGGAACATGACAGCAAGCTATTTTGATCAGGAGGTGAGGTCAGCAAAATACAGCATTCATAAACCATTTTACTTACATAATGTGACACTATATTTGCAAATGTTTTGTGACGTCTGCCTTTAAAAGCTCATGAGCTTTAATGACATCCCATTCTTAATTTGTAGGGTTTAATATGAAGTTGGCCCACCCTTTGCAGCTCTAACAGCTTCAACTCTTCTGGGAAGGCTTTCCCTAAGGTTTAGGAGTGTGCTTATGGGAATTTTTGACCATTCTTCTAGAAGCGCATTTGTGAGGTCAGGCACTGATGTTGGACGAGAAGGCCTGGCTCACAGTCTCCGCTCTAATTCATCCCAAAGGTGTTCTATCGGGATGAGGTCAGGACTCTGTGCATGCCAGTCAAGTTCCTCCACACCAAACTCGCTCATCCATGTCTTTATGGACCGACGCTTTGTGCACTGGAGCGCAGTCATGTTGGGACAGGAAGGGGCCATCCCCAAACTGTTCCCACAAAGTTGGGAGCATGGAATTGTCCAAAACGTCTTGGTATGGTGAAGCATTAAGAGTTCCTTTCACTGGAACTAAAGGGCCAAGCTCAACCCCTGAAAAACAACTCCACACCATAATCCCCCCTCCACCAAACTTTACACTTGGGACAATGCAGTCAGGCAAGTCCTGTTCTCCTGGCAACCGGCAAACCCAGACTCGTCCATGCGATTGCCAGACAGAGAAGCGTGATTGGTCACTCCAGAGAACACGTCTCCTCTGCTCTAGAGTTCAGTGGTGGCGTGCTTTACCCCACTGCATCCCACGCTTTGCATTGCTCTTGGTGATGTAAGGCTTGGATGAGCTGCTCGGCCATAGAAACCCATTCCATGAAGCTCTCTCCGCACTGTTCTTGAGCTCATCTGAAGGCCACAGAAGTTTGGAGGTCTGTAGCTGTTGACTCTGCAGAAAGTGGGCGACTTCTGCGCACTGTGACCCTCAGCATGCGCTGACCCCGCTCTGTGATTTTACGTGGCCTATCACTTTGTGGCTGAGTTGCTGTTGTTCCCAATCGCTTCCACTTTGTTATAATCCCACTAACAGTTGAGCGTGGAATATTTAGTAGTGAGGAAATTTCAGGAATGGACTTATTGCACAGGTGGCAACCTATCCCGGTCCCACGCTTGAGTTCACTGAGCTCCTGAGAGCGAGCCATTCTTTCACAGATGTGTGTAGAAGCGTCTGCATGCCTAGTGCTTGATTTATACACCTGTGGCCATGAAGGGATTGAACACCTGAACTCAATGTTTTAGAGGGGTGTCCCAATACTTTTGGCAATATAGTGCATTTACAAAGAAAATAATTTTGAAGGTGGAAGTTATTACATTTCAATGAAAGATTATAAGGATATTTTATATAATACAATTATATAATAAATTATTATTATTATTTAAGTATTATGTCTTACAGGTGAGGTTAAAAATATATATTTTATTTTTGGAGATGAAAAAATATTTATCCATTTAATTTTTTTTATTGTCTAAATTTTACAGATTTATTTTTTGGAGGTTGGGCACTGATAAGAAAAAAAGCGAGTTGATCGCGCCAGCTGACTTCAAGGGGTTAACAAAAAAAAGGAAATAAAGAAAAAAGGAGAAGAAAAATTATGATGTTTATTGTTTAATGAAATGTGAAATTGATGCAAATGGAAAGACATAATAAGTATCAAAAAATATATATTAAAAAAAATCATATAATACTAAACCTTCTTAGGAATAAAGTCATGTGTTAAGAAAAACAGGGTCAATTTAACTCTATGATGACTGTAACAGATAATAACATAAAAATCCATATTAGTATTTATCAAAATACTAAAAGAAACTTAATTTGTTTGGTCATGCGCAATAAGCTCGGCTGATTTCACACGTTTTCAATAATAAAGCTTTACATTTGTTGCTCATGCTTCATTTCATATACTGTATATTTAAATCAATAATAAATACAGAGCTAAAGTGCAGGATGCATGCTTACAATTTCTTGAAGAGTTCTTCAATATCAGTTCTGGGACAAATCTTCTGCGTAAGGCTGTAGAACTTGTGAAAGGTGAAGATCTCAGGCTCGATTTCATCGTTCTGGTAAAAGACATGAACATTAATTATGTGTTCTCTAATCAGAAAAAAAACAGCAATTCATTAGTAACAAATATTAGTAACCATACTACTCAGCTCCAGTAGGCCTATCTATGCATGTTGCCAAAGAGAACATGCAACATAAAGAGGTCATGTGATGACAAATATAGCATTCAGTTCATCACCACCATGCAGGGTTTTAAAATCACATTTAAGACTTGCAAAAGGAGTGATCAATTAACTGACAGTAAAAATTATGATTTAAACATCTAAACAGTTCAAATAACGAAAACTTCTAAATGATTAGGGATGCACCGATATGATTTTTTGTGGCCGATAACGATTTTAACAAACAATTATTGGCCGATTCTGATACCAGTATTTGTCACTTGCCCTCTTATTTTAAATGATGTAATTAAAAGAGTGTTTTAAATCAGCAAAGTAAAAATAAATAAAAACATACATTAACGTATAGCCTACTAGCTAATTTTTGCTGCATTATCAAATCATTTCTAATGAACATAGACTGGATCCATTTAACACTCAGCAGGCCAACACAAATACATAAACACAACAGAACAAGATACACATGAAATAAACAGTGCTTTAAAGGGAAGTTTAACAGTACCCAGGTACAGAAATAAAGTAAACAAATGCTAAATAACACTGCATATTCTTCACTGTATAAATTAAATGCATATATTATTATTACATTGCCACATGGCTAAATCCTGCTGTACAACACTAATATATTTCTGTCACAATTCAGAGTTTCAGTGTGTGTGTGTGTGTGTGTGTGTGTGTGTGTGTGTGTGTGTGTGTGTGTGTGTCTGTGTGTGTGGGCATGTTTTTGTGAAATATCAGGACACAAATGTGTATAATGACATGGGTATGACATAGGTATTACAAAAAGAGGGTGAAATATGAGGACGTTCCCCATGTCCTCACTTTTCAAAATGCTTATAAATCACACAGGATGAGTTTTTTTTCACAGAAAGTAAACTGCACAATCTCCTGTGATGGGTAGGTTTAGGGGCAGGGGCAGTGTAGGGGGATAGAAAATACGGTTTGTACGGTATAAAAACCATTACGCCTATGGAATGTCCTCACATTTCACAAAAACAAACATGTGTGTGTGTGTGTGTGTGTGTGTGTGTGTGTGTGTGTGTGTGTGTGTGGACCGGTAACCCCTACGGTATGGGGACAAAATGTCCCCACAAAGACGGCAATATCCAAAATCCTTGCCCTTGTGGGGACATTTTTTGGTCCCCATGAGGAAAACAGGTCATAAATCACACTAAGTGATGTTTTTTGAAAATGTAAAAATGCAGCATGTCTCCTGTGAGTGACATGTGTGTGTGTGTGTGTGTGTGTGTGTGTGTGTGTGTGTGTGTGTGTGTGTGATGGGTAGGTTTTGGTACGTTGTGGGCGTGGCCTAAATGCGCTCGGTCTCTAAAGCCGATATGCCGAGGGTTGTAAATTGATCAAAAATCGTCCGATAAATATCGGCGGCCAATACACCAGAGCATCTCTAAAAATGATAAACCTCGCATTTCAGCCTTTAAACTTTTTTAAGAAAGTATTATTGTACTAATTGTTTGGAATTTAAGAATGCGCATTATATTTGCAGTCCACCGGCTGAATGAAAATGTAATTGTACTTTTTGACATAAATATAGCGGTTATCCAGGTATCGGCTGTATACAAAGCAGCTGCGCTTTAAAAAAAATGCGACATGTTTGCAGGTATGACATAAACACCATAAGGTAAACATTGTCATAATTCATCGACAAAAATGCCATCTCAGTGTGGATGGATGGCCAAAACAGAGAGAGAAAGATGCGTTTCAAAATGAAAGTGTACTAGTGTGGACAAGGCCTAGAACATGTAGCTTTTATAAACATGCCTTAAAAACACATTACTGGAGTGCATCTTGACACAAAACAATCGCACTGACATATTTTAAGATATCAAGTTGCTTTCAGTTAAAACAGCTCAAACATGCATTTTAGTCTTGGACTAGCTTAAGCCTTATCTGTGAAACCGGGTCAATGTGATAAAACTCAATTTGAAAGCACCCGCGAGGAACAGCATTCTGCTCATGTTTCACATCAATATCTGTACAATTACATGATTGTTAATATCTCTACCCTGGATCTCCAAAGTAAGTGCTGTTAAATATTACCTTTCCACTGGGTAAACCAAGATCCTTCAGTGCCTGGAAAATACCCTTCTCCGTTTTGCCGGAGGCAAAGGTTCGTGTGATACTGCAGAAAATCAAACACATTCAACATTTATAAAGATAGACTTGACTCTTTTAATGTGTGAATGTCCTTTAGTAGATCAAGTGTCTGGATCAAGGGGCAACCTCCCGCGGTCTCTCTTTAAGTCCATACAGAAGTGACTTAAACTGCAGTTCATCGACTGGCCGCTAGGGACCGGCTCCAGAAGAGCAGAATCTCATTGAGCTCATGTTAAAATGCCCAACTTTACAGCAGAATAAAACATGTTTACAGTCTGGGACAAATTGTGGTTTTGGTCTATACAGTTAATTTTGCCCTTCATGACAACTGTGAGGGGGGGAATTTTTTTATAACTCATTTGTTTACATTATATAAAGCCTTAACGTTTTAAGCATTATTAAGGGCGTGGCCACTTTGAGCGACAGGTGGATTGCTGTTTGTCTGCTGTCTCTCACAGTTACGTTTTAATTTGACCAAATTGTGTTTTCGGTTTTAGTTATTCCATTTTAACGGGTTAATTCAATTTTAGTAAATCAAAAAGCAAGTCTAATTTATTGAATTCTATTTTTTATTTTTTTATTTTTTTTCAGAAATTCTGTGTTGTGTATTTTAATTGTTCTGGCAATCAATGAAGGCATAAAAAATTTAATTATTTTATTTTTTTATTCATATGAAATTAAACTTTTTTTGTCAAGCACTTTTTCTACTTTACTGTTAATTATTTATTTTTTTAATGGAAGAAAAATTGATTATTCCTTAAAAAAATAATGTTTAGTGTTAGTATTATTATTACATTGAGTCATAATTTCTTCAAGTTAAACCAAACTTTTATTTTGACGGGTTGCCATGAAGAGCTTCGAGTTTCTGTGCATTTATGATATGATAGTTTTTTTCAAATGAAATGGATATCATCTAATACACAGAGATATAGAAGTGTCAGTGTGACCATTGGTACCTTGTTACCAATTCAATGACATTCAGACATTTTTAAGAGGAACTGAAGTCTATTACTCACTGAGTGAACAATAATCACTGTAAAATAATCACTTAAGACTTAAGACTTTTTAATTATTTATTAATTGTACAAATTGTTATATGTCGATGTTAAATGTTATATGTTTTTATGTCTGTAACCTTGTTAATTTGTGCTGCTGCCTGTCTTGGCCAGGACGCTCTTGGAAAAGAGATTTTTAATCTCAATGAGTTTTTCTGGTTAAATAAAGGTAATAAATAAATAAATAAAAAAATATACAGAGATGTGATCTATTCACGTGCAGCAGGCATCTACCAAACATTAATGAGAACGCTGCAGTACCTCCTGACGGGGATTTTTCCATTCACGTTGGTCAAAAATGACAACCGCATCCAACTGCAGAAAACAAAAACACAAACAGAGGACAAACATTGAATATGAAAGCAACAAGGCACATCTGAATTACAAAAACGCTCTAGATTGTCAAACAGAACACAGGATTTCTGCAGGTTTTATTGAGTTACATATAAGACTTTTTAAAGGATTAGTTCACTTTTAAATAAACTTTTGCTGATAATTTCCTCAGCCCCATGTTATCCAAGATGTCCATGTCTTTCTTTCTTCAGTCGAAAAGAAATTAAGGGTTTTCTCCATATAATGGACTTCAGTGGAGCCCAAACGGCTCAAGGTCCAAATGACAGTTTCAGTGCAGCTTTAAACGACACCAGACGATGAATAAGGGTCTGATCCAGCCAAACCATCGGTCATTTAAAAAATGTTTTCTCATATGTTTGCCTTGCTCTGTTCACGTGATACGCAGTTACGTTGAAAAGGTCACGCTTGACATAGCAGGAAGTACCGAGTCAGTGTTTACAAGCTGAACGTGCACATACTAAGTATCCGCCCACGTCAAGCGTGACCTTTTCAAAGTAACGCGCACCACAGAACGGAGCAAGGCGAACATTTGTGCTTGTAAAACTAAAACTTTTTAATTTATTTTTTAAATGACCGATGGTTTGGCTGGATCAGACCCTTACTCATCGTCTGATGATGTTTAAAGCTGCACTGAAACTGTCATTCGGACCTTGAGCCGTTTGGGCTCCACTGAAGTCCATTATATGGAGAAAAATACTGCAAAAGTTTATTTAAAAGTGAACTAATCCTTTAAGAGCCTTTTTAATACCATTTATTAAGGAAACAGAATGTGTCAATATGTTCTCTATATGTGAATCTGAACCACAAAACTAGTCATAAGGGTCAATTTTTTTTAATTCAGATATATACACCTGAAAGCTGAATAAATAAGCTTTCTATTTATGTATGGTTTGTCTGGCCGAGATACAACAGATTTGAAAATCTGGAATCTGAGGGAGCAAAAAAAAAAAAAAATCTAAATATTGAGAAAATCTCCTTTAAACGCGTATTAATACTAATAATACATTTGATTATTAGGAAATTTGACAGTAGGAAATGTACAAAATATCCTCATGGAACATGATCTTTACTTAAAGGACCTGTATGTAGGATTGTGGCCAAAAGTGGTACTGCAAACACTTTCAAATGACTGTAGAGGTGTATCCCCTCTCCCCCTCCCCCTGACTCGAGGTTGCCAGATAGGCTGCAGGATCCAGCAGGAACGTAGACTGCTACATGGAGCTAACAATGGCAAATGACGAGTCCTACACAGTAATTTGGGTTTTTCTTTCTGTTAATTATGTCTATGTTTTATGAGAGGTATTTTAGGTTTCGTAAAGTTAGAAATTTTTTATCCAAAAGGTTTGTAGCTGCAGCTGTGGTAACTAGAGCAGAGCTGGCAACCCGGATGCCCAAACACTACTGACTTCGTGATTGGTAGATCGGTGGAGGGCGGCGCTTCAGGACAAAACACAACATGTCAACATCATCATCAGTTGAGGGCTGCAACTTCACTTTTAAAATGACAATATCCTGGCCGGACTACTGTTGTCAGTGATATAAGTATTTGAAATTAACATGATTTCTTAATATCTAGTGACATGTCAGGGCCATTTTATGATTAATTGAAATACATTTCTTACATACAGTTCCTTTAATATCCTCATGATTTTTGGCATAAAAGAAAAATTGATAATTTCGACCCATACAATGTATTGTTTAGGTCGTCGCGATAGTCGATATATCGACTTATCACACGATATATGGACATGACCTCGATCATTTTTGGTGACACGATATTTTGCCCAATATGTTTACACAAAAATAAATGTCAAAGACATGTTGCCAATCGTGCTGCCTCTGTCATCTCGTCTGCTCTCCGAGGCGAATGTGAGGCTGACATCGACAGGCGGAAAAAAGGCGCCATACGAATCATTATAATGCTTTCCTGACAACTACAGATAGTTTGGGAGAATAAGTGCAAATGCAAATTTTTTGATAACGGTGCCAAACCGATACTTTTAAAGTGGCACCAGTGCCTAAACCGATTTTCAAATATGTGTGAGTAAATGTGTGTTAGCTGATCTCTACTGCGCGATGGGCGGCGCCACGTTAGTTTGCACCTCAGAGAATCGGATCTCGGATTTACATAACAAAAATGTATCTTCATCTCACGAAATACATGAAAGTAAGTGACCGTTGCTGAACTGGGAGAAGAACAGAGTAAACTATATAGTCACTATATAATGTGTATCTGATCTGAATAAAACACGTAGTCAGGTTATCTTAACTGTGCGAAAGGATTGTTTTTGCCGCTTCCATAGACATCAGTGTGTATTTTTTGCTAGTACTTTTTACAGCATTACATGTCTGAAACCTAAAATAAAATGATGTGGTGGAAAACACTGAATAGTTGTGATATGTGATGAGCGCTGAGCGTGTCTGTCTCTGGCTCGGCGCCAGCCAAAGCGCGGAAGCACGTTTGAATTTAAGTGGCACCGAAATCTGCGCTCTGATTCGGTCCGGTAACTTACATACCGGATATAAAGGTCAATATGGCACTGGTACCTTTATTTAAGGTTTCAGTACCCAACCCAAGTGCAGGGCTACTTGTATTATTATGCTGTTATATTATGATTATATATTCAGTGGTATAAAATGGTCTTAAAATGACAATAATATCACATTGCAATTATTTCTGGGGCAATATATCGCACTACAAAAAGTAGTTATCGTGATAGGCCTAGTATTGTTGGCTATTGCCACAGATATATAGCCATGAGACTTATGACTAGTTTTGTGGTCCAGGGTCACATATGTCTAGGGAGAATATCCATCACTTTTTAATTCATTACACAGGGAAAAAAACTTGAATCGCTCTGCTCCCAACCACTAGAATATGGAAATATGTTTAACTGTATCTTCTGATCACACTGCAAAAAAAAAGTGCTGTACTTCCTCAGTGTCTTTCTCGTTTTCCAGTGCAAACGTCTAAAGATACTTAAATCAAGAAGCATTTACTGGAGAAGCAAAATGACATAAAATATGAAGTCTTTTTTTCTTTGAAAAACGAGAACAAATATCTGCCAATGGGCTCAGAAAAAAATCAACTTAATTCAAAGGGAAGTTGTTGACATGACAGGTCATGTTTTAAGCACACGGTCACTTCATTTTGTTAAATTTTTACAATTACATTTGCATCTCAAGTAAATGATTAAAGACGTTTAGATATTTATATTGGAAAACAGGACAAAAATATATTGTAAATACGTCATGGTTGACTTGAAATGCATGCAACATTTATTGCCATGACTAAGACTTTCTGCTCTGATTTAAGACCTTAATGTGTCATTAAGAAACCCTGGAACAGTAGACGCACGTCAAAAAACAACACTTTTACAGCTTAAATTATTTTTCCTGTGGAATTAATAGCTTCATATTTCTGCTTTGAGACCATTTTAAACGTCTTGCCCCATAGACTTTTATTTCAAGAGCATTACTGTAAACACGACTTCTGCTTGTTTTTACAAACTGAGGGATGAGAGAAAATGATTTGGTAATTGATAGCACATCCCCAGCGTTGCTGATCAAGTATATACTTTAAATTAGTTTTTCTTCAAATACGTTTTTCTGGGTAATTAGCTTATATAAGTAGTTAGACTGAAATGTGGCTGCTGGCTGAATCATTTCCTTCAGTACATCATGAAACCTTAATAATGACTTGACAGTGCATTAGCAGGCTAATATTAGCTGGTGGCACTCACTGTTTTCTCAGGCAGGTCATCGGACACACGTTATTCGCTCGAGAGTTCTGAATCAGTGACCGCAAGCCGTCTGTCCATTGCTGCAAACATGCACAAGCAAATAAGGGTAAAACTTGAAATGTCACTGAATATCCAGTCTCTTGATTGAGAAAATAAATAAATAATTGAAACCAAAGCAAATGCATGATTCTACCAAGCTGTATAAATTTTTCTATTCAGATTTTCGTTTCTCAGAAAGGCACATCAGATAAATTGCTCTGTAGAGCATGACACTAGGTCAGTGTCACAGGTTCGATTCCCAGGGAAAGTTTAGTGTCTAACAACGGCCCTCAGCAGTTAAACCACGGGTTCTTGGGGCTTATTGCTTTAGTTGACAGTTTAACAGTTGAGCTCACGCCTCCATTGCTAATAGGCAATCTTTTTGGTGCTTTTCCACTGCATGGTAACGATTGGTACGGCTGCACCGAAACGCTGTACCGAACTGTACCATGCAGTGGAAACGCCCCAAAGCGAGCCGTACCGAACTGTACCATGCAGTGGAAACGCCCCCAAAGCGAGCCGCATCAACTGTACCATCCAGTGGAAACGCAGCAAAGCGAGCCGTACCGAACTGTACCATGCAGTGGAAACGCACCAAAGCGAGCCATACCGAACTGTACCATGCAGTGGAAACGCACCAAAGCGAGCCAGCATCGAACTGTACCATGCAGTGGAAACGCACCAAAGCGAGCCGAACTGTACAATGCAGTGGAAACGCACCAAAGCGAGCCGTACCGAACTCTACCATGCAGTGGAAATGAACCAAAGCGAGCCGTACCGAACTCTACCATGCAGTGGAAATGAACCAAAGCGAGCCGTACCGAACTGTACCATGCAGTGGAAGCGCACCAAAGCGAGCCGTGCGAACTCTACCATGCAGTGGAAATGAACCAGCGAGCCGACCGAACTGTACAATGCAGTGGAAACGCACCAAAGCGAGCCGTACCGAACTCTACCATGCAGTGGAAATGAACCCAAAGCGAGCCGTACCGAACTCTACCATGCAGTGGAAATGAACCAAAGCGAGCCGCACGAACTGTACCATGCAGTGGAAACGCACCAAAGCGAGCCGCATCAAACTGTACCATGCAGTGGAAACGCACCAAAGCGCCAAAGCCGCATCGAACTCTACCATGCAGTGGAAACGCACCAAAGCGACCGAACTGTACCATGCAGTGGAACGCACCAAAGCGAGCCGCACCGAACTCTACCATGCAGTGGAAGCGCACCAAAGCGAGCCGCATCGAACTGTACCATGCAGTGGAAACGCACCAAAGCGAGCCGCATCGAACTGTACCATGCAGTGGAAACGCACCAAAGCGAGCCGCATCGAACTGTACCATGCAGTGGAAACGCACCAAAGCGAGCCGTGACCGAACTGTACCATGCAGTGGAAACGCACCAAAGCGAGCCGCACCGAACTGTACCATGCAGTGGAACGCACCAAAGCGAGCCGCATCGAACTCTACCATGCAGTGGAAGCGCACCAAAGCGAGCCATACCGAACTGTACCATGCAGTGGAAACGCACCAAAGCGAGCCGCATCAAACTGTATCATGCAGTGGAAGCGCACCAAAGCGAGCCGCACGAACTGTACCATGCAGTGGAACGCACCAAAGCGAGCCGATCGAACTGTACCATGCAGTGGAAACGCACCAAAGCGAGCAGACCGAACTCTACCATGCAGTGGAAACGCACCAAAGCGAGCCGCATCGAACTGTACCATGCAGTGGAACGCACCAAAGCGAGCCAGACCGAACTCTACCATGCAGTGGAAGCGCACCAAAGCGAGCCATACCGAACTGTACCATGCAGTGGAAACGCACCAAAGCGAGCCGCATCGAACTGTACCATGCAGTGGAAACGCACCAAAGCGAGCCGTACCAAACTGTATCATGCAGTGGAAGCGCACCAAAGCGAGCCGCGAACTGTACCATGCAGTGGAAACGCACCAAAGCGAGCCGCATCGAACTGTACCATGCAGTGGAAACGCACCAAAGCGAGCCGCATCGAACTGTACCATGCAGTGGAAACGCACCAAAGCGAGCCGTGCGAACTCTACCATGCAGTGGAAGCGCACCAAAGCGAGCCGTACCGAACTGTACCATGCAGTGGAAACGCACCAAAGCGAGCCGTACCGAACTGTACCATGCAGTGGAAACGCACCAAAGCGAGCCGCACTAAACTGTATCATGCAGTGGAAGCGCACCAAAGCGAGCCGCCGAACTGTACCATGCAGTGGAAACGCACCAAAGCGAGCCATACCGAACTGTACCATGCAGTGGAAACGCACCAAAGCGAGCCGTACCGAACTGTACCATGCAGTGGAAACGCACCAAAGCGAGCCGCATCAAACTGTACCATGCAGTGGAAACGCACCAAAGCGAGCCGTACCAAACTGTATCATGCAGTGGAAACGCAGCAAAGCGAGCCGTGACCGAACTGTACCATGCAGTGGAAACGCACCAAAGCGAGCCGTACCGAACTGTACCATGCAGTGGAAACGCACCAAAGCGAGCCATACCGAACTGTACCATGCAGTGGAAACGCAGCAAAGCGAGCCGTGACCGAACTGTACCATGCAGTGGAAACGCACCAAAGCGAGCCGTACCGAACTGTACCATGCAGTGGAAACGTCCCAAAGCGAGCCGTACCGAACTGTACCATGCAGTGGAAACGCACCAAAGCGAGCCAGACCGAACTGTATCATGCAGTGGAAACGCACCAAAGCGAGCCGCATCAACTGTACCATGCAGTGGAAACGCACCAAAGCGAGCCGAACTGTACCATGCAGTGGAAACGCAGCAAAGCGAGCCGTGACCGAACTGTACCATGCAGTGGAAACGCAGCAAAGCTAGCCATACCGAACTGTACCATGCAGTGGAAACGCACCAAAGCGAGCCGCATCGAACTGTACCATGCAGTGGAAACGCACCAAAGCGAGCCGCACCGAACTGTACCATGCAGTGGAAACGCAGCAAAGCGAGCCGCATCGAACTGTATCATGCAGTGGAAACGCACCAAAGCGAGCCGCATCGAACTGTATCATGCAGTGGAAACGCACCAAAGCGAGCCAGACCGAACTGTACCATGCAGTGGAAACGCACCAAAGCGAGCCGAACTGTACCATGCAGTGGAAACGCAGCAAAGCGAGCCGACCGAACTGTATCATGCAGTGGAAACGCACCAAAGCGAGCCGCATCGAACTGTATCATGCAGTGGAAACGCACCAAAGCGAGCCGCCGAACTGTGCCATGCAGTGGAAACGCACCAAAGCAAGCCATACCGAACTGTACCATGCAGTGGAAACGCACCAAAGCGAGACCGAACTGTACCATGCAGTGGAAACGCACCAAAGCGAGCCACCGAACTGTACCATGCAGTGGAAACGCACCAAAGCGAGCCGCATCGAACTGTACCATGCAGTGGAAACGCACCAAAGCGAGCCGTACCGAACTGTACCATGCAGTGGAAACGCACCAAAGCGAGCCGTACCGAACTGTACCATGCAGTGGAAACGCACCAAAGCGAGCCGACGAACTGTACCATGCAGTGGAAACGCACCAAAGCGAGCCGCATCGAACTGTACCATGCAGTGGAAACGCACCAAAGCGATGCCGAACTGTACCATGCAGTGGAAACGCACCAAAGCCAGCCGCATCGAACTGTACCATGCAGTGGAAACGCCCCAAAGCGAGCCGTACCGAACTGTACCATGCAGTGGAAACGCACCAAAGCGAGCCAGACCGAACTGTACCTGCAGTGGAAACGCACCAAAGCGAGCCAGACTGAACTGTACCATGCAGTGGAAACGCACCAAAGCGAGCCAGACCGAACTGTGCCATGCAGTGGAAACGCACCAAAGCGAGCCCGAACTGTACCATGCAGTGGAAACGCACCAAAGCGAGCCGACCGAACTGTACCATGCAGTGGAACGCACCAAAGCGAGCCGTAACTGTACCATGCAGTGGAAACGCACCAAAGCGAGCCGCATGCGAACTGTACCATGCAGTGGAAACGCACCAAAGCGAGCCGCACCGAACTGTACCATGCAGTGGAAACGCACCAAAGCGAGCCGCATCGAACTGTACCATGCAGTGGAAACGCACCAAAGCGAGCCGTGACCGAACTGTACCATGCAGTGGAAACGCACCAAAGCGAGCCGCATCGAACTGTACCATGCAGTGGAAACGCACCAAAGCGAGCCGCATCGAACTGTACCATGCAGTGGAAACGCACCAAAGCGAGCCGCATCGAACTGTACCATGCAGTGGAACGCACCAAAGCCAGCCGACCGAACTGTACCATGCAGTGGAAACGCACCAAAGCGAGCCGCATCAAACTGTATCATGCAGTGGAAACGCAGCAAAGCGAGCCGACCGAACTGTACCATGCAGTGGAAACGCACCAAAGCGAGCCGCATCGAACTGTACCATGCAGTGGAAACGCAGCAAAGCGAGCCGACCGAACTGTACCATGCAGTGGAAACGCAGCAAAGCGAGCCGTGCACGAACTGTACCATGCAGTGGAAACGCAGCAAAGCGAGCCAGACCGAACTGTACCATGCAGTGGAAACGCACCAAAGCGAGCCGAACTGTACCATGCAGTGGAAACGCACCAAAGCGAGCCGTGCGAACTGTACCATGCAGTGGAAACGCACCAAAGCGAGCCGTACCGAACTGTACCATGCAGTGGAAACGCACCAAAGCGAGCCGTACCGAACTGTACCATGCAGTGGAAACGCACCAAAGCGAGCCATACCGAACTGTACCATGCAGTGGAAGCGCACCAAAGCGAGCCATACCGAACTGATGAATGAATGGAAGATGTGCCATTTTGTAAACATGTTTTTCTCTCTTAGCATTTTATGAGTGCGCTATTTTTACACAAGATTCCAGGACATAAAGGATGCCACTTCTAATGCTCTCCTAATGCAAACACTCTAACTTCCCGGAAATCTAATAATGAATCAAGCACATGTTTCAGACAAAACACGAGGCCCAGACCAACAGAGGGTCCCGAAACAGCAGCTGCTTGCTAGTTCAACACAAGTGCACACATCCCCGGGGTCATGAGCGGACCCTCGAGAGGAGCCGATAAAATCAGCAGTGCTTTAAGACGCCGCAGCGGTGACGGGCAGATGTCAGGAGCTGGAATTAGATGCAAGGTTGATGACCTTCCTTCAGCTGGAATCCTTTAGGGAATGGTTGAATCTTCAGTCAGTATTTCTAGATATCAACTGATTTTTATATGTAAAAAAATTAAATATGCAAAACATTAATATTTATATAAATGATATTTTACATATATGTTAGATGGTTAGTTTTCAACAATCTTTTAAGACTTTAAGATAAAAGATTGTTGCAAACTAACTAATCATAAAAGTGTCAGCTTAATGAGTAAATGTGAATTCAAATCATCATAATTCACGCTAACTTTGTGTATACTTATAATAAGGGCTTGTGAATACTTATAACAATCCTCAGTTGTAAGTCGCTTTGGATAAAAGCGTCTGCTTAATGCATAAATGTAAATGTAAGGGCAGTAACAACTAGTCAATAAAATCAATAATAATCGATAATGAAAATCATTGATATCAATTCTCATTATTGATTAGTCGTGTCTGCCCTCTGTGCATTGTAAGCTTCCAGTATTTTTTTACGGTCTATGGCTTCCACCAATCACGCCAAATTACAGCATTGAATGACGCATGGACAAAATGCATCTAGAAATACTGGCGTGGAAACAGAGTGAGCTGATGCAGGAAAGGTACATGATCCAAGTGCCCAAAACACGAGAAGTCTTTATTTTAAACTTTAAGTGAAAGCATTAGCGTTAAACACACCCTGTCATGCACTTTAAAAGATGATTGTGCATCTGCGTCCTACGTTCACGTTCATTTGGAGCTGAGGTGAAGTGATGACTAATGCCGCATTCACAGGCTATCGGAAATTCGATAACTCCCACTTCTGAAGTCGTGATTACGAGCTAGTTGCATTCAAATTTTGAAATGGTACGGCGTTCATGTGCATATTTTACCTCGGAAACTCATATTTACGATAATTCTGAGAGCATGTGAAGGCAGCATAAAAGACAGCAGACAAAAGGCAATCCACCTGTCACTCAAAATGGCCACGCCCTTAATTATGCAGAAGTTTAAGGCTTTATATAATGTAAACGAATGAGATACAAAAAAATTGTCACCCCCTCACCAAAACCACAATTTGTCCCAGGCTGTAAACATGTTTTATTCTGCTGTAAAGTTGGGCATTTTAACATGAGCTCAATGAGATTCTGCTCCCTTCTGGAGCCTGTCCCTAGCGGCCAGTCGATGAACTGCAGTTTAATAGGGCTGTAATCAACCAAAGAAAATCTTGGTCGACTGAAGTCCTGAAATTTTTACTAAAAATTATGTTAGGGAAAAAAAAAAAACATTAAATGAATCAGCTGCGCACTGTGCGCAGTACTTGGTAGCCTTTTTGTCAGTCTAAATTAATAATAAATAAACATTAAAAAATTTATATATTTGCAGTAGGCGTTTTTGACCTGATTATTTTGCACTGAAATGTGTCGGACACACGAGTCTGTCGGCTCTGACAGTGTCGAATCACGTGCACCTGCCCAATATCATTGCATAGTACAATATTGGAAATCATAGGCTATGTTGTCAACTAGTGAGATCATCACAAGAACTTTTGAGGAATATGCATCATAATTTAGACAATTGTTTTTGTCATATGTATATAATAACTGACAGACACTATCATTTCAGCCGCTCTGTGCAGCTCCAACATATGAGCACAGCTTGGCAGCTGAGACACGAATAGACTATTAACTTGAAGCTTTTACTCTTAAACACAAAAGGCTCGTCCATTTTAATAAAAAAGCAATTTTTATTAAACAAGCCAGATCAAGAGCAGAAACTAAAAGTGAATAACTGAAAAATAAAGCATAGGCTCAAAACTAATAAAAACAGTGGGAACAGCGCATTAGGCTGCAAATAAAAAATAAAATAATAAAGTGCCCAAATCCAATAAATAATACTAGAACTAAATGTGTCTTTGTTGACATGGTAGAAGACGACTGACTAGGAAAACGCTCTCACAATTAAATAAATAATATACAGCAAAGTAGCCGACTTCAATCTGTCTCTCTTCTCCAGTTGGTTGGGCTAATCCAACGAAGTGAAAACAAGGGGGTGTTCTGAAGACAGACTGTTACCTGGGAAACAGGGGTGCTCTGGAAACACCCCCATTAGCAATTAGTGCTTTCCATCCGATGAAATGAACGCGGCAAAAGTGATGAAATGAGCACGGCAAAAAAATCGACCAATCAGAATTTCGGTCGAGCCAGAACATATCGACTAATAATCGACTAATCGACTGGGAGATTACAGCCCTACAGTTTAAGTCACTTCCGTATTGGCTTCAAGAGAGACAGCGAGTGGTTGCCGCTTGGTCCTGACAGTCCGTGTTAAACTTCACTGAATGAGCTCCGGTGTGCGGACGGGCGTCAAACAGACAGAACGCAGTCGAGAGGGAGACAATTAATATTCAGCGCAAACACATATTAGCTGAAATATCTGCTGCTGGGCGCAAAATTAAAACATGTAATTCAAGTATTTTATGAAAGCAGTAACTATAAAGGGATAACAGCGTGTGGTTGAATATAAAAGTAAGACGTTTCTACAGGATAAAGAAATGACAGTAACAGTTACTGTGTCCATAGAGCGTGTGTGTGTGTGTGTGTGTGTGTGTGTGCGTGACAGTCCTCTAATCTGCTAACAATTTGTTTGTGTTTTTGTTTTTGTTTAATATCATTTTAATGTAGGGATTTAAACTCCTTTTGCTTAGTAACTTTTTTGCATGTAATATATAGCCCAAACATACCCTTATGAAAATTAACCATGGTTAATTTATGTAATGGTAGATATATTCACCTATGTATGTGTTCATAGCACTCAGCTGACACGTTTGACACGACAGCATTGGGCAGTGGAATAGCGTGTCTGGTCAATAAAATAAAATACAAATTTATCCGATGAATCCCAAAAATACTCTGCCAACAAATCGATTTTTAAAATAACTGTTAGTTGCAGCCCTACTTATAATAAAAATGTTACGCATTATGATGCATCTGATGGTGTTGATGCAGTGGAAGTCAAGGAAAAACACACATTATGTGATCAAATGTAAAAATCAAAACATGAAAACATTCAAAACTTCTTAGTCCATTATATTTTATTTATGTGCATATGTATAGTTTTCCCACATTACTCTATCATACCCAGTGTAGTTTTTATGAATATTTTTTAAATAATATTTTTCTGTTTTCACTTTAATTGCTGTGTTTTTGCTATTTTTATTATAATCTATGTCGTTTTTATGATTTTTTTATTTCAGTTTTAGTACATCAAGTTAAACTAAATGAAAATTGGAGATGTTGCATTATCAACTAGCTGAAACAATAGAAGTTTTATATTTTATTTGAGTTAAGTTTATTTTAATTCACCTATCAAACGTGTTTATGCTTTTAGTTTTAGTAACCTATAATAACCCTGCTCACAGCTAGGAAAATGCACGTTACCTTGGCAGCGCCGATGTCTTGCGTGACCATGTACATGAAGCTCAGGTTAACCAGGTCTGTGCCACTGCATATGCAGATGATTCTGCCCTCCAGATTACTTTCACATTTTCCAGCAGCCTCCAGCGCGGAGAGAATTTTTGGGTCCTGCGGAGAGTTTGAGAGACGAGGGCATGAAACAGACCACTAGAAAACCACCACAGCCGTCCATCATCATCAAAACTACTCAAACCATAACCTCATCAAAATGTACATTTTAATGTTCGGTAAAGAGCTTGAAAAATATATTGATTTAAGAACATTCTATATATAGATATTTCATCCAAAAATACCACTTCTTTTTATTAATGCCAAATTGATTTAAGTAATTTAAGAGCTGTTATTAAGTTGACAAATTATATTTTCACAATAAGATGAGGATGAAGAAAAGGTTGAATTTACTGATTTTACCTTGGGTACACTGATATCACGGATACTGTTGATCAGGGAAAACTCTAATACTTGACCCTCCTATATGAAAAAACAGATATGACAAAAAATCTAAATTATAAGGCATGCTTTTTTTGCACTACAGATGAAGAGTTTTCAATGTTTTAGATGTAAGAGCAAATATTTTAATATGCTTAAAGACAAACCATGTGCAAATTCATCAGTAAACACCATTGCAGAGTATCTTCTCCTTAAAACTGCAGTGAACCAAAGCATGGGACGGGCCCATTAAGAGTTAGATAAAGTGGGGTGTCTTGGGTCAGTCCGTTCATGATTCAATGGCGAGTAATGGGTCCCCCTCGGTCAGTTCACGAGCACTTTTGGCTTTGGTGGGGAGAGGGGGATTTGTCCCAATCAGGTCCATTTGCAATCGCTTTTAGCTTTGATGGGGAGATAGGGATTTGTCCTAATCAGGTCCATTTGCAATCGCTTTTAGCTTTGATGGGGAGAGAGGGATTTGTCCTTATCAGGTCCATTTGAGATCACTTTTGGCTTTGGTGGGGAGAGAGGGATTTGTCCCAATCAGGTCCATTTGAGATCGCTTTTGGCTTTGATGGGGAGAGAGGGATTTGTCCCAATCAGGTCCATTTGAGATCGCTTTTGGCTTTGGTGGGGAGAGAGGGATTTGTCCCAATCAGGTCCATTTGAGATCGCTTTTGGCTTTGGTGGGGAGAGAGGGATTTGCCCCAATCAGGTCCATTTGCCATCACTTTTGGCTTTGGTGGGGAGAGGGGATTTGTCCCAATCAGGTCCATTTGTGATCGCTTTTGGCTTTGATGGAGAGAGAGGATTTGCCCCAATCAGGTCCATTTGCCATCACTTTTGGCTTTGGTGGGGAGAGGGGATTTGTCCCAATCAGGTCCATTTGTGATCGCTTTTGGCTTTGGTGGGGAGAGAGGGATTTGTCCCAATCAGGTCCATTTGAGATCGCTTTTGGCTTTGATGGGGAGAGAGGATTTGTCCCAATCAGGTCCATTTGAGATCGCTTTTGGCTTTGGTGGGGAGAGGGGGATTTGTCCCAATCAGGTCCATTTGAGATCGCTTTTGGCTTTGGTGGGGAGAGAGGGATTTGCCCCAATCAGGTCCATTTGCCATCACTTTTGGCTTTGGTGGGGAGAGGGGGATTTGTCCCAATCAGGTCTATTTGTGATCGCTTTTGGCTTTGATGGGGAGAGAGGGATTTGCCCCAATCAGGTCCATTTGCCATCACTTTTGGCTTTGGTGGGGAGAGGGGGATTTGTCCCAATCAGGTCCATTTGAGATCGCTTTTGGCTTTGATGGGGAGAGAGGGATTTGTCCCAATCAGGTCCATTTGAGATCGCTTTTGGCTTTGGTGGGGAGAGGGGATTTGTCCCAATCAGGTCCATTTGAGATCGCTTTTGGCTTTGGTGGGGAGAGAGGGATTTGCCCCAATCAGGTCCATTTGCCATCACTTTTGGCTTTGGTGGGGAGAGGGGGATTTGTCCCAATCAGGTCCATTTGCCATCACTTTTGGCTTTGATGGGGAGAGAGGGATTTGTCCCAATCAGGTCCATTTGTGATCGCTTTTGGCTTTGATGGGGAGAGAGGGATTTGTCCCAATCAGGTCCATTTGAGATCGCTTTTGGCTTTGATGGGGAGAGAGGGATTTGCCCCAATCAGGTCCATTTGCCATCACTTTTGGCTTTGGTGGGGAGAGGGGGATTTGTCCCAATCAGGTCCATTTGTGATCGCTTTTGGCTTTGGTGGGGAGAGAGGGATTTGTCCCAATCAGGTCCATTTGTGATCGCTTTTGGCTTTGGTGGGGAGAGAGGATTTGTCCCAATCAGGTCCATTTGAGATCGCTTTTGGCTTTGATGGGGAGAGAGGATTTGTCCCAATCAGGTCCATTTGCCATCACTTTTGGCTTTGGTGGGGAGAGGGGATTTGTCCAAATCAGGTCCATTTGAGATCGCTTTTGGCTTTGGTGGGGAGAGAGGATTTGCCCCAATCAGGTCCATTTGCCATCACTTTTGGCTTTGGTGGGGAGAGGGGGATTTGTTCCAATCCGGTCCATTTGCAATCACTTTTGGCTTTGATGGGGAGAGAGGATTTGTCCCAATCAGGTCCATTTGTGATCGCTTTTGGCTTTAATGGGGAGAGAGGGATTTGTCCCAATCAGGTCCATTTGTGATCACTTTTGGCTTTGATGGGGAGAGAGGGATTTGTCCCAATCAGGTCCATTTGTGATCGCTTTTGGCTTTAATGGGGAGAGAGGGATTTGTCCCAATCAGGTCCATTTGTGATCACTTTTGGCTTTGATGGGGAGAGGGATTTGTCCCAATCAGGTCCATTTGTGATCGCTTTTGGCTTTAATGGGGAGAGAGGATTTGTCCCAATCAGGTCCATTTGTGATCGCTTTTGGCTTTAATGGGGAGAGAGGATTTGTCCCAATCAGGTCCATTTGTGATCACTTTTGGCTTTGATGGGGAGAGAGGGATTTGTCCCAATCAGGTCCATTTGTGATCGCTTTTGGCTTTGATGGGGAGAGAGGATTTGCCCCAATCAGGTCCATTTGCCATCACTTTTGGCTTTGGTGGGGAGAGGGGGATTTGTCCCAATCAGGTCCATTTGTGATCGCTTTTGGCTTTGGTGGGGAGAGAGGATTTGCCCCAATCAGGTCCATTTGCCATCACTTTTGGCTTTGGTGGGGAGAGGGGGATTTGTCCCAATCAGGTCCATTTGCGATCACTTTTGGCTTTGGTGGGGAGAGAGGGATTTGTCCCAATCATGTCCATTTGCCATCACTTTTGGCTTTGGTGGGGAGAGAGGGATTTGTCCCAATCATGTCCATTTGTGATCACTTTTGGCTTTGGTGGGGAGAGGGATTTGCCCCAATCAGGTCCATTTGCCATCACTTTTGGCTTTGGTGGGGAGAGAGGGATTTGCCCCAATCAGGTCCATTTGCCATCACTTTTGGCTTTGATGGGGAGAGAGGATTTGTCCCAATCAGGTCCATTTGAGATCGCTTTTGGCTTTGGTGGGGAGAGAGGATTTGCCCCAATCAGGTCCATTTGCCATCACTTTTGGCTTTGGTGGGGAGAGGGGGATTTGTCCCAATCAGGTCCATTTGCGATCACTTTTGGCTTTGGTGGGGAGAGAGGATTTGTCCCAATCAGGTCCATTTGCCATCACTTTTGGCTTTGGTGGGGAGAGAGGATTTTCCCAATCAGGTCCATTTGCCATCACTTTTGGCTTTGGTGGGGAGAGATTTGTCCCAATCAGGTCCATTTGCCATCACTTTTGGCTTTGGTGGGGAGAGAGGATTTGTCCCAATCAGGTCCATTTGCCATCACTTTTGGCTTTGGTGGGAGAGAGAGGATTTGCCCCAATCAGGTCCATTTGCCATCACTTTTGGCTTTGGTGGGGAGAGAGGGATTTGTCCCAATCAGGTCCATTTGCCATCACTTTTGGCTTTGGTGGGGAGAGGATTTGCCCCAATCAGGTCCATTTGCCATCACTTTTGGCTTTGATGGGGAGAGAGGGATTTGTCCCAATCAGGTCCATTTGAGATCGCTTTTGGCTTTGGTGGGGAGAGAGGGATTTGCCCCAATCAGGTCCATTTGCCATCACTTTTGGCTTTGGTGGGAGAGGGGGATTTGTCCCAATCAGGTCCATTTGCCATCACTTTTGGCTTTGGTGGGGAGAGAGGGATTTGTCCCAATCAGGTCCATTTGCCATCACTTTTGGCTTTGGTGGGGAGAGAGGGATTTGCCCCAATCAGGTCCATTTGCCATCACTTTTGGCTTTGATGGGGAGAGAGGGATTTTTCCCAATCAGGTCCATTTGCGATCATTTTTGGCTTTGGTGGGGAGAGAGGGATTTGTCCTCCTCTGTCCATTCGCGATAGCAACAGTAACTAAAGAGACCGGGTCTTTTGAGCTTAAAGAGATAGTTCACCCAAAAATGGAAATTCTGTCATAATTTACTCTCCCTCAAGTTGTTCCAAACCTGTATGAGTTTCTTTTTTCTGCTGAACACAAAAGAAGTTATTTGGAAGAATGTTTGTATCTAAACAGAGAGAGCAACCATTGACTACCATAGTGTTTTTTTCCCTACTATGGTAGTCAATGGTTGCTCTGTCTGCTTGGTTACAAACATTCTTCCAAATATCTTATTTTGTGTTCAGCAGAAAAAGAAACTCATACAGGTTTGGAACAACTTCAGGAGAGTAAATGATGACAGAATTTTCATTTTTGGGTGAACTATCTCTTTAATAGAACACATTCACACAAAATGAAGTCAAAACCAATGGTGATCAAACAACAAAAGAGAAAAATACTTTTGTAGCTTTAACAAAGATAAAATGCATTAAGTAATTAATTATATTAGTTATATTTTATGTTTATAGCGAAAACTGTTATTTTACATTTGTTTTTTCAATTTCTGAATCTAAATACTCTCAGATTTATCTGAAAAACAAAGTGTGCACCGTATCTGAGAAACTTAAATGCATGACATTCTCACAAAAGCTGTACCTTTCCTTCACTTTTCCATGTCAGGAAGAATCCAAAAGCATCGGCTTTGAACAAACAGTTTGATTCAAAGACAAAAGGGTCCTGCAAAACAGAAATAAAGCAGAAAGGGTCAGCCGTTATTGAGCTTAATTTAATAGACCTTTAAATTTACTTTAATAGACCTTGATGTGCGTGTAACTGTAATATTTATAGCACTTTACAATCTTGGTTTATAAATGTATAAACAAGCTCATTATATTAAGGATCACTGAAAGAGCTGCTATGAGAAACTCCACATTAGAAAGAAAAAAAAAGTTGCATCTTGGGAAGAAATAAACATAGTAAAATAAACCACCTTCATAATGTAAACTAAATCAATTTCCATCCCTTCATTTAAGTATTCAAGAGATAATAGCAAAGATATAATGATAACAAACAAATAAAGATGAATTTCATCTCATATCAATAGAGAGGGAGACCTCCAAGTGTTCAGAAAGCCTCATGGGAAATCTGTATGCTGGTTTAACAACTCAGATCCAGTCTCTGACACGTCGTTCATGAGAATACATCCTTCCAGAAAAGTTTTATTCCAAGATAAACTTCTCCAGCCTGAGCGAACGTTCCCAGGGGAACAGTGTCTTTGAGAACACAGATGTTCACAATATCCTCTGTGATTAAAGTCACCAGCGTCCATTCGAAAGCTTCTTCTTTGCAAATGATTGATGACATTACTTCAGACATATCATAAAATGTGGTATATTTAGAGCAGCTTTTGTTTATTTTGTGTGAATCCGGAGCCCAGAAAATGAAGAGCGGTTTAATTAAAAAGCACATTTTCCCTAACAAATGACTAAAATGCATCAAGACTTAATTTTGTAGTTTTAAAAACGACTAACATTTCAGTGTATTACCATTAAATGCAATATAATGACTTTTTATTCCAATCTGCAAAAAATAAAAGGCAGAACAACACAGGGACATTTTAGTTACACTAAAACCATAAACATTCTCGTAACTTGAAATAAATTTTATGTAATAAATGTAAAAAAAAAGAAGCCTGAAATAAAGATGAATTAAGAGAAACATATGGACAAAAAAAAGACAAAATAAAAAAAAATTAACTAAAATTAAAATGAGTGCTGTCAAAATTAGCATGTTAACTCATGCGATACATTAACACAATATATTATACGCAAATATTTAACGCAATTAATGCAGCATTCGGTTTTCCCTAGAGTTACATTATATGATCACGCTATTTATGCAAATTATTTTAAAGGCACAATATGTAATTTTTCACCGGTCTGTTTAACATTGTGTGTAATAACCGAGTCGATCGGACTCAGAGAACACCTGGCCGTGATCACAGTCAGTCAGCACGGCTTGTGTGTTTTGTGTAACTTGCAAATTGTAAAATTAGGTTAAGAAAAGTGTAAGATAAAAAAAATAAAAAAAAAACAAGCTCTCTCTCTCTCTCGCTATCTTCAGCCGTTTAGAAAGTGGGCAGATTTAATGCAAGCGCACGGTAATAATGTACTCATATTTAAATAATATATTTCAAATCAGCAACAAAATCTCAGGTGAACTGTCATATAAATGTTTTCTATGACGCTCAAATTGCGTTAAAAAGCTCATATTTCAGGTTGCTCAAGCTAATGCGCAAGTGCAGTCTCAAGCGCGTCATGTTTCTATGGCAACCCGAGCTTCCGCAGTGACTGTAATGACTTTAATAATAAAATGAATGTGGGAATTTAATCTTAAAGTTTTGGTGGTCAGCCTCGGCTCACAGAGATTATAAAAAATAAATAATAAATAAAACGTCAGCGACCATAGCACCGAACGAGCGTTAGTAGTTCAAAAGGGCAAACAGTCAAAGTTATTATGCGAGTCGAAATACAAATCTGTAAATTCTCATTTGTCATCAGTCACCGTGGCATAAAGTGGACTTTTACAGCTGAAATGAGTGAATTAAGCATGCTTGGAATAACATGGATATAACTTTTTCTTAACAAGGACTGTAATGCACCACAATCGGGTACAAGGAAGGGAGACGACGGCTATAACGTTAGGTAGGCTGAGACAAAAAGTTATATTTTTTCGCAACTTGTTCATTGTGGAGACAATCGGGTCCATTTAGGTCTGTGTCTTCCCGCCGGGTTCGGTTCCAGCTATCAAATAATAGATGGGTCCATGTCGGTTTCAGGTACTACATTTTTGGCATTTCTCAGATCTGCACGGGTCCGGGTCCAGCTTCTGAAATAATAGACTGGTCCGGGTCGGTTCTGTGTAGCACATTACGGGTCTCTTCAGGTTCGGATAAACATTTTTGGACCTGTGCAGACTTCTAATATGATGCAGGGTGGAGCTGAAAGCCGCTGGAGCAGAACGAGGCTACTGGAGTGACTGCTAACGAGAGGCAAGCCTGACACACAGCTCGAGAGGAGTGGAGCTCAGCCTACCCAAAACTGGGAGGTGAAAATGCATTAATCAATGTTAATAAAATTTCAAAGTTACTAACTTCATGTCTTAGAACAGGGCCGTAACCACTATAGACAAGTCCCCCCCAATAATTAGAAATGGCCGAATTGTCTCCCGCAATATTTGAAATTCTCGCACTTCTGCTGCACTTCATTGCTCCGCACTCTGTATGTTGTTGTTAGGATGACAAAAGGTTTAAAAGTTACATTTTAGTCTGTTTTGCCTCAACGGTCTAACAGCGCTCAATGTCAAAATGATAGACCTTTTTCACAAAAAACGGAAATACGTCATTGACGCGCAAGCGTTCTTCCGCTTCGCGCTTATACTCGGCAAAATGTATACCGCAGAGTGTTTCTCTGAGCCTTTTAAACCTGCCAAAGGTCACCTTTGCTGACGTGGCGAAAATAGTGGACGCAAATTCCTCCACCAAGACCAATAAACTGGACAAAGGCTACAAATTCTTCCACGAAGAATTTATCCACGATTACCAAGGTAAATAAAGCCAGTCGTTATAATGCTAGTTAGCGTTAGCATTTAGCGAACTACCGCAAATACCATGTTACGAAGAACATTAGTGTTAATTATGTCTGAAAATAAATCATATCACAGCGACATACATCTGTAGTTTGCATTTTTCTATAATGATTATGATATAATATAGTATAGCAATTAGATACATACAATAAACGGTGAAATGTGTTGCATATTTTTCTACTGGCAGCACAAATTACTATAGTGAAGTTTTGTAAAACACAGAATATTTTGTTTTCCTTTTGGCATTCATAGTATCAAATGTACTTGAGGAACAGGTTGTAGTGAGAGGCAGATGCTTCAGGTCAATGAGGAAGAACGAGGAGCCTCACAAACTGGAGGTTTGACAGTAAACAGGGGGCGGTTGCATAAACCATTTAGACTAGTCACTTTTTTCTTGAAGAGTGGTCCTAATTTTGTTTAGTCTGTTACATAAAAAGGTAGATTAGTGGAACTGGAATTGGAAAAAAACATCGATTACTCCTTGGTTAACAGCAAGTTGGTCAAACTAGTTCTGAAGGCACATTCTTAATATAGTGACTAAGTTTATGCACCTGGACCCAGAATGCTAGTTGGCAGAAGTTCTAAAGTTGCCCCTTTCTTCTTGCTGCGGTTGCAGTCCTTTCATTTTTTCATTATATTGCTGAAGAGTAAGTGATCATGTTATAAACAGATCTAATGATATAAGTATTGTAATCTAACATGTTTGTTATTTCTTATGATTGTGTAGATCTCACTGGGAGCAGAAAGGGCAAACTTAACAGCCTTTAGATGTAGTTGTGTGGCTGGAAAAGGGTTCTGCAACCATGTAGTTGCACTCTTGTACCAGACTGCACATTATTCACAGCTCTGCCTGCCTGTTGTTCCACCTCCTCTGGCCTGCACTAGTGAGTTACAGAGATGGCACCGACCAAGAACACAGGTGGGATTGTGATAAAATTAAGCTACCTTGCTCTTTTCTATTTGTGTATCAGCATGACCTGTGAACATTTGGTTACTTGCAATACATTTTTTTCTAATAATTGTGTCTGTTGTTATAACCTAACTGAACTGTTTTTTATCTTTTAAGGATCCATCCTGAAGCTGCCGGTGAGCTTGTTGTGAGAAAGCCAAAAACAGTGGGCAAGAGTGGTCTGAGGTCTACACTGTACAGAGCAAATACAGGTGCCAATTCTCCCTGTATGGTTTTTATGGTTAGTAGTATTCATTTTTTGTTTGACCAATAATTGATTGTAATAAAATGTATCTATTTCTAAAAGAACCGCTTCCAGATCCTGACATTATGGCATCAGGAGCCAAACTGCGCCAGCTGCACCCTCAGTGTCTCATGGCCCTTGTTTTAGATGACTCAGAGGAGCTGGAGCTGACACCATCGAAATTTGGGCCTGTGCCATGTGGATCACCAATGTCTTATTGTCCACCTGAAAAACCACTGGCTTCATACTGCACCACATGGCTCCAGAATTCCCAACTCTTCCTTTGATGCAGCATAGTTTGTCCAGCCTGCATTTTGTGCCAACTGTACATCAGCTAATGCATCTCCAATCTTTGCAAGTGTCAGCTGAAATGTCTTCTGAGGTTGAGAAGGGAACAAGAGAGCAGTCCAAATGCCCTGCATGGGCACTGCTTCGACGTTCAAGGCTGACGGCCAGTCGTTTTCGGGTTGCATGTTGCTACAGGAAGGGAAGTGTGGAGCAGGAGTCAGCAGCCAGGGCATTAGCTGTTCAAATGATCAGAGGCTCAGCAAGACAAACAACAGCAATGAAGCGTGGATTGCTGATGGAGTCTGAGGTGCTGGCAAACTATGCTGAACTTGTGCGTGTGAATGTGCTGCCTGTAGGATTCATCATTCATCCTAACTCACCACATCTTGGAGCCAGCCCAGACGGTAGGGTGTATGATCCCTCAGAATCACCCCCATTTGGTCTTCTTGAGGTAAAATGCAGCACAAAGAATGATGTGTCTCAGGTTGCTCACCTCAAGATGCAGGATGGTAATGGCAGTTTGAGGCATTCTCACACCTATTACTGGCAGGTTCAGGGCCAGTTGGCTGTGTCTGGACTGGAATGGTGCGACTTTGTCACTGACACACTGACAACATTAACCGTAGAGAGAGCGTGATAATCACTTTATTACAGAAATGAAAGAGAAACTAGATTTGTTTTATTACAACACCTACATGGATGTGTACATTGAATCAAATTAATTAATTTGTATGTTTTATGTATTTGAATGTTAACTTTTTAAAAAGGCTATTGTCTGTAGCACTTAGAGGAAGTTGTTTATTATTGATACAGGGTTCCTGATATAAATGTTCTTGATGCTGTGTTCAGGTATTGTGTGTTATCTTTTGTTATACAAGAGATAAATAAGAGATAAAGTATTGTGTTATATAAGAGAGAAAGTATTTAAATCAGTTTTTTTGTATTTGTACTTTTTAAAAACCTGTTCCAGCTGTATTTATTTAACTCAAATTGTAAATAAGTTATTTGAAAATACATTCAAAAGCTTCAAAAGTTGCTGTTCTATGAAATAAAAGGATTCACCATTTTGATCAAAGTTGTTTTTATTACTGATCCAATTTGTACTTTTCAATAACAAACTTTTCAATAACAAATTGTAAATATGAAGTACACAATGCAGGGAACCTATTAACTATTTACATAACATTACAACATCATATGATTAATTTATTCCTCAAGACAAAAAGGTCCCTGATAATTGGACAGGACACAACAGTTGAGCCACATCTGATTCACGCTTCCAATCAGTGTAAGTGGTACAGGGGAGTCCCAGATGTGGAAGGACTTCACTCTGGCTATCGCCCTCTCCACTATAATCCTGAGGCGGGCAATGGCTTGAGTTTGTGCTGTTTCTTCCTTGCTGAATTGTGCTGAATGCTTAAAAGGTGGAATGATCAGCTTTGCTCCAACTGCAGCGAGGAGGTCTTCAATAAGGAAGCCTTTATCTGCCATAACCTCGTCCCTGGCTCCAGTATGGGAAGGATTCCACAAATTTTGGTGATCTCCTTGTCTGAAATGCAGCCAGTGTAAAGAGGTGAGATGAATGTAATCAAACCACAGGGAGCTACTCCGATGAGGCCTTTCAGTGTTGTTCTGTTCTTGTAGTTGGAAAAGGTTTCTGACTGCAAGGTCAAGGATGAGGCAGTCTCCAGAGCAATTTCTGTGCAATCCAGAATGACCCTGACATTAGGACAGTATTTCTGGAATTTCGGTGGCATACTTAATTTGACCTTTTCCCTTTTGATCCAGATTTTGACTGAGGACAGCACAATAAAAGATAATTAGCCCAGGTGATGGTAACCCTGCTGACAGTGGCAATACTCACATTAAACATGTCAGCAATTAGCTGCTCTTTCATGCCCACAGCAACTCGGAAAGAGTACATCAAAAACTCGTCAATTAATGGCATGATGCGAGGTGGGCTGGGTTCAGGACAGGCTTCATCCCCGATCCTCTTTGCCTTGGTCCAGTACACCAGTCGAGAGGCAGATGGTGCGATAGACTCCCAAAAAATTCTAAATAAACCCTCAGATGGAAATTTAGTGTAGAATCTGATTTGGTCATCTGATGCACAATATCTACTGAAGAGGGTGGGAGATGGCAAGTCTTCTCTCTTTAGTCTAACTTCCAAATCTTCAATGTAACCCAGGGCCTCATCCAGTGCTCCTGTAAAAAAAACAAATATATTATATTAGTTAACAATACTTTAAATTGGTTAATAATACTATTAAAAATATGCACTAATCATATTTTGTATTAATTGAAAATTTTTAATATAGCTTGCCTCACGTTTACAGACCTCTATGTGGTACATAAACAAAGGCTCATTAGATATTGTTCCTCTTTATAATAATAAAGTCTCCTTAACTCCGTTTTGAGTGGTGCTGTAACAATTAAAACTGTTTCTAACACTAAACACTGACCACCATAACCAGATAACAGGAATAATACATTTTTTAATGTGTATTATCCCCCAACTAAAATTTTCGCACACACCATAAATACCATTAGAGGATGCTGATGTATCACATTTTAAACCACTTAAAACATGTTGTTTTGCAAAGACTAACAATAAAAAGCGTCAATATGGCAAGAAAACTTGCAAATGATGTGTACATTTTATATTTATAACACAACTGTAATGTTTAGACGTTATTTAAACCTTACCGGGGGTGTGTCACATAATCGTGATCCATTTTAGCAGCTGCAGTTGTCATCCGCCTGGGAGGACCAGCTGACGTTTGTTCACCCTTTCAAATACAGACTCCCTTTTGAGTGGTGCTGTAAAATTGTTCCAAGGGAAAAGGCTTGGGACAACACCACTTTTAAGGCGACTGATGGTTGTTCCACCGGAGTAATCCTCCTTGGCAAAGTGTCTGCTACAGATGTAAGTGCTGCCTTTCCTCACAGAGAAATTCGGCCCTTCTTCTCTTCTAACAGCACGAATCCACAAATTTCTTGTTGCTTGATCGGACGGAAATGAGTGAAAAGACAGGTATGGTTGTTTTTGGGTACAACACGAACAACCCGGGACACAACAAAAACTCCTGTTTTTTGACTCAGCCATTTTTGCATTTCCCGCTAGCTACTACTACGGTAACCGGAAGTGTCTTTGCACGTCCTTAACTAACTTCCGGTTAAAAATGCGGAAGTGTGAAAAAGGTCTATTGAGATGGCCAATCAAATCAAAGTAGGCGGGGTTTACGTTCATGCAGTGAACAGTCTTCACACACAGACGAGCACGTCAATCTCGCTCAATGCCGCTGCGGAGAGAGATTCTATTCTTTCCGGTGAAACCACAAAACATTGCACAAAAACTGCTCTTAATATACAATCATTGATGAACATCTTTGATTTTAATGAAGAAGAAAAAACTATATGAGAGCGGATTAGAACTTGGAACCTTTGATGCAGTTTGCAAAAATTCTACCACTAGACCATTTTTGTAATAGGAAGGGAGACAATATATTTGACGCCAATATTTTATGTAGGGCCGGAACTTTAACGCGTTAATTAACATTAATTACGCAAAAAATAGATAACAATTTTAACTTATTTTTGCATCGCGGAACGTTTTTTAATTAATGAGTTTCGACGGACCGATTATACTGGAACACCAACTAGCGTTCTTGACTTCTGAACACAACAAACCACAGTGAACATGAACGAAGAAGCTGACGAGACTGCTTTGCTTGGCCCCGTGGATGGGACATTTTGTTTTAAAAAACGAAAGGATGGAAGCGTTGACAAGAGCATGGTTGTGTGGAAGCTATGCAACAAGGAATTTGCGTATCGAGCCTCAAATATCACCTCAACGCAAAACGCTGGACATAATACATAAGCTTAATCAACAAAATTTTGTTTATTTATTTAAGTCATTATTCAATGGTATACTAAAAATCCATGTGAAAAAAATTACTTCTCACTGTTCTCAGGTCAAATATTTATATGCAATTAAAATGCGATTCATTTCGATTAATTAATTACAAAGCCTCTAATTAATTAGATACATTTTTTTAATCGAGTCGCGGCCCTAATTTTTTGCAAATAGTCCCGAAAGTATTTTGTCCAAACTAGAATTTCATTCACTGTTCTTTATGCTTTATAAAAATACAAAAATTGGTCCCCCCCAATGTTCAAGACATGGTCACGGCCTTGCCTCAGAATGTGTATTTATTCCCTCTGTAAGTGTAACCACCGCGAGCTCTGTGCCAAATCTGCATAACATGAGTCTGAGCAGATAGAGAAGGGAAGGGGGAGGCAAATCCACAGCTGGAGAATTGTGCCTCCATTGGTAAAAATAATTAATAAATAGCCAATCACCATTGAGTATTTCACTTTCAGCAATTAGGAGTGTTGAGAAATGTAACATGGCAGATGAGGCTAGCCTCCCATGGTATATCAACCAATCAGCAAAGAGACGTGAATTACGTGATATTAGTTTGAACTTCTACCACTGCTGTGCCAACTATGTATTAAGAGTAGACATATTGAATATTTGATTACAAACAAATTCATCAAACTACCCTTTGAACAACAGATAGAATTTAAAAATGAAGGAAGACCCCATCTGTAGGCTAAGCTAAGATATAGGCCGCAGAAATTATCTTCACTAAACGGCCGAACAAGCTGTTTTAACGCATTTAAAGGACCGAAGGCAGTCCCTCCAGGATTGGGCAATTTCTTTTTATGATTTTTGCGATCAAAACGACTGGTGGTAATTTCCAGAAATTTTGCAATGTTTTTATTTAATAATTAGGATACCACATTTACCATATTGTGTATTATGTCAGATGCACAATAGTCATACACGACAACAGAACAAACAAAATGCACAAATCTTATTTTGGTATCTTACTAAAAAAGGCTAGTGGTGTGCTATGTATAGCTTTAATAACATGATCACTTAGGGTGGGAAATATCTGGGAAAAGTAAATCACAGCAATTGCCGATTATAAGTAAACAGTTCTCAAATAATGAATGAATCAATCAAGTAAAAAGTAAAATAAGAACTAAATAAACAAATGATTGGAGGATAAATGAATAAAACAAAGATACAGATACAAACAGTGCTTTACGTTTAAGCAGCTACTGTTAGTTTTCCCCAGTTGTTGTTGTTTGATGGGTAGGCCTACAGGATTAGCCTATATTAGGTTGCTTTCACTTTAAAGATTACTGCCTACAGTAATGAACAGACCCAATACTGTCACACATCCCAAGCTTATTCACTCAAGACATAACCGCCAAGACGGACATTTAGGCACAATCATGTGTGAATGGAAATAAAATACACAATTCCCAAACATAATGGAAACGTGGCTACTGATAGGCAACACACGGTCCGTGTCCTGGTTAAAATCGCTTATTTCTCTGAATTTAAACATTCTTGGGAACATGTGATAATATAAGTAACAAGGTAACAAAATATATGACATTGTTCTAGAGGTTTTTGGATATTTTAATTCAAAAATCTTACATATGCCTTTAATCCATTCAAGCGCAATAAGGCACAAAAGAGAACGCAGTGCAGTATTGGTGTGCGTCTGTGAATCTGCTGTCTGTGTGACACACACACACACACACATGTGCACAGAAAGCCACTTCAGACAGCGATTGAACGGACAACACACAAAATTATGGCAAAATGCCTGTTTTGTCAAGTATCATCGTAAATATAGACGCTTATGTCTTTATTAGTTCACTTGAAAATTTCCAGATAATTTACTCATCCTCATCTCATCCAAGGTGATTATGTCTTTCTTTCTTCAGTGGGAAAGAAATTTTCAGGATTTTTCTCCACATTATGGACTTTGACAATGAAATCGGACGATTTTGAAGTTGAAGATGGAGTGTTTTTTGGTAAAGAGCGTTTGTATTAGTCCTCGCACGTTCGCTTGTCTTAAAATCTTAAAGCACTGTTTACAAGACTACATGGGTCAACATTTTGAACTGGTCTGACACTGGGCCGTCCCTGGTGGGGTGAAAGGTGGGGACAATTATAGGGGCCCCCATTGCCCAGGCGGCCCACTAAATCCAGTAGTTATGCGATATATTCCCCTACTCTTATGAATCAATATAGTATATACATTTGTATACCTGAGGGTTTCATGAAAACCACAAAAACATGCACTTTAGATCAGTTTAAGAAGCTTCCCAAATTTCCTCTCCCCTCAATTACACCCTCAAAGTCACCGTCTTTTTGCACTATTATGTACACTGCTAAAAATGCTCTTCTTGCGTGGTATTTTTTTCTTGTTTCCAGTCCAAAAATATCTACAAATTCTTAAATTAAGATTCATTTACTAGATAAGTAAAATGAGATAAGATATTTGTTCTTGTTTTCCGGGGGGAAAAAATCTAAATGAAGTGAGTTTTTGCTTAAAACAAGCAGAATTATCTGCCAATGGGGTGAGAAAAATAATCTTATTTCTGTTTGGGACAGAAGCAAGAAACAAGATTTCAATCAGAAACAAGATTATTTTTCTCACCCCATTGGCAGATCATTTTACTTGTTTTAACCCTTGTGGTGTTCATATTTTTGTTATTCAGCCAGTGTTCGTGGGTCTGGTGGACCCGCTGCGTTTTTGGGTTTTTAATTCAACACAATTCAAAAATGTTATGTTAAAATACTCAACAGATGTTTACTTCATCCCAGTTACAAGCAATATAAACAGTATATATGGTTAATATTTTCTCTTTACCTTTGTTAGATCACATTTAAGAATTGCAACCTCATGTGGAACGGCAGGGGTAGAAACAAAACTCACTCTTGCACTCTCTCACACTTACACACAATCTCTCTCTCACACGCACACACACACACACTCATGCACACACACTCATGCACACACACTCATGCACACACACTCATGCACACACACACACACACTCATGCACAGTGGCGGGTGTACAGTGTGTGGTCATTGAAAATGTGTTCTGATATATATTCCTCACAGAAAATGAGCCAAGGCCAATGAGTCTCAGTTTTGAAAAATGATTAATCGTATCATTTTTCTTTTGATAAAAATGAAAACAGGTCCAACAGACCCAAACACCATACAAGGGTTAAGCAAAAACTAGAAAATAAGAAAAAATATCTTATGTCATTTCACTTATCTACAACATAGTAAATGAATCTTGATTTAAGAATTTGTAGACATTTAGACTAGAAACAAGACAAAAATACTAAGTAAGCAGAGCATTTTTTGCAGTGTAGTTTGTTGGTTTGTATATAACTTGCAGAAAAATAGATGTGTGTGTCAAAAGGATTACAGACTTGCCAGCTGCTGATGTGATATTGTTAACAATACTGTCAATAAAAAGGCACGGCTATTCATTCATACATTTATTAGCTTTGTTTAATAAAATAGCACATTATCTTCAGCACAAATGAAGACGGTGAGAAAATTAAATGGTTTGACTGCATTTATTTTAATTTCTGAATATTAATCTCAGCTGTCAGACATCAGACTGACTGAAAATACATTTTATAGGCTTATTATATTGCTGGTAGGCCTACTTTTAAAAAAAGTTCATTTTACTAATTTCTTATCTTTTGTTGTTATTTTATTAGTTTGTCTTGCACGATAATAGGTTATTAGTTGCTTAATGCTATTATTTTGATATAATATACAACTTTGCATATAAGTAAGTAAAAGCAATGACCTTTATTTGCATTTATTTATTTGTCTGTTTTGTTAAGCCCTATTCAGGGTTAGTTTAACATGGGGACGTGGGGGTAAAGTAATTATTACCAGAGGTTCTCTGGGATTTTAGTCCTGTCCGAATGTGCCATCTCGGTAATCATTACGGACAATGTCAGTTAAGATTACCGAGACTTTTACTTTCTGTAAAAATGTCCGGAAAAGTAACTTTGGGTATTACTAATCCCGTTCGAATAGACCCGCCGTAAAAATTTATGGTAAAATTCTGTCATTTCCTATTTAAAAGTAGTTTTTGGCGCGTTTTGCAAGCATGGAGGCGCTTGAAAAAGCATTCGGTTGCGTTGTAGGTAGCGGGACAAACCTCCAGTATTTTCCGCATACCATTTAATACCATTTAAAGCAAAAAGAAAATCGAAAGCACTTATTAGAGGCACAACACTTCTTTTAGCTCTAGGTAAGTTTTTATTACCAACAAAATCAAATCAGAATCGTTAGACTGGACCTAAGTGTTTTATATAACTATCTATATATATCTATACAAATGCACATGATAACAGGAAGCAATGTCATGACAAGGAGGTTACAGTGGTGCGTAAAGCGAGTTACCCCACCCACTTCTGCTAGTTTTACTGAGATGTCTTGTCCCGTGCGAATTGGCCATTAATATTACAGACGTCCGGAGGTAAAATTATTTTACCCCCACCTCCCCATGTAAAACTAGTCCCGTCCGAATAGGGCTTTAGAAATCCTTATTAGGTGGCACCAGATATGAGCCTCCATGCCCATATCTTATAGACCCACCGTATATGATATGAGTGGAGGCGTTGGGGGCCCACATCAATGTTTTTTTCAGGAGTCTGACGCTGGGCCAATAGAACAAAACTGAGCCCTGATATATTGAAGGCACGGATAAATGTGACATTATTATTATTACAAAGGGTTTATCTGAAGATTGTTTTAAGTTCACTTAAATTAAAAGTTGTTATATTATTTAAACCCTAATAAATGTGAAAAAAATATATAAAAAACTGGTAGCTTTCAATTTTTACTGTAATGCTAAATGGCTATATGGCTAAAATTGACACAAACATCACTTTCATAGAGACATCAGTATCAGATTTGGTACTTAGTTCATAAAAACATGCATTTACAACAAATATTTAGTCTTTAAGCTGTTTCTACATTCATTTGGAGATAAAATGTGAAAATTACAATATTAAAAATATATTAAAACTTTGATGTTAGGTTTTGTTACTTGCGATTAATCGTGGTGATTAATTAGTTAATTTATTTTAATCGATTGACAGCACTAAAAATATATATATTTCGGATAAATCAGGGTTTTTACACATTACAGTTATGAGGATAAAACTTAATTTTTATTGCTTCATTTCCTAAATATAATATACAAATTGCAAAAAATAATGCTCAAAATCGTTATGGAATTTAATGGTCTAAAATGAGATTTACATTTTAAGGGAATTATGCATTCTTAAGATTTAGTACCTTCCTCTTCCAAAACTATATTTTCTGATTTACCATAGTACACGTTTTTCAGCAAACAACAAAGACAAAGAACCTGAGAAATATACATACCTCATCAAATCTGTCAAAATATACCCCTTCCTGCATGAAATGAGGAACAGGCCTTTGCCAGTTGAACTCGTACGGTTTCGCCATTTGACCTACAGGATGGAGAACAAAACAACAGCATTCAGTGCTAGACGATGAGTGCATACAGAGGAGAGTAAATCTGACCCCTTTAATAACCTCAGTCCTGTATGGGAGGTCCATATAAATCAGGCCTGACTGCATCACAAAAGTCCAGCCCAAAAGATGCTTAGACAAACAGAGCTTGTGCAATTTTCCCCCTTTTTTCAGAAACTTCAACAATTATTATTTTTATTGCTCATCTCAGTAGTTTTGCACGTTCACATATTCTCCAGAACCAATTTCACAGCACATAAATGTCTTCAACTCTAATGAGTTTCATCTTAAGATGTTCCTCAATAAAAAAAGCCTAACAAAGGATCCATGACATGCAAAATCACACTCTATCATTCTGTTCTCCTCAAAACAATATACACCGATCAGATCAGGCATAACATTATGACTAATATTGTGTTGGTCCCCCTTTTGCTGCCAAAAACAGCCCTGACCCGTCGAGGCGTGGACTCCACTAGACTCCCGAAGGTGTGCTGTGGTATCTGGCACCAAGATGTTAGCAGCAGATCCTTTAAGTCCTGTAAGTTGTGAGGTGGGGCCTCCATGGATCGGACTTGTTTGTTCAGCACATCCCACAGATGTTCGATTGGATTGTTCTGATGCACATGTGAACTGTTGGTGCTCTTGGCGGGGTCAGGGGTCAGCATGGGCACCCTGACTGGTCAGCGGCTGTGCCGCTCCATACGCAACAAACTGAGATGCACTGTGTATTCTGACACCTTTCTATCAGAACCAGCATTAACTTCTTGAGCAGTTTGAGCTCCAGTAGCTCGTCTGTTTGATCGGACCACACGGGCCAGCCTTCGCTCCCCACGTGCATCAATGAGCCTGGGCTGCCCATGACCCTGTGGCCGGTTCTCCACTGTTCCTTCCTTGGAGCACTTTTGATAGATCCTGACCACTGCAGACCGGGAACACCCCACAAGAGCTGCAGTTTTGGAGATGCTCTGACCCAGTCGTCTAGCCATCACAATTTGGCCCTTGTCAAACTCGCTCAAATCCTTACGCTTGCCCATTTTTCCTGCTTCTAACACATCAACTTTGAGGACAAAATGTTCACTTGTTGCCTAATATATCCCACCCACTAACAGGAGCCGTGATGAAGAGATCATCAGTGTTAGTCACTTCACCTGTCATAATGTTATGCCTGATCGGTGCATACTACAATGATGCTTACTTTTTTTATTTAAACTAAAAAAAAATATTACAAATTAAGGTAATGAGAATACTTAATTTTTTATGGCAAATGGGTTAAATTCTCTTAAAAAAAAAAAAAAAAATTATATATATATAAAATATTCTCCTAAATATAATATAAAACATTTAAATAATGAAAATTCATTATGATATTTAATAGCTTAGGGTATGTTTACACGGAAAAAGTTTTTCCAGTTGCGTTTTTTAAAAGTTTTGCATATAGACGACAACGCAGTCAAAACGATCCCTGTTCACACGGATCCGTTAAAATTACCCAAAAAAACGCTGGATTCTGCTGCCAGCCAGATTGAACATGTAATGCACATGTGCATGACGTCACAGTTTTCACAGACAATAACAGTTATCATTTTTTCAAAACTAGCACTTTGAAACGCGTTTTCAAAAGTTTTAAAGGCGTTTTCAGGCCCCCAAAATGCTATTGTTGAGTAAATGAACAGCCAAAACACATTAAAAGATTTTAGTTTTTAGTTAAAAAAAAATGGCCCATTACGATCTGATCTTCTGAAAACACTTCAGGAGACATTCAGGTTCTCATGGTTAATGAATCACATGTTAAAGACTGCACATGAACACAAAGTGCTGCTCATGTCTGCTGGAAAATCATCAATGAACAGCAGCTGAGCTCAGAGTATCTCACAGAAGAGATTTGGCAGTAAAATGTTGATGAAACGATCTGTATCAGGGCTCCAGACTGCGACCAAATGGTTACATTTTGCGACTAAAATTTGAGAGTGTGCAACTGAATTTTACATCCAGTCGCACACGTGCAACCGGTAAATTTGCCTGCTGTCGGTTCTGAAGAAATTAAGAAAATACACTTACTATTTATAATTGATAGATAGCCTGGCATGGCCATTCTCAATTCTAGTCAGAATATGAGTCGTGGGGATTATGGGGCGTGTTTCAACCAAACCAGGAAAGACCTCAATTGGATAGACCCACAACCAATCAGAGCAACGTTAGTTGTCAAATGTCAGCAGAACTCAACTGCTCTGTGTTGCCAAGTCTGTGTTTTTCTCCATGTCCGCGGGTTGAAGCGACCCCAATTATGTGATTATATAAACCCAGGAATGCAAATTTTAGCAGGCAACCTTGCCAAAATAACATATTTTGCCAATCAAACGCCATTTTTTTCCAGAGAACCCCCCGGAAAGTTATTGTTTTGGGCTATAGTTTTGAGTAGCAATTGTGCGCGACATTGCAAAAAAACGTGGCAACCCTGTCTGCACGCGCGCTGGATTAAGTAACATTACAAGAAAAAGATGAGTGTAAACGATCTTTGTGGATCCTTAAATTTTTTTATTACAATACTGGCAGAGTACTTCCCAACACGATCATCGTTTCTGAGAGAAATAGTGAAGGTGAATGCATATACGAACAAGTTCTCCGTTTAAGATAAGAGCAAATTCAACCCAAGCGCCTTTGATGACGTGGATGATTACGTTACTGTTGATCATCTGTCCATCATCGTCTAAAGCCCGCCCTGATGATTTCATTGGTCCGAACAGTTTCTGTTCAGGCATAATAACTCCTCTATGGATCGAGTCCAGACCGAATTGACTGAGCAAAAAAATTTGTGGGCGGGGCTAAATTCGGCTGGCATCCAGGCTAATTGATAGACATTATATCTTTGCCAGCCGTTTCTATATGAGATAACATTAAACCATTTGTCCGTGATACATTTTTGCTATTCGCAATCCAGGAGAGAGAGAAAGCGAGCGAGCACTCTCACGTGGAGCTACAGCGAACACAACACGTCAGCTTAATGAGTGACGATAGCCAAGAGAACTAAACTAAAGTTTAGTCTGCTTAAACTTTAGGGATGTGCTGTGATATTAATCTAATTTTATTTTCAATTTTGGCTTCCAAGAATTATAAAAAGAAGATGATTAAAACTATTCCTATAGCCGACATCCTTCCCTTCACAGCCTTGCAATGTCTTTTCCATGATCAGTTCTCCCTAAAACTTACCGTCAGAATCAGTGATTGTTGTAAACTGCAGTCTGTTGCTTAACTGCGGGATGTGTTTGATTATAAATAGAGCTATTAAATGCACAATAATCCGCTCAAGAGACGCCGTTTCCAACTTCAATGCGGCTTGTGTGTGTGCTGCGAAATGGACCGACTTGCACTTTATATTTTAGGCTTTTCGTGTGCACCTCTAAACCATCAAATAAACAACGAATAACCTGTGTCAAAATGACCGGATTGGAGAGTAGTTACTCTCTTAAATGGTAGTTTATATCTTAAATGGGCGTAAATAGTTTGGAGAAATAGGAGAATAGGATATTATTAGCTCTGCATTCGGTCTTAAAGGGGCAGCGTCTAATAAACCTGCGGACGATTGAGCCATTCATTCGAATCAAACAAAAGGCAAAGAGAAAATATTCACATCTCTTGAATGAATAACTTTAGTTAATAACATTAAACTATCAATTTTACAGTGAAAACTAGTGTTATTTTACATTTCATTACTTTATTAGATTTCTTTGTAGGTTTTTTCTAAGTAATATTAATGTTAGCAGACCTTCCTGAAATTAAAGCAATGTTTATTTAAATTGTGTCTTTGTTTTATTGTGTATTTATTTTACATGTGTTTGCACTTTGTTCTTATGTTGTATCTTATGCATATAAAACACAAAAAAAATGCCTTCACACTGGTCCATTTACAAATATGTTTTATATTTGTTTTGTTCAAACATTGCTGTTTCTTTTGCTATAGATATTTTACTTTTCAGATTATAAAGGCATGTTAATTTTTTCATTAAAAATATATAATAAAAAGAACCAATGAGAATCCGGTTAGAGTACCGGATTGATAAGCAGTATCGGTAAGAGTAATACCGTTAAAACCTTAACGATACCCATCCCTATTAGTAATACAGTGGAAATTAGCATGTTGATTTACGGTGTGTACCCCTACATTTTCTGGTTGTGCCCCTAAAATTTTCAGTTGGGGGCCACTGTGCTGCTAGTGAAAAAAGTTAGTCTGGAGCCCTGTGTATTTGGGTAGATCATGCGATAATTAATTCAGCATTTTAATCTAAAACATTCTGTCCTTTAGTTATAATAAGCATGCAGTATTTCTGAGCTCATTAAAGGGTTAGTTAACCCCAAAAATGAAAATTAGCCCATGATTTACTCACCCTCAAGTCATCCTAGGTGTATATGAGATTCTTATATCAGTCAGAGTTATATTAATAAATGTCCTTCCAAGCTTTATAATGGCAGTGAATGGCTGATTCTGTTTTGAAGTCCATAAAAGTGCATCTCTCCATCATAAAAGTGCTTCTATCCATCATTAAAGTGCTTCTTTCATCATAAAAGAGCATCTATCCATCATAAAGTGCATCTATTCATCATAAAAGAGCAGATCTATCCATCATAAAGTGCATCTATTCATCATAAAAGTGCATCCATTAATCATAAAAGTGCTTCTATTCATCATAAAAGTGCATCTATTCATCATAAAAGTGCTTCTATTCATTATAAAAGTGCATCTATCCATCATAAAAGTGCTTCTATTCATCATAAAAGTGCATCTATCCATCATAAAAGTGCTTCTTTCATTATAAAAGTGCATCTATTAATCATAAAAGAGCAACTATCCATCATAAAAGTGCTTCTTTCATTATAAAAGTGCATCTATCCATCGTAAAAGTGCTGCTATTCATCGTAAAAGTGCATCTATTCATCATAAAAGAGCATCTATTCATCATAAAAGTGCATCTATTCATCATAAAAGTGCATCTATTCATCATAAAAGTGCATCTATTCATCATAAAAGTTCATCTATCCATCATAAAAGTGCATCTATTCATCATAAAAGAGCATCTATCCATCATAAAAGTGCATCTATCCATCATAAAAGTGCTTCTATCCATCATAAAAGTGCATCTATCCATCATAAAATAGCATCATCATAAAAGAGCATCTATCCATCATAAAATAGCATCTATTCATCATAAAAGTGCATCTATACATCATAAGAGCATCTATCCATCAGTAAAGAGCATCTATCCATCAAAAAAGTGCATCTATCCATCATAAAGTGCATCTATTCATCATAAAAGTGCAACTATCCATCATAAAGTGCATCGATTCATCATAAAAGAGCATCTATCCATCATAAAGTGCATCTATTCATCATAAAAGTGCATCTATTCATCATAAAAGTGCATCTATTCATCATAAAAGAGCATATCCATCATAAAAGTGCATCTATCCATCAAAAAAGTGCATCTCTCCAAAATAAAAGTGCATCTATCCATCAAAAAAGTGCATCTATCCATCATAAAAGAGCATTTATCCACCATAAAGTGCATCTATTAATCATAAAAGTGCATATATCCATAATAAAATAGCATCTATTCATCATAAAAGAGCATATATCCATCATAAAAGAGCATATCCATCATAAAAGTGCATCTATCCATCAAAAAAGTCCATCTATCCATCATAAAAGAGCATCTATCCATCATAAAAGTCCATCTATCCATCATAAAAGAGCATCTATCCATCATAAAAGTGCATCTATCCATCATAAAAGAGCATCTATCCATCATAAAGTGCATCTATTCATCATAAAAGAGCATCTATCCATCATAAAGTGCATCTATTCATCATAAAAGAGCATCTATCCATCATAAAGTGCATATATTCATCATAAAAGAGCATTTATCCATCATAAAAGAGCAACTATCCATCATAAAGTGCATTTATCCATCATAAAAGAGCCTCTATCCATCATAAAAGAGCATCTATTCATCATAAAGTGCATCTATCCATCATAAAAGAGCATCTATCCATCATAAAGTGCATCTATTCATCATAAAAGTGCATCTATCCATAATAAAATAGCATCTATTCATCATAAAAGAGCATATATCCATCATAAAAGAGCATATCCATCATAAAAGTGCATCTATCCATCAAAAAAGTCCATCTATCCATCATAAAAGAGCATCTATCCATCATAAAAAGTCCATCTATCCATCATAAAAGAGCATCTATCCATCATAAAAGTGCATCTATCCATCATAAAAGAGCATCTATCCATCATAAAGTGCATCTATTCATCATAAAAGAGCATCTATCCATCATAAAGTGCATCTATTCATCATAAAAGAGCATCTATCCATCATAAAGTGCATATATTCATCATAAAAGAGCATCTATCCATCATAAAAGAGCATTTATCCATCATAAAGAGCATTTATCCATCATAAAAGAGCCTCTATCCATCATAAAAGAGCATCTATTCATCATAAAGTGCATCTATCCATCATAAAAGAGCATCTATCCATCATAAAGTGCATCTATTCATCATAAAAGAGCATCTATTCATCATAAAAGAGCATCTATTCATCATAAAAGAGCATCTCTCCATCATAAAAGAGCATCTATTCATCATAAAAGTGCATCTATTCATCATAAAAGAGCAACTATCCATCATAAAGTGCATCTATTCATCATAAAAGAGCATCAATCCATCATAAAGTGCATCTATTCATCATACAAGAGCATATATTCATCATAAAAGAGCATCTATTCATCATAAAAGAGCATCTATCCATCATAAAAGTGCATCTATTCATCATAAAAGTGCATCTATCCATCATAAAAGAATACTGGATGACGTGTAATTTTCTGCTATTAAATTCAGATAAAACAGAGGTATTACTTATTGGTCCAAAAAACGGCCCACAAAACCTCTCACAATACAACTTTAACTTGGAAGGACGTCCTGTCACTTTATCCACTACAGTAAAAGACCTGGGTGTTATATTAGACCGCAACTTGTCTTTCGAAAATCATGTTTCATATGTTACAAGAACAGCATTTTTCCACCTTAGAAACATTGCTAAGCTACGTAACATGCTATCTATTTCTGATGCCGAAAAGTTAGTTCATGCATTCATGACCTCGAGACTAGATTACTGTAATGCTTTATTAGCTGGTTGTCCTGCATCCTCAATAAACAAGATACAGTTAGTCCAAAACGCAGCTGCTAGAGTTCTTACTAGGTCAAGAAAATATGATCATATAACACCAATTTTATCATCTCTACACTGGTTACCTATTAAGTTCCGTATCAATTACAAAGTATTGCTACTGACCTATAAAGCCCTAAATGGTTTAGCTCCAGTGTATTTAACGGATCTTCTATCGCCCTACAATCCATCGCTCTTTAAGATCACTAAACTTGAGGCTTCTGGTCGTTCCTAGGATATCTAAGTCCACTAAAGGAGGGAGGGCATTTTCACATTTAGCTCCTAAACTCTGGAATAGTCTTCCTGATATTGTTCGAGGTTCAGACTCACTGTCCCAGTTTAAAACTAGATTAAAGAAGCATCTCTTTAGCCAAGCATTCACATTATAATTACCTTTATACTACAGTTAAATCGGATCAAAAGCATTAATATTCTGAACAGCAGCTATGCTTATTATTTCCCATCTGCTTTTCTGTTATTATCTCGGGACACTAGTCCCGAGGTAAATAGTTGGTCAGCTCCAGTTTGTATCCAGCCTCTCATGGAGACTTCAGATGCCCCAACACCTGTGAAGAGACGACTCAACGCCTGTGATGAGACGACTCAACGCCAGCGCTGTTATGGCCTAAAATAATACATGATTGATTAACTTTTTCTAACATTTTTCAATGTACATTTATAAAATGCACTTTCTGTAAAGCTGCTTTGAAACAATGTGTATTGTGAAAAGCGCTATACAAATATATTTGAATTGAATTGAATTGAATAAAAGAGCATCTATCCATCATAAAAGTGCATCTATTCATCATAAAAGAGCATTTATCCATCATAAAAGTGCTTCTATTCATCATAAGAGCATCTACCCATCATAAAAGAGCATATATCCATCATAAAAGTGCTTCTTTCATCATAAAAGAGCAACTATCCATCATAAAGTGCATCTATTCATCATAAAAGAGCATCTATCCATCAGAAAAGTGCTTCTTTCATCATAAAAGAGCAACTATCCATCATAAAGTGCATCTATTCATCATAAAAGAGCATCTATCCATCATAAAAGTGCTTCTTTCATCATAAAAGTGCATCTATCCATCATAAAAGAGCATCTATCCATCATAAAAGTGCTTCTTTCATCATAAAAGTGCATCTATCCATCATAAAAGAGCATCTATCCATCATAAAAGTGCATCTATTCATCATAAAAGAGCAACTATTCATCATAAAAGTGCATCTATTCATCATAAAAGTGCATCTATTCATCATAAAAGAGCAACTATTCATCATAAAAGTGCATCTATTCATCATAAAAGTGCTTCTTTCATCATAAAAGAGCAACTATCCATCATAAAGTGCATCTATTCATCATAAAAGTGCATCTATCCATCATAAAAGTGCATCTATCCATCAAAAAAGTGCTTCTTTCATCATAAAAGAGCAACTATCCATCATAAAGTGCATCTATTCATCATAAAAGAGCATCTATCCATCATAAAGTGCATCTATTCATCATAAAAGTGAATCTATTCATCATAAAAGTGCATCTATTCATCATAAAAGAGCATATCCATCATAAAAGTGCATCTATTCATCATAAAAGAGCCTCTATCCATCATAAAAGAGCATATCCATCATAAAAGTGCATCTATTCATCATAAAACAGCATATCCATCATACAAGTGCATCTATCCATCATAAAAGAGCATCTATCCATCATAAAAGAGCATCTATTCATCATAAAAGAGCCTCTATCCATCATAAAATAGCATCTATTCATCATAAAAGAGCATATCCATCATAAAAGTGCATCTATCCATCATAAGAGCATCTATCCATCATAAAAGTGCATCTATCCATCATAAAAGAGCATCTATCCATCATAAAGTGCATCTATTCATCATAAAAGAGCATCTATCCATCAAAAAAGTGCTTCTTTCATCATAAAAGAGCAACTATCCATCATAAAGTGCATCTATTCATCATAAAAGAGCATCTATCCATCATAAAAGTGCTTCTATAATCATAAAAGTGCATCTATCCATCATAAAAGAGCATCTATCCATCATAAAAGTGCTTCTATAATCATAAAAGTGCATCTATCCATCATAAAAGAGCATCTATCCATCATAAAAGTGCATCTATTCATCATAAAAGAGCAACTATTCATCATAAAAGTGCATCTATTCATCATAAAAGTGCATCTATTCATCATAAAAGTGCATCTATTCATCATAAAGAGCAACTATTCATCATAAAAGTGCATCTATTCATCATAAAAGTGCTTCTTTCATCATAAAAGAGCAACTATCCATCATAAAGTGCATCTATTCATCATAAAAGTGCATCTATCCATCATAAAAGTGCATCTATCCATCATAAAAGTGCATCTATCCATCATAAAAGTGCATCTATCCATCATAAAAGAGCAACTATCCATAATAAAGTGCATCTATTCATCATAAAAGAGCATCTATCCATCATAAAGTGCATCTATTCATCATAAAAGTGAATCTATTCATCATAAAAGTGCATCTATTCATCATAAAAGAGCATATCCATCATAAAAGTGCATCTATTCATCATAAAAGAGCCTCTATCCATCATAAAAGAGCATATCCATCATAAAAGTGCATCTATTCATCATAAAACAGCATATCCATCATAAAAGTGCATCTATCCATCATAAAAGAGCATATCCATCATAAAAGTGCATCTATCCATCATAAAAGAGCCTCTATCCATCATAAAATAGCATCTATTCATCATTAAAGAGCATATCCATCATAAAAGTGCATCTATCCATCATAAGAGCATCTATCCATCATAAAAGAGCATCTATCCATCATAAAAGAGCATCTATCCATCAAAAAAGTGCATCTATCCATCATAAAAGAGCATATATCCATCATAAAAGAGCATCTATAATCATAAAAAGAGCATCTATCCATCAAAAGTGCATCTATCCATCATAAAAGTGCTTCTATAATCAAAAAAGTGCATCTATCCATCAAAAAAGTGCATCTATCCATCATAAAAGTGCTTCTATAATCAAAAAGTGCATCTATCCATCATAAAAGTGCATCTATCCATTATAAAAGTGCTTCTATAATCATAAAAGTGCATCTATCCATCATAAAATAGCATCTATTCATCATAAAAGAGCATATCCATCATAAAAGTGCTTCTATAATCATAAAAGTGCATCTATCCATCATAAAAGAGCGACTATCCATCAAAAAAGTGCTTCTTTCATCATAAAAGAGCAACTATCCATCATAAAGTGCATCTATTCATCATAAAAGAGCATCTATCCATCATAAAAGTGCTTCTTTCATCATAAAAGTGCATCTATCCATCATAAAAGAGCATCTATCCATCATAAAAGTGCTTCTATAATCATAAAAGTGCATCTATCCATCATAAAAGAGCATCTATCCATCATAAAAGTGCATCTATTCATCATAAAAGAGCATCTATTCATCATAAAAGTGCATCTATTCATCATAAAAGTGCATCTATTCATCATAAAAGAGCAACTATTCATCATAAAAGTGCATCTATTCATCATAAAAGAGCAACTATTCATCATAAAAGTGCATCTATTCATCATAAAAGTGCTTCTTTCATCATAAAAGAGCAACTATCCATCATAAAGTGCATCTATTCATCATAAAAGTGCATCTATCCATCATAAAAGTGCATCTATCCATCATAAAAGTGCTTCTTTCATCATAAAAGAGCAACTATCCATAATAAAGTGCATCTATTCATCATAAAAGAGCATCTATCCATCATAAAGTGCATCTATTCATCATAAAAGTGAATCTATTCATCATAAAAGTGCATCTATTCATCATAAAAGAGCATATCCATCATAAAAGTGCATCTATTCATCATAAAAGAGCCTCTATCCATCATAAAAGAGCATATCCATCATAAAAGTGCATCTATTCATCATAAAACAGCATATCCATCATAAAAGTGCATCTATCCATCATAAAAGAGCATATCCATCATAAAAGTGCATCTATTCATCATAAAAGAGCCTCTATCCATCATAAAATAGCATCTATTCATCATAAAAGAGCATATCCATCATAAAAGTGCATCTATCCATCATAAAAGTGCATCTATCCATCATAAAAGAGCATCTATCCATCATAAAAGTGCATCTATCCATCATAAGAGCATCTATCCATCATAAAAGTGCTTCTATAATCATAAAAAGTGCATCTATCCATCAAAAAAGAGCATTTATCCATCATAAAAGAGCATCTATCCATCAAAAAAATGCATCTATCCATCATAAAAGTGCTTCTATAATCAAAAAAGTGCATCTATCCATCAAAAAAGTGCATCTATCCATCATAAAAGTGCTTCTATAATCAAAAAAGTGCATCTATCCATCATAAAAGTGCATCTATCCATTATAAAAGTGCTTCTATAATCATAAAAGTGCATCTATCCATCATAAAATAGCATCTATTCATCATAAAAGAGCATATCCATCATAAAAGTGCTTCTATAATCATAAGAAGTGCATCTATCATCATAAAAGTGCATTTATCCATCATAAAATTGCAGATTGTGACAACTTACCTCACTATTAGGCTAAATCGTTTTTTATTAAATTAATAAATTATTTAATGGTCAATAATAATGGAAATGTAAAAAAAACACGTCTTTTTAAAAAGTAAACCTTCTCTGAAGTAAAAGTGTGACAACTAGCCCCGGTTTATCTCACAATGGTGTGGGGATATAATGTTTGACATGTATGTAATGCAAGACTTAAAACAATTAGTCATACATTTACTATAACTTATAATGTTGTGAATGAACTCGTTATACAACATGAAACAAACAAACAAACAAACGACAGATATACAAGAAAGGCATGAATCAAACGCGCTGATTGAATCAGTTTGTCTCAAATCAGATGTTGCTGTCGAGTTGATTTAATCTCCATAATCCGAACTAATTCGAGTAATTCATCGGATATTTAGCAGATGATGCCTCATTATTAGAGTTTACTTAATTTTATTTGGTAAAAGTTAAGTTTGAGTTTACTCACCCGCTGCACTGCTGCTCCAGTGTGATTGATTTTCCTTTTCATGCCTGATCCTGATGATGGGAACGGTAAAACATCTCCGATGACTGAACAGCGCCACCCACAGGTCGCCTTATGCATTACAGCTCGAGGACTGGCTGTGTACAAATCACAGATCATGGCTTAATATCAACCTTGTCTGTGAAACCAGGCCTTAATATCATTAATAACACTTTATAATAATAACTAATTATGGTCATTAAAAAAAACACATTAAACATGCATGTTCCGTAAGTGCCTTATAGGGTTAGTTCACCCAAAAATGTAAATTACCCCATGATTTACTCAACCTGAAGCCATCCTAGGTGTATATGACATTCTTATCCCAGACAAATACAATCTGAGTTATTAAACAATGTCCTGGCTCTTCTAAGCTTTATAATGGCAGTGAAAGGTCAAAACATAGGCTACTGTATCACACTGCTGACTTTTCCTAATCTTATGAGAAACAGGAATTAAATTGGATTCTTCGCTTGTCCCCATAAAATGTCTTACTTGGTTTACTGTCCCACTACCAGCACTATTAAATATGATTTAATAAATACATACATGATAAATGCATCACATTTTCTCATTCTCTGATATGCACAGCAAAACACTCATCGCCTATTGTGATTCTTTATTATTATTATTATTATTTTTACCTTTCTTTAATTTTTGTATTTATTTTTTTATTTCTGGGGTCAAATTGTTGTCCAGTTGTTATGTCCTGTCCAAGATAATGCTTGTTTATAAACACTGTTAAATGCTGGGTTTAAAGTGAGCGGCACTTTAGCTCTTGGAAAATGTAAATATTACAATAACTGTGCATTCAAAACACGTATTAATTGAGATAAGAATGTCCTGTAAAAGGTTGGGCATTAGGCCTTTGCACATGTGAAGAATTTGGTCAAAATAATAATAATAATAATAATAAGCTGGACCAATATATTTTTCTTGTAGTGTAGGCTAATCAACAGACCAAATTGGAAATTAACTTTTTTGATACCATAACCAACCTTGTCATATAACAGGATAACAGCTTCAATAATGGCCTATATCTGTTGTGTTTTTATGAGGTTTACAAAGCGGATAGTTCGGGTCCTTGATTCTGATTGGTTTAGCCTCGCTCGAAGGTTGCAAACTGCTCTACAAACATACACGTGACCTCATTATATCAGTAGCCTACCAAAGTCCCTTTCAAACCAGCAACAGAATCTGACATGAACTGTCCCAAAAACAGATAAAATAGCGTAAAAAAAAGCCTAGCGTTCGTATCCAGGCTAGACCAGCCAGTGCGCATGTGCAGTCCTAAGCGCGAGTCTCAGCTTTTACGCAGTGACGCAATGACTTTACCAATCAGCGATTGGCTCTTTAATTTTAAAAGCGGGATTAATTCCGCCATATTGCGCGTTGAAGTTTTTTCCCGTGTCTTCAGACAGTAGCCCATTTGATTTAGTTTTTTTTAAAGGGAATGAAAGCTATATGATAGACTTAAATCTCTTCAGTGGCTCTAGTTAGCTATTCAATGTGTATTTTGATTGTTTTGCTGATAACACTGCAAAAATATATTTCCAAGGAATTTCAGTAGACAAACAAAACTCCAGACCACAAGAGCTGTGGGAAATTTAAAAGTGATCTAAATATTTTTATGGACTAACCATTTTATAAAATCAATAAGCTCCAAGAAGCTGTGGTTTAGAACAGCTAAGGGGTGTTTGGCATTAAAATAGAAAGGGAATATAAGGAGCCTTCTGAAGTCAATCTCAACAGCACATTTAAATAATTAAATTTAGTTGTTAAATATTTCATGAAAGTTTAATACATTTGAGAATGCATATTAAGTATTGATCGGTCAAGCTTTAATAGCCTATTATCATCAGTGTGATTGACAGTCTTCTATAAAATTGGTCTAAATGGTCATAAAGCCTTTATTTCACATCCGTCCGTCACATATTAAAGTCACGACCAAAAGAAGCATTATTGTTCAAAGCCCAAAGTTCACCAGAACAATTTTATTAAAACCAATGCACAACACGAGCACAACTTACATTCAACAATATTTGTCTTCCAAAGATCTTGATATTTGTCAAACTAATAACAGAAGTGGACAAAATCATGTCATTCAATGTTAAACAGGGATCTTTTCTGTCAACAGAAGTTGAAACTAATAAAGTGGCATTCAGTATAGCATCCATGACCAATAGTCTGACACGTCATATCTAGCCTATCTAATTCTGTAGTAGTATAAATATCTTAAAAGTGCGCTTACGGTTTATACAAAAAAATGAGCTCTATTCATCAACACTTTTTACATTCCACATCTAACATAGATTCAACATTCAAAGGCACGGGACTTCACTTCAAAACGATCAAAAATATTCTCGAGTCATAAAAGTAATTCAAGTAATCTTACATTGCAAAAAAGATTTTGGTGGAAAGGAAATGATGGCACAGAATCGAGTTGTAAAAAGTCAATAATACTTCTGGAAGTGAATACACAGGATTCATTTTACATGTAAACTAGTGATTATGGGGAAATTAAGTCATTGAGTAAATGATAAACGCTCTTTAGTAGCTGCAGCTGCTTCCCAATGACCTCGCTGAAATGATCAAGACTCCTTTTAAAGCGAATTGTAAACAGATATTATGCAAGGTTTCAACATTTGTGTTTAAAGATGGTTTAGTCAAACCAATCTTTCATTGGCATTGAAAAGAAAGTGAAAAGAAACACATTTGGCCCTTTTTTAGTATAGGCCTATAGATCAGATTGAGCATAATAAATATCGAAACCTTGCAAATATACAGAAAACGAAATGTCAAACTTAATTCTATGACGGTGTCAATAAAAGTAAAATACAAAATTAAACCAACTGGAGCAGATTAAAAAAATTAATTAAAAAAAGATCAATTAAAATCTAGCAGTAAGTAGAAATAATCAAAGTGCTTAATGAAATCACTAATGACAGACCAATGGCGTAAAGTAGAAAATAATTAACAATCAAATTTCACTTGGCATAAAAATCCTTAAATATATCCTGAACATAATAAAAATGAAATATTACATGCTTTCTGACTTATGTAGAAAGATTGCATAATACCTCGGGACATCCAAAGTGCATATCCATTTTTTTAATATATATATATATATATTTTTTTGCCTTCATCTGCATTACTAATTGTATTTATTACTGAGTTGAATCTCAAGAAATCTACCAGTCAAGGGCATATTTCACCCCAAAACCAGTAAAACAATCCTTTTCATAAAGAAAACAAAGCCTATTTTAGGACTTAAAAATATTTTGTAATATTTTCATGACTTTTAAGCACATTGTCGACAATATAGAAATATAGCTCAAATATAGCTACAAGAAGCAATTATCAGGGCCAAGCTCAAAAAACATGATACATCATGCCAACATTGCTGGGAGTGTCAGAACAACTACAACAATGAGCAAGTAAAGACATATTAAGATGATTTCATGCAAAATTGCTGAAAAATCATAAATACAGTCACTAGTATTATGATTCAATGTTTGTCACTTTTAACCAATAGGTGGCGCTGTGGTCAGAGTAAGGTGACTGACTAATCTAAATGGTGGACAGGAAGTTTGGCCGACTATGGCAAAATTGGGATCTATGTTCTCGGCATGACCCAAGGAATCTATTCATTACAATAGGCTAATTTATTCAAAAGTTATAAGATATTTGGAAATTGCATTATAACTTTTGGCCCAAAACTTTTTGAGTAACGTCAAGACATGTTGCTTAAAACACATTCCAAGTTCTGTAACGATACACAGATGCGTTCATAAAATATAGCATTTTACAACAAAATTCTAAATGGCTGATGCGAATATATCCGACATGGGAAAACTGTGTATCATTCGACTCGACATCGAATCTAAAGAGATCAGTTTTTTCAAAAAGCCAATTTTTCATATCTCCGGACCACTAGATGGCACTGTGTCGAAACTTTGCAGGTAGCCTCAGGTCATGGTTATCATAACACACACCAAGTTTGGTCAGAATACGCTTAAGAGATATAGCCTCATGTTCATTTCGGTGTGCTCTTCTTCAAATTTGTTCGTGTTATTCAACGATTTGACGAGTCGACTTGAATTCAATAACTTACTGTCTGCATGGTTGGATGATGATATGGTTAAATTTTTTTGAAAATCTGATCAACTAGGAGTTCGAAAAAGTTCAAAATGGCGGGAAATGATGCCCACAGGGTGCAATCGAATCGTCTGGAGCCAAGGAATCAACAAATGTAGTTTCTAGCCCTTATGGTTCAAACGATTTGAGCATAATTGTGACTGAAACTTTGGACTGATGGTGGCGCTAGAGGAATTGAGTTAGAGACTTCAAATTTGCTATGGTGACCGTTCAGACTGTCCACTATCTGTGTACCAAATTTCATAACTTTCCAGCAAGCGGTTCTATGGGCTGCATAGACTTCCAAAGCGGAAGAAGAAGAAACGGAAGAATAACAATAAGAACGCCAACGATTACAATAGGTGACTACACACCTTCAGTGCTTGGCCCCTAATAACGTACGCATCATTATTTAATTTTTAATTGCATTTTATGCTGAAAAAAAAAGAGTGTATTCCCTATAACTGGTCACTGATTTTGGCGTGAAAGGTGACCTGGACTGGTTTTGGTGAGATTCACTCAGTGATTAAGGTGACCTATTGATGCTAATCGGAAAATTCTGCCCGTACGACAAACTGTAGTAACAAAAGAAAGAATTAAAACAGTTTCCTAAACAGAAACTGGAGGAATTGAAATGCAAATAAAACACTATGCATTTATATATATTTTTAAACGACCTAACAGTGTCTGTTATGGGTTCAAAAAAGAAATAGAGCTTATAACTTGAAACACATCTTCACAAATTGATAATAGTTCATCACATTACAACACAAGCTATATTGCTGACATTTACAAATGTGTAGAAGCACAAACGCTCGGCTGACTGTAAGCATGCATCCCTGAAACTGTTCCAGGTCAGTGTTGGACAGGGTTTCAGCACTTCCAGACCAGTATGTTTCATTAGTACAGGTGGAAAAATCAATCCTGTCATATATACAGCAAAACTCAAGCACTCAGAATCAAACAAAACCAACAGCAGCAACTTTTGCAAGAGGATGAATCAAATAATCATCATCCATATCAGTGCAAATAAACCATGAAACTTTCAGAAACTCTCATGTCTGTAAAGGCCCATTCAATCCAAGAACGATAACTATAATATTGATGCACAATAAATCTTTAATTTAAATGCTCAAGCGCTCAAAGCGAGATTGATTCTGATTGGCTGCCAATGTTTTTTCTAATTAGCTGGAAAAAAACAACAATCTGAAAGTGATTCCAACGACATTGTTTCTCTGTGCCATTATCGTTATAGTAGTGTGAATTATTCCTGCTATTCTTATATATTTAGAAGAATTTTTTGAACTAAAGGTGTGTCCCAATTTGCGTACTTGTGCACTATTTCAAAGCCATTTCATAGTATAGTGTGAGTAGTGTGTTCACTGAAAATTCCCAAAAGAAAAAGTGCACTTTAAATACCCGGATGATGCACTTAATTAACCGGAAAACATTAGCTGCATCGGAAATCAAATACTTCCCTACTATATGGTAGGCGAATAACAGTATGTGACGAAAGAAGGTTCATCGAGATTCGGAAGTGTGCATACTAGGGATGCACGATATATCGGCCACCATGTCGGTATGAGAAAATCATAATTGTGTGCTTGAGACATGGATTTTAATGGTGAGAATTTAGATTTTGTAATCAGGCTCTCAATATCAGCCAATATATCGGTTATCGGCTTTCAGGTATCGGCCAATATGTTCATATTGGTGCATCCCTAGTGCATACGATGGACACTTTACTATCCCATGAGGCCGCGGGATGGGATTTGTGAATGGAAGTAAAGGCGACGGAACTGACGCTGGTAGGTCACATGACCATGACAACATGGTGAATGTAATACATCTGGATTCCATTCATACTAAATAGAACATACTTTTGAAGTAATTACTTATTCAAAATAAGTACACTCTAAAAAATTCTGGGTAAAAAACAACCCCATGTTAGGTCAAATATGGACTAATCCAGCAAATGGGTTGTTTTAACCCAGTGATTGGGTTGTCTTTAGCAAATATTTAACCCAACCGCTGGGTTAAAGCAACCCAATTGCTGGATTAGTCCATATTTGACCCAACTTTGGGTTAAAACAACCCAGCATTTTTAGAGTGTACCTACTCAAGAGGGTATGAAATTTCAGATGCAGCCGAAGTGACTCTCACAGCTTTAATTACATATGGGACGGAGAGGGGCTTTAGACTCCAATATTCAATGACAAAACCTTATAAAGTTCATACACTACACAAGTACCGTTTATAGTGCATCATTTGGGACACATCTTATATCATTATCATTACAGTTACCGTCCTTGGTGTGAACAGGTCTTAACGAGTGAATCTCACAAAGCCTGTCGAGAACACATCCGGGTCATATTTCATCCCAAAAGCTCCAAGGCTGTGTCAGAAATCGCCCCCTATACCCTTAATAGGGCAGTATTTGAGGGGACAGCCATTTGTAGTGGTGTCCGAAACCATAGTGGACGTTATCGAGTGCACTCATTCAATCCCATAATGCACTGCAACATGTATACAACATTCAACGGCTTGAGAATACCCATGACGCACTGCGAGTCGCAGTCGAATAAATTCCCACGTGTGACCTGTAGATGGCGCCGCAGCTGAATCATGACTACAGCGTAATATCATACGGGTATTAATTGCTTCCGACACACTCAGTGTTCAAATTCACTCACTTGTTTTTATTCACTCCTTCAAGTGCACTATTAGTGGCGTAATGTAGGGAATAGTGAATGAGGGTATAGGGGACGATTTCAAACACAGCCCAAGAATGAGGTGAAATATGGATTGTTTTGACCAGGACATTTTTGTGAGATTCATCTGTTAAAGATAATTGATCGCTACAGTATCTCTATACAGTATCATGACCTGCATTCTCTTCCATTTTGTTTTCACTCACTATTATGAGAAGCACATCAACAGAACATTAGAAATAATTCATATTTAAACCTTAGTGTGTATCCAAGCAGAATACACAAACTGAAATAAAGTAACTCCCAGCGTGACATTAAGCCATGTTTCTTCCACCAACTCTCCTTCGCCAGCTGTCTATATCTCCTGGAACAAACGTCTAATATGTAAATGAAAGAACGTAAAAGTGGGAAGAGATCCTGAAGGTTTCTGACATGGTCCCATCAGTCTTTCTTCTCCTCTTCTGTGTCGTCTTCAGATTGTGCGCCCTTCTGCATGAGTTTCTCCAGCGTGGAGGAAGAGGGAAGAACTTCCTGCTCTACGTCCTCAGTCTTTCTCTTGGTGCTTTCCTGCACAAACTCCTGGATCTCCAATGGAAGCCGTCGGAATTTGTCCTGGTATTCCTGATCCAGGTCGTTCTGAAGCTGTGAACACAGGTCAAAATATTACAGCCTACAGGAAATCAAAACTGAACATTAGTGCACGTTATTCTATTTTAAAAAATGGCTAAGAATGTTATTCTTTAGTTCCCAGAATTTTAGTCTTTGTTTCCCAGAATATTCCCAGAATGTTAGTATTTAGTTCCCATAACGTTCCCAGAATGTTAGTTCTTTGTTCCCAGAATTTTAGTCTTTGTTTCCCAAAACATTCCCAGAATTGTAGTTCTTGGTTCCCAGAACATTACCAGAATGTTAGTACTTTATTTACAGAATTTTAGTCTTTGTTTCCCAAAACATTCCCAGAATTGTAGTTCTTGGTTCCCAGAATTTTAGTCTTTGTTTCCCAGAACATTCCCAGAATTTAAGTTCTTGGTTCCCAGAACGTTCGCAGAATATTAGTTCTTTGTTTCCCAGAACATTACCAGAATGTTAGTACTTTATTCACAGAATTTTAGTCTGTGTATCCCAAAACATTCCCAGAATTGTAGTTCTTGGTTCCCAGAATTGTAGTCTTTGTTTCCCAGAACATTCCCAGAATGTTAGTCTTTGTTTCCTAGAATGTTTGTTCTTGGTTCCCAGAAAGTTCCCAGAATGTTAGTTCTTGGTTCCCAGAAAGTTCCCAGAATAATTAGGGAACATTCTGTATAAGTTACTTAAAAATAGCCTGAGAAGTCATTATTTTATGGATGCAAAAACATGTTCCTTGAACGTTATTATTTGTTTCTCAAAAACACAAAGAGGAATTAAATACTAACGTTTGGGGAACGTTCTGTGTTTGCTGGGAAGTTTGTCTTAATAATCGTTAAAAATATAATAACTTCCTCTCCCTTTCTTTATCAACAGTTTGATGTGCTTGAAAACGAACACCTTTTTGTTTTAAATACATTGATATTAATTTAAAATTATTACTATTATTATTATAAATTTGAAATAAATATAAAAATATAATGTTTATAAATAAATAAATAAATAAATAAATATAATGATACATTTAAAATAAGTAATAATAATTATTAAAGAAAATATGGTATGGAAACTATTAATATATTTAATATATTTAAATATAATTTAATAATAAGTAAAAAAAAACTTCATTAGTGGACTTTTGGGTGAAATTGAAAGAATAAAAATAATATGACATGACCCCTGTAAGCCTCATCACTGTAAACGTGCAATACTAATAGCAATACCAATATGATAAACTGCAGGCTTGCTGCGGTTCAGTGAGTGAATGTCTGTCTGCTGTGAGCGCATGAGCGGGCCAGTAATGTGACATGGCACAGTATTGACAGATCCGGATCAATATTCACTAATGCTGCAGATCCATGCGATCCGTCCGCAGCGCTCAGGAATGCCTGATCAACAAATGCATGAGGATATTTCCCCAGATTCCTTTATAGATAAGATTACACTCATATATGCACACTAGAGAGTTTTTGGTTCTTGACTTTGTATAAAATGATTGGTCAGTTCTGAGTGACAGTTCATAAGCCAATCAGAGAGCTGCAATCCGGGCGGTTTCCACATCAGAACCCAGGCAGATCTCTACTGCTACGCTGAAGCACATTTGTTCTGTTATTCCCCAAACCGGAGATATTGAAAGGGCTGAATGAACAGCATCATTGGCACTCACTCAACTCAGTACAAACCTTAATCATTGTCACGACTTATAGAGATGAGTGGATTTTCATTTTTGGGGAACTATTTCTTAACCCTATGAACTGGATCATATGTGATATGCAAATTTATAAGGCCTCTTTACTACAGTCCTTCTGTCGTCTCGTTTATCAAGTAAAAGTCTTTGTGTTATTATTGCACAAATGTGTCTTTTTGCTGTGAAATCTGCAGTGATTCTTGCACTAAAACACAAGAATCACTTTGATATTGTTAGTAATATTTCAAGATGAACACTTACTGGACTGAACTGAATTATCCATACATCATTATTAAGTAAAATCATGCGTCTCAAATATGATCATCAGGCTTTAGAGGAAGGTTTATCTGTTTATCATTGTATTGCATTATATGTTTTAAAACTTCAGAGATTTGATCATAAAACTGAGCATTTAAACATCATCTTAAGCTCTATTCAAACGGTAATTGTTTCTCACGTGAACATCCATAAAAATTAATTTGCATGCCACCTCAATGATAAAACTCATGCATTCGGATGGTGATTTATTCCCGGTGGAGGAGCGAGTTCTGGGATCGGGAACGGCTGCTCACGTGCTCAATAACATGATTGTTTGCTGTAAATAAAATGTCATATGCTTGGTATAATAAGAATAAATGCATATTTCATTTAATAATAGGAAAATAATATCCTAATTATTATTTAATTATTTAAATCTGTTTAAAAATAGGAAGATATATAGATGCACATTATATATAGATGTCTTGCATTTTATCTCAGAATAAAGGATGTCATTTTAATCCACATGAGCAGAAATAAGTGAATACAGCAGCCTCTTATTTCCATGAGTTAATCATAATGCTGCGGTTATTTCAACATTTCACATGTTTACATGCTTTTCTTCTTTTTCTCTTTTGAGCGGTGATGAAATATATATCGCTCTTGTAAATACTTGTCATTATTTCAGTAATAAAAGGCTAGATCTTTAAAATGCATCCTTACAGCGAAGCGCAGACGTACGGTGCTCTGCAGGGGTCAAAAAGGATATAAACAGTGAATTTTTAAATGAGAAACTCAGAGATGTGGATTCGGACGGCAATTAAATTCCCACGCGACCTTGGTGTTTGTCTAAAAACAGTCTGTAATTCGGCCGGTGATTTTTACACGGGTGTTGGGAGAAAAACACTGACATTCTGGATTCAGACGGCAATAAAATCACAGACTAGCCCCTGTCAATGATGAAAACACCAACATGAGATGCAATTACCGTCCGAAAAGGCCTTTACTAAGACATTATTGGCAGAAATAATGACAACTAATATTAATATTATTTGTTCATTTTATGTCAGTATCTGCTATATAAAGATCTCGTTGATTTACATTACAAGCATCAAAATTACTTTTTGTCCACATAGACAACAAAATTGCATATTTATGCTCATTTTGGGCCTCTGATGATTGAAATTAAGCTGCTTTATCCTCCATATTCTCACTAAATCATACAATATGAGTCATGAAACTCTAATGCATCAAATATAATATAAAAGATTTTGTCTATACTGTCCTGCATTCATTGTCTGACTATGATTTCATATGCCAGGCTTTACAGGGTTAAAGTTACAAGTCATGATAGTGAATGACAGATGCACAAAATCAATGATGATGTTTGTGAAATATGTATTGATCCACATTGTCATGATGCAACAAACTCAACAGACGCCGCAAGTGTGTCAGACGGTAATGTTTCGTCCGACACTCATCTGTCAAACTTCCCAGAAAGCAACAGCACTCACTTTCACTAGATGAGTTCTGCTTTAATAACAATAACAGCAACAGCGCTAGTAATCAAAGTAATAGTTAGGTAAAAAAGTTTGTTGAGACTTTTGTTAAGTTGGCTTGAGAAAGCCGGACCAGAAAGTTTTAAATAGATAGATAGATAGATAGATAGATAGATAGATAGATAGATAGATAGATAGATAGATAGATAGATAGATAGATAGATAGATAGATAGATAGATAGATAGATAGATAGATAGATAGATAGATAGATAGATAGATAGATAGATAGATAGATAGATAGTACCATATAATTTTTATTTGTTAACTCTTACCTTGGGTTTCTCTTCTAGTATCTGTTGCAGAATGCTTTTATGGGTTTCAACAAGCTTCTCATGTCTTTTAGTCTGAGCGTCTTCCAGCTAGAGATGAAAAAGACAAACAGTGTAAAGAATCATATTTATTCTCATTTATGATGATGATAAACGGGGAAACTCTTTTACCCTCTTAATGTGATGCACCACTTCGTTCACATAAGACCGGTTGATCTCCAGTTTCTCCCTGAAATCAGAGAGAGAGAGAGAGAGAGAGCATATATCAGTGTTTTATTGCCATCTGGAGGCCAGTTTTATATAGGATAACACATTTCTTTCCATTGCTTTAATTGCCTCCCTAAACATTAATGAAAATAACCCTTTTTCTCCAAATTGGTTCATGATTCGTTTGGTGTAAGTGAATATCACCAGGGTCAATGATATAAGCATATTTGTAGCTTTTTATACCATTTAAGTATTTTACAGTTTTTTTTACAATCGTTATGACAATTTTTTCAATACTTTTAACAAATGTCCTAAACTCTTAACGCTGTTAGCAAAACATCTGTCTGTTTAGGCTATACAATTAACACATGTTGCTTTTGCAATAAATGCATACAGTTTTTAAAATGTAAAATGCTTGAACTTCTTTTGCACACAAGCTCAACCAAGACCAAAACAATGGCTTTTTACAGCTAAATTAACCAATGCTTTAACACTGATGTCAGAACAGATGACACCTTGTTCTAAACCTAACCTTATCGTGGATTTAAACACAAATATATCCCCTGTATTTTATTCCATTGGTATTGAGAAACAGCCAATTGACGTTATGCAAATATATAAATCACAGCTGATTCCCATCCAGGAATTGTTCAGGTGTTGATGTTCTTTCAATTGACGTAATGTTCCAGTTGGGTAACCGTTTCACCAATTGTGTGATGTAGGTGTGTCGGTGCGTTAAGAGTTTAGGAAATTTGTTAAAAGTATTGAAAAAATTGTCATAGTGATTGTAAAAACTGTAATACTAAATATGCTTAAAGGAACACGCCACGGTTTTTAGAAATATGGCTTATTAAACTTCTTTCCTCCATTTAGATACGTGGGCAAATGCATTGTTCTCTTTGAACTTTGGCGTCTGTTCGCGCTGCGTTAACCAATCAGGAGCCTGCTTGCTGTGGTCACGTGATGAAGTCACTTATTCAAAACAGTGGGCAATTTTGGCTGTTTTTGCAAAAAAAAAAGTTAGTCTTAGGCCCTGAATATACAGATATATCTATCTGTACAACATGACTAAACATGCATCATCATTTTCAAATACCTCTGTTACACTGCAATGAGGAAACTGCGTTTTTAAAAGTATCCATTCTTTAAAAATCTCTCAGTGCGAACAGAAGGCCAAAATGTAGAGAGCCTTAAGGCTAGTTTATACTTTCCTCCGCTGACCGCGCGCACGCCTCGTCTGTTTGGGGAGGTGTTTATACTCCACCCGTTCGCCGTTGTGTTATTCTTTGAAACGACAGAGGGCGACTCTCAGTAATTCTTCTAACCATCATGAAACAGCAGCGAAAAGAAGTACATACGTGACAATGGCTGAATCCGAAATCGCCCCCTAAACCCTCAATCACTATTCCCTACTTTAGTCCACTAATACAGTTCACTTGAAGGAGTGAAAGAAAACAAGTGTGTGAAGTCGGACAGCCGTTAAGTGTACATCACCTGTTGCGTGGGATTGAATGAGTGCACTTGATAACGTCCACTATGGTTTCGGACACCACTACAAATGGCTGTCCAATCAAATAGTGCCCTATATGAGGGTATAGGGGGCGATTTGGGATTCAGCCAATGTTTACTTTAGTAAACTTTACCAAAACCACAAACGACACAATAATCGTGTAAAACCCCAGTAAACCGTGAGATTATTAGCTTACTTGTGACATTAGAACAAAATATATGGATAGGAGAAACAATTAAACAAGGACCTTTATTTTCATTAAAGTGCTTATTTCTGCTATTGTAGGCTCATTTTGTGAATTTAAGCACCTGATTTCGACACGCAAACTGGGTGCCGGTGTGATGAGATTCGCCACAAACTCACGACCGCGCCACTCTGCGATGACATCATTTTTCCTCACACACCTTCACGCTCGTGCGGACGCGTCGAGTATAAACCAAGCTTTATTTCAAACCAAACACACATTTTATACACGCTGATGAACTGATGAACTCTTACTCTTCTGTCAAGTGCTTCTCCTTTGATTTGGCTTCATTTATCTTCTCTTGTCTCTTCTTGTCCATTTTCTTTTTCAGTTCTTTCTTTTCTCTGTAAACACAGACGGAACAGCGAGGTTGACTCTACATGACCGTATGAATTATTAAAGGACACGTGTGATGTTCGTAACCGACTCACTTCTCACACAGCTCCTTGATTTTCTTCATTTGGTTGCTTTGACTTTCCTCAGCGATGCCGGTCAGCTTCTCGATGACCTGTGAACACAGCAAAAACAGCCATCAGCCCTTCGGACACATTCATTAAACGAACACTACACAACGCTTTACTAAAGCTACACATCAGAAATATTTCAATCATTTATATTTGTTTGATTTCTCTTATATAGCAAGCAAAAAATAGCTTCATTCTAGATGCAGACATTTACATCGCACATGCACTCTAAAAAATGCTGGGTTAAAAACAACCCAAGTTGGGTTAAAAATGGACTAACCCAGCGATTGGGTTGTTTTAAGCAAACATTTAACCCAACTGCAGGGTTAAAACAACCCAATTACAGGGTTAGCCCTTTTTCAACCCAACTTGGGTTGTGTGGGTTATTAAGCATTTTTTAGAGTGCACTTATATTTTTGTATATATTTATATTTATTTATCATTTACATTTATGCATTTAGCAGATACTTTTATCTAAAGCGACTTCCAATAAAGGCACAAAAGGATTAAAAAAAAACTTGCTATGATTTGTTTATTGCATTATTATCTGAATATGTGTAATATGACAGAAACAATTCACATATTGTCACAGAGGAGGCTCCCTCTCCGCGCCCACCGGATCGCCAGACGGAGCTCTCACCCGAATATTGACCATTGCTATTCGGACTACAACTCCCATAGACACCATACCTGGGAATGATTGCAAGCACCTGCAGCTCATCACACAGACACACACAGCACCCTGCGAAGTCTTGATTTGCTACGGCGAACTCTTCTGAGCGGTTTCCTTACCGATTGCTACCCAGTAACTGATCTCGGACTGTTTATCGTTGTTGTTTCTCTGCCGCCTGCCCCGACCTGTACCTGCTATCTGGACTGAGATCGCTAGCTGCCTGCCCTGACCCGAGCCGGTCCCTGTTTGCGATTCTGTGTAGTCCCCACCACTACTACTGCTGTGTATTCACCCTGTACTGTTCTGCCAAGTCGAATAAAGCTGCAGATGGATCCTCACTCGGCTGACGCCGCGTCACACATATATTATTAACATTATTATTTACATTATATACAGAATATATATGTATTAAATATTTATATATATTAGCATTATTGTTTACTATTTGGTTCTAAAGAGTCATTTGCAAATTAATTAACACTTATTTTTATTTTAAATAATTTGCTATTGTTTGGGCCTTTTGGCATTATATTCTGAATATGTGTAATATTACAGATATAAAAGATATATGAATAAATAAATAAAAAATCCAGCTAATTCAACTTAAAAACTTTTGAGTATAATCAAATTGCTGTACAAGTAATTTCAACTTAAATTATATATTAAACGGACTTGTGTTGAACGTGTTTAATCTTGTATAATTTATTAATAAATTGCTTAAATAATTTTGATGAGTTATTAATGTAAAAGCATTAAATGCTCAGTGTGATTGTGATAAACTGCAGTCCTTCCAGAAAAATGCAGATTGTTTTGTGATTGTTGCGTGCAAAAATCCTTGATTTTGCAGCAAGTTTTCTTAAAAAATGCGTTGGAATATGCGGGATATTTATGCAATTTTATGCGATGAAATTGCGTGAACTTGCAAAAACTGCGGTTTGATGAAAGAGAGAAACCCCCCCAACACCCTGTCCTCGATAGGCTACTACCTTCCCATGATAAGCACACACACGTCACAGAAAGGGCTGGGAATATTTCAGACCTTAATAAACACACGGCTCAAACTTACAAAACATTGATGAGTCAAACAAGTTCTGTAGCTTTACAAAAGGAATATGCTGCAACTTCTGTAAAAATGAATAAATAAAATATAATGCACAAAGAGCAATCTCTTACTGTAACTTTACAGTTGTAAGTATATTAGTAGTATGTAAGGTTTTGAAACTAGTATGATTTAACCCACTGGTAACAAAAAAGTGCAATCTTACAACTGTAAATGAAATAAAATGTTTGTTTAGATTAAGGTCAGCTCTTTCTTTTGATATATTGCATGCTCAGATATGCATAAAACACAATATTCTATGGGATATTAAATTTTGGTGAAAATGGTCAAAAACCCTGGCGGTGGCTGGCAACTCTTTTTCTAAACGCTGGCGGGAAAGAGTTAACGGATCAAATGAATCAACAGTCATTTGCTTGCGCTCTGGATTCCCGCCTCACCTGTTTAATGTGTTCTTTCTTCAGGTATTTCTCGCTGTAATACTGTTCCTGACGGAGATTCAGGAGCTGCTGTTGCTGCTGCTCTTTGAGTTCAGACAGTTTCTGTCCGCTGTCCTGATCCAAACTGGCCAGTTCCTGCTCGAAGAACGAGGCTCTGTGTTCAGGACTGGACGACAGACACCTGACGGCAGACGCCAGCCTGTGAGACGTTTGATCAACCGATGATTCGCCACACAATCCCACACAGCAAGGCGATCAGAGGACGGCTACCTACCTCTTCTTACCATCTCGTTTTGCAGATTTCAGCAGGACGGCCCGTTTGCGGAGGTAGTCGTGCTGGATCTCGTTGTATTTGGCCGTGTGCTCCTTGATCATCTCCGTGGTCTTCTTGTGATGTTTCTTCACCAGGTCCTTCATCTCTTTATAGTGCCGTCTCTGCTCTCGAACGAAGCCCTTCTGCTGTTTGAGCTCCTCCACGGTCTGCGCCTCCATATCTGAGGCAGAGACAGGCAGCGCTTTTATGGACTGGAAAATCACTTCTTTATATTCCGCATCCATGTTTTATGAACCTTTTCAGAAGCTCATGCCGACGGATTTTCTAAAGCTGTACATCAGAAGTGTTTAAATCATTTACAGTGAACCTTCAAAATGATTTAAACTCAGCAGATAACTAATAACACTCAATATTAGTTCATTTCTCAAATAACAAGCAAAATATATATACAGTCGTGGTCAAAATTGTTGGCACCCCTGATAAATATGATCAAATATGGCTGTAAGAAATAAATCTGCATTGTTTATCTCTGATCTTTTATTAAAAAAAATCACAAAAATCTAACACTTCATTGAAGTAAAGAATTGAAAATGGGGGGTAAATCACATTATGAAATAAATGCTTTTCTCCAAAACACGTTGGCCACAATTGTTGGCACCCCTTAAAAATGTTATGAGTAAAATATCTCTGAAGTATATTCCATTAATATTTACATTTGCTAGCACACCAGGGTGACTATGAACATGAAATTGTCCAGCTATGACGTCTTGTTTCACAGAAGTATAAATATAAGGAAGCACAGAGGCCAAATTCCCTTAATCATTCATCACAATGAGTAAAACCTCAGAATATAGTTCTGATGTGCAGAAAAAGATTGTTGAGCTTCACAAAATAGAAAGTGGCTGTAGGAAAATAGCTAAAGTATTGAAAACCCCCATTTCCACCATCAGGGAAATAAATAAGAAGATCCAATCAGTTAAAGATGTTATGAATCTGACTGGAAGAGGATGCGTGTCTGTATTGTCCTAATGCACGGTGAGGAGGAGAGTTTGAGTGGACAAAGACTCTCCAAGGATCACAGATGGAGAATCGCAGAGATTAGTTGAGTCTTGGGGTCAGAAATCCTAAAAAAAAAAATCAAACAAACCCTACACCACCACATGTTGTTTGGGAGGGATTCAAGAAAAATCCTCCTCGCTCATCCAGAAACAAACTCCAGCATATTCAGTGTCAGACACGACTGGAGCTTCAGACGGGACCTGGTTCTGTGGTCAGATGAACTATAAAAAGAGCTTTTTAGCAGCAAATGTACCAGAAGGTTTTTGGTGCAAACAGGGATAAAACGTACCCCATGCCCACGACTAAAAATACAGCTGGAACTTTAATGTTGAGGGCCTATTTTTTTGCTGGAGGTCCTGGACATCTTGTTCAGACACATGGTATCATGGATTCTAGCAAATACCAACAGATAAAAAATCAAAACCTGACGGCCTCTGCTAGAAATCTTATAATGGGCCGTGATTGGATCTTCCATCAGGACAAAGATCCAAAACAAAGATCAAAATCAACACACAAATGTGTCACTGAACACAAAGTGAAGCTTCTGTCATGGCCATCCCAGTCCCTGACCTGAACCCTATAGAGAATGAGAGGCTGAACTGAAGAGAAGAACCTAACATGGATCTGGGAATCTGAAGGATCTGGAGAGATTCAGTATGGAGGAAGCTCTGAGCTCTTGTCAGGTGTTCTCCAAACTCATCAGGCGTTACAGGAGAAGACTCAGAGCTGGTATCTTGGCAAAAGGAGGTTGCAAAAAGTATTTCATAAAAGGCTGCCAACAATTGTGGCCAACGTGTTTTGGAGAAAAGCTTTTATTTCATAATGTGATTCACCCATTTCCATTTTCAATTCTTTTACTTCAATGAAAGGTTAGATTTTTGTGATTTTTTTAAATACAAGATCAAAAGGATAAAAAATGCAGATTAATTTTTTTACAGCCATATTTGATCATATTTACCAGGGGAGCCAATAATTTTGACCATGACTGTATATATGACAAAAAAAAAAATAGATGTATATTATTCATATAAATAATGTAATGTTATATATTTTTTATATATATATTTATATTAATATAATGTTTATATATAGAAATTAGTGTATTTTATTCATATAATTTAATTATTTTTTAAATAACCTGCTATTGTTTATTCAATTATTTGTTTACAAAAACAAAAAATTATAAATATTCTTATTAATAATTTTATATGCATATATTATTTATTTTATATATAAAATTTAGTGTATTATTTTATGTTCATATATAAAAAATTTAAACAACCTGCTATTGTTTATTCTATTATTTATGTGCAAAACAAAATAATTATAAATATTCTTATTAATAATTTAAAATGCATTATGTTATTTATATAATATTTAAATTACATTTAGTGTGTTATTTTATGTTATTATATTTTAATATTTTTAAAATAACCTCCTATTGTTTATTCTATTATTTATGTTTACAAAAACAAAATCATTGTAAATTTTCATATTAATAATTTAATATGCTATTTACATAATATTTTATTAAATGATGCGTTATTTTATGTTAATATATGTTTTTATTGTTTATTATATATATTTTATTTATTTATATTTTCTCTATATGTGTAATATGACAAAAACAGTTATTAATATAACATTATATTATATATTATACTATCATATCATAAGCCGTGCAGGTTATTTCAGAATTGTATGTCACAAAGCCATCAGATGTGTTGACCACTGACCCGTGAGGACGCTTTGAATGAGATCTTCAGTCTTTGCCGCTGGTTTGGTTGGGCCTGAAACGCATCCAGAGAAGATCAGATAAGATTCATGCATATCTAATAACTCATCATATTTCTATCCCATTTTGTTTGATGAGTGAATGCAGCACAGGTAAGGTGAAACACCTTCAAACAAACAGTTATCACACCTGGAGCAGAGGAGAAGATGGTGTGTGAGATGTGTGAAGGTCTGACCTGTGGTCTGTGGCTGTGTGCTGGTCTGGGACGGGGGTTTAGGAGCCGCGCTGGGCGTGTGACTCAATCCGTTCTCAACCGGGGCGGGTTTGGGTTCGCTTTTAACCTCCGAGGGGTTTTCAACACCAGGATCCGCCTGAAGAACAAGAACCTTCTCAAACACAGTCCCTTTAACAGCAACAGGCCGCTCTGAACAATGACTTACTTTGAAAAAGTAAATGGATGGGAATGTGATTAGAGTTTAGAGTAATTAGTGAAGAAATCCCATTATAAATCTAGCAGTAACTGATGCTCATGTGTATTACATCTGAGAAAATCAATGTCATATATGACATCAGCATTGGTTTGCCTCTTTTAAAGGCCCTTATAGATTAAATGAATACATAAACACTCTCACACTCACACTCACTCACACACACACACACACACACACACACACACACACACACACGCACGCACACGCACACGCACTTGTTGGGTTTTCATGTTTTATGGGGACATTCCATAGTATGCATTTTATACTGTACAAACAGTATTTTCTATCCCCCTACACTACCCCTGCCCCTAAACCTACCCATCACACACACACACACACACACACACACACACACACACACACACACACACACACACACACACACACACACACACACACACACACACACACACACACACTGCCCCTAAACCTCACAGGAGACATGCTGCATTTTTACATTTTCAAAAAACATCACTTAGTGTGATTTATGACCTGTTTTCCTCATGGGGACCAAAAAATGTCCCCACAAGGACAAGGATTTTGGATATTGCCATCTTTGTGGGGACATTTTGTCCCCATACCGTAGGGATTACCGGTCCACACATACACACACACGCACACACACACACACACACACACACACACACACACACACACACACACACACACACACACACATTTATAAGCCTTTTGAAAAGTGGGGACCGCTGGCTGGACCCCACAATGTAGGTGATCTCAGGTTTTACTATCCTTATGGGGACATTTGGTTCCCACAATGTAATATAAACAAGGACACACACACACACACACACACAAGTGATGTCTAGCCTCGGACAATTTACATCTTCACCGTTTACTCAAATATTATTTGAAAAATTGTTAAAGGTTTTCCAAGTATATTGTGTAGTTGTGCTTGGAGTCGATTGTTTTGATCCTGATAACTCACTGAAACATGCCAAATTGTGCCAATATAATTAACACATGCAAAAACAAGAGCGAACCAATGAAATATAACGGATTATGTTGTAGTCAATTCATTGTTTTCCTGTGAGCTTTTGGTTTCCCTATGGATTTTTTTTGGCAAATAATACCTTATCCAAGTTTAGTGTTTTATTCTTCTCTCATATTTTGCTCATATTTGGATGGTTTACTCAGATTTGTAGGGTCATAATTTCAGTTGAGAGTGAACCCCCAAAAAAATGACGCCTTCAACTTTCAGGTGTGTAGATTTGGAGCTGAATGTGAATGTGAACCTCTTTGGTGTCTTTCTCCTCTTCTCCTTCCTCTAAAGTGAGCGCCGCCAGCTGTTTGGATCTCTGCTCCATTAGGTTGACGTATCTGATGGGGTTGGACAGCGCTTCAATGACATCTGTTCAGCACAGAAACACGCCGTCAGTCACCGCAAACTCACAAATCTGCCTTCATCTGCACCTGCTGTAGACACTATGGGCTGAAGTCACTTTACTTACTTAACAACTGCAACATTTCAAAACCTTTGAAAAAATATCCAAAATAATAGCCATAGAATCTAGATTTGATATATGACATTATGTTTTCGCCCCTTTTAAAGGCCGCCTTCTTGCAGTGACATTTTGCTCATATATCTGAAGTTTCATTATAGCTTGAAATCCTTAATTAAGAGACAATCCATGGCATTTTATGGGTCATTTAATCTTCTAAAAAGGCCAAAAATCATCTTAGATTCAACATTTACTTAATAAAGAAACAATTCTCTGGTAATTAGTTATTAATCTAAAATAAAAGTTGCGACACACTATATTGCCAAAAGTTTTGTGACGCCTGCCTTTACATGCACATGAACTTTAATGACATCCCATTCATAATCCGTAGGGTTTAATATGGAGTTGGCCCACCCTTTGCAGCTCTAACAGCTTCAACTCTTCTGGGAAGGCTTTCCCTAAGGTTTAGGAGTGTGTTTATGGGAATTTTTGACCATTCTTCTAGAAGCACATTTGTGAGGTCAGGCACTGATGTTGGACGAGAAGGCCTGGCTCGCAGTCTCCGCTCTAATTCATCCCAAAGGTGTTCTATCGGGATGAGGTCAGGACTCTGTGCAGGCCAGTCAAGTTCCTCCACACCAAACTCGCTCTTCCATGTCTTTATGGACCGACGCTTTGTGCACTGGAGCGCAGTCATGTTGGAACAGGAAGGGGCCGTCCCCAAACTATTCACACAAAGTTGGGAGCATGAAATTTTCCAAAATGTCTTGGTATGCTGAAGCATTAAGAGTTCCTTTCACTGGAACTAAGAGGCCAAGCTCAACCCCTGAAAAACAACTCCACACCATAATCCACCCTCCACCAAACTTTACACCTGGCACAATGCAGTCAGGCAGTGGCGGCGTGCTTTACCCAACTGCATCCCACGCTTTGCATTGCTCTTGGTGATGTAAGGCTTGGATGAGCCGCTCGGCCATGGAAACCCTTCCATGAAGCTCTCTCCGCACTGTTCTTGAGCTCATCTGAAGGCCACAGAAGTTTGGAGGTCTGTAGCTGTTGACTCTGCAGAAAGTTGGTGTCTTCTGCGCACTGTGACCCTCAGCATGCGCTGACCCCGCTCTGTGATTTTACGTGGCCTACCACTTTGTGGCTGAGTTGCTGTTGTTCCCAATTGCTTCCACTTTGTTAAAATCCCACTAACAGTTGAGCGTGGAATATTTAGTAGTGAGGAAATTTCAGGAATGGACTTATTGCACAGGTGGCAACCTATCCCGGTCCCACGCTTGAGTTCACTGAGCTCCTGAGAGCGAGCCATTCTTTCACAGATGTGTGTAGAAGCGTCTGCATGCCTAGTGCTTGATTTATACACCTGTGGCCATGAAGGGATTGAACACCTGAACTCAATGATTTGGAGGGGTGTCCCAATACTTTTGGCAATATAGTGTAAATGTATATTTGAATATTTAACAAGTAATGCCACTTTTTAGCATTACATAGACAAGGTCATTGTTTTTATGTTAAACAAAGGAAAAAATCTTGTCTCTTAAGATCGTCCCATCATTATTTGCGTCTGACAGGAAATCAGACGAGTCAAAACAAACGTGTGAAAAGCTGCTGAGAAGGTCAGTGTTGCTGTTCCTCTGTGGTGTAACACTTTTTAACTGAAGCACAACACCGACAGGAGCATTCTGAGTAGTGGAGACGTGAATCTGTCCCACAATCCCTCATCTCATAGTTTCATATGCAAATGAGGACCATGAGTGTTTGTAAAAACCACCGCTGAGATGAAGCTCCTCATAAAAAGCACAGTGAAGGCATCAGACGGCAATACCACGGTACTGGTAAGTCATAATTCACACCGAATATATTTGTCACATGTTGTAAATAATGCAAAGAACCTTGATGGTCCATTTTCTTTACGCAAAGTATAATTTCTTGATTATGATCTAGCTTGTGAGATTCACTCATATTTACCATGGTATTCATATGGACTCCACAGTAGTACTATGGTACTTTTAGCAGATCCAGATGGGTGATTTTAGTAATCATTTCTTACCAGCGAATGTATCCGGTACGTAGTCTTTCACCTCGATATACACGAATATAGCAGGAAGAGTTAGAGCTTGATTCTTTTCATTTCTCAAACCGATGTAACGATAACCTGTGAAAATATGAGAAAATGATGGTTTAACACAATGAACCCATCTGCATTTCCATCTTGCATTTTTAAAAGTATCTAAATGAATGAATTACTAATAATATATTCAAACATTTTCAAGAAAATTAAGATTAAATCATATTTCTATTATTCTATTATATTTAATGAAAAACATACAGTTCTTAAAAATTCTGTAAAATCACAAAATTAATTGTGGTTAATTAAATAAAAAACAGAAATACTGAACAAAAACTCAGCATATGGGATATAAATAGCCTATATATTGAATACTGTGTTGAGAACCACTAGTTTAAACTGTATAAATAAATGGCACATCATAAATGCCATTTGCTGCCGTTTACCTCAACACAATTTTTGCGATGTAAAGGTGACTAAATAAATGCAGGAAAGAAGAGAACAATCACATTTCAGTATAATGAGATTATGGTTTATAAAATACACAAATATGACCCTGGAGCACAACAGTATATTTGTGGCAATAGCCAACATTACATTGTATGAGTCAAAATGATCCATTTTTCTTTTTTAAGTAAAGATCATGTTCCATGACGATATTTTGTAAATGTCCTACTGTAAATATCATAGGCAGAGTTTCACTTTTGTGCTTGGGGGGGCACCTACCAGGCCAGCAGACCACAAGCTCAGATTTTTTTTTTTATATCATATTTATATATCATACATTCTACATATAAAATACATTTACAATGAACAATGACTTTATACAAAGTATAGCGAATAGAACAGACTCTTTATAGGTGCTGTTTTGTTTTGCATCGGCAGTGATAGGGTTAACACGGGGAGTTCAGAAGTGCGGCAAAAAAAAGCGAGTGTGTTAGACGGGTGCGCTTGTTACAGTGTGTTCTTCTTCGTTCCGATTAAAGTTCATAAACAGAGCCTCCTTTGACCTGTCATAGAACTACTTCAGACATTACAATATTTTACCCAATGCATTTTGTTTATTCAGCAGAAACTGAACGAGAAGAGCGCCCACTCACGCATCGAGATTTGCAAATTGCGGGAGAATGTAATAAAGCTACAGTAATAAAAAATTAAATACAGTAATTAAAAATTAATTAGCCATATCTTACTCATTCTATAAACAGAACTAATAAGATAAGACAAATAAAATGAGAAAATATGAATTCTGTAATAAAAAAAAAATATTCAAAGCACAAGGCAGGCATTAATTAGCTTTGGTCTGCCCCCCCACCCCCCAAACTCCGCCTATGGTAAATATATCACAAATGTATTATTAGTAGTAATATGCATTTCTAAGGACTTCATTTGGACAACTTTAATCTCAATATTTAAATTTTGCACCCTCACATTTCAAATATTTTCATATAGTTGTATCTTAGCCAAATATTGTCCTTTCCTAACAAACCATTCATCAATGGTGTATGATGTATAAATCTCAGTTTTAAAAAAGTTACCCTTATGACTGGTTTTGTGGTCCAGGGTCACAAATGAAAGCAGATCTCAAACTGGAATTAGTCTACAAGTAAAGCTCTGCAAAGTTTCAAAGATCAAACGCTTTTTAGTAGCCGGGTTTCCATTACAGATTTGCACAAAACTGTTGTGATATTTTCTAAATGTCGAAAATAAACGTTTCCATTAACCGATGTTATGAGACTAAAATGTCATTTTTTCAAAAGTCATTCCAAACATCATGGCAATGGATGTTAGTAGGTTAGCATATATAACAGCCACCACACAAGCCATTATTTTTAATGGAAGGAGACGTAGGCGTGTTATCCAAGCTTTAATGGCAAGGAAAGCCTCTTTTTCTTATGTGTTCAAGGGTGTATAAAAAAGACTTGTACTTTACAAAAAGTGTTCAAAATTTGGCCATCATTCATATTTCAAGGCTTAAGGTCTGTTTTAACACATACTCTGTGGAGCCGAGAAACCACACTGCGATATAGGCTGATGGAACAATAGGTGGGGCTCCTATACACTAAGTTTAATGGTTTCTCGTGCACACTCGAAAGTGTATGTTTGTGTATCTATCTTGCAAAGGTCTTTTTAGAGGCTCTACAGTGCTAAGAATATCGAGAGAAGAACACTTATATCCTGCTTTTTGCAAAACGAAAAAGTGCACCTTGAATTCATTCAGTCGCGTTTGATAATCACTAAAGAATCACTAAACATCTGCCATGAAAACACACTTCTTGTATGATACATTTTTTTTCATTAACGTATTCATTTTCTATTGTAGGAAACTGAATAGGGGCAATGGTCTTTTTTCCACACTTCCATACATATCTGAATCTTAGTATTGGTAATGGGTGTTTGGTTTCTGACATGTAAGCGGTCGACCAAACACAACAGACTGGGCCATCTGACCAATCAGAGCAGGCTCTCAGAAAGGCAGGGTTTAGAGAGACTGAATATTTGAATTAACCGTTTCAGACACTGTGAGAAAAGTGCTGATGCTGCAATGGATATTATGAGCCAATTGTGGTTTGACCTTGGATGCATGTAAAACTTGTATTGGAGGTCTCCTATTCTAGTTTTACATGCATCCAAGGTCAAACAACAATGACAGAGAGTCTCACCTGGACGAATGGCTGAGACGGGAATGATCCGATGACCGATGAACTTCCCGCCCTCCTCAAACACGGCTATCCTCAGGGAAGCGAGGGTGGGCAACACAACCTGACCGATAAACAACACAGTTATTTATTTCCTGCACTCCAGCCATCTGATGATAACAACAGGACTCCAAAAACATCCCATACTTTTTTGAAGACGATGGGCTCCTCATCCCACACAGGGTTGATGGCGTTGCTTTGGGATGTTTTTGTCTTGAAAGCTTTCCGTCTTGTGTCAACTGGAAGTCCAAACATGTCAATCTCCACATAAACGCCCACCTTCTTGTCAGTCAGAAACTGTCCTGATATTATCTAGTGGAGGAGACATGAGGATTTTCTTCCACAAAACAACTTTGGCCATCAAAACGCAACATGTATATTAACACTAAATACACAAAATAAAATGGAAATGAGTGCTTTACCTCTTACCACACACCCCACATTTTGGCAAGTGGGGTATAAATGACACACCCAAAATAAAAAGGTTGCTGCTCATAAGTCATTTTGAATAGATACATAACCAACACATATTTAGAAAGCTGACACTTTCACTTTTTTGAGTTTACAATTCAAGACTCAGAATTACTCAGACTGTTATTAATATGGAGATATACACTGGTCAGGCATAACATTATGACCACTGACAGGTGAAGTGAATAACACTGATGATCTCCTGTTAGTGGGTGGGATATATTAGGCAGCAAGTGAACATTTTGTCCTCAGAGTTGATGTGTTAGAAGCAGGAAAAATGGGCAAGCGTAAGGATTTGAGCGAGTTTGACGAGGGCCAAATTGTGATGGCTAGACGACTGGGTCAGAGCATCTCCAAAACTGCAGCTCTTGTGGGGTGTTCCCGGTCTGCAGTGGTCAGGATCTATCAAAAGTGCTCCAAGGAAGGAACAGTGGAGCTCAAATTGCTCAAGAAGTTAATGCATCGCAGTTTGTTGCGAATGGGGCTGCATAGCTGCTGACCAGTCAGGGTGCCCATGCTGACCCCTGTCCCCGCCGAAAGCACCAACAGTGGCAAGTGAGCATCAGAACTGGACCACGGAGCAATGGAAGAAGGAGGCCTGGCCTGGTGAATCACGTGTTCTTTTACATCACGTGGTAGGCTGGGAGTATGACGCTTACCTGGGGAACACATGGCACCAGGATGCACTATGGGAAGAAGGCGAGCCGGCGGAGGCAGTGTGATGCTTTGGGCAATGTTCTGCTGGGAAACCTTGGGTCCTACCATCCGTGTGGATGTTACTTTGACACGTCCCACCTACCTAAGCATTGTTGCAGACCATGTACACCCTTTCATGGAAACGGTACTTACAGGACTTAAAGGATCTGCTGCTAACATCTTGGTGCCAGATACCACAGCACACCTTCAGGGGTCTAGTGTAGTCCATGCCTCAACGGGTCAGGGCAGTTTTGGCATCAAAAGGGGGACTAACGCAATATTAGGACATAGGTCATAATGTTATGCCTGATCGGTGTATAAGGTCAAACATAAAAATAAATACAAAAAAGTTAAGAATATATTTTGTAAATGTATAAAAATATGATTTATCTGTGTTGTAGAAACTTAGAAACACAATGAAGCTGAAGCCACAAGTCTGCTCATGCTTCATTAAGAATCTGAGGATTTAAAAAAAAAATGTTAAGGCCATGTTCATGTGAGTTTTTAGAGAAGGCTGATAAGATGCTAATGAAATATTTGATTGCTCTGTAAACACACATTTACAGTCTATTGACTAAGGTCCGGCGAGGTGAACTGCTCCATTCACGTTTCTATTGTTCTCACTCGATGAACCTTTCACATCTCTGCCGGTGTGAGACTTAATCTTCATTATTCTTTTATCGTTTTGTTTGTATTCAGACATTATTAGCTCAGAACGAGGACGTGTACAGGACAGCATTTCTTTCTGATGATACTCAGTTTGTCCAGATCAAGTAAGAGCAGTGAATGTTGAACAACAGTAATCTGGGGCCGTCGATGATCTTTGTACGTCTAGCAGTTAAGGTTTTGGCAATGATGTTCCAGTTAAAAGCCATACGTCTAGTAAGTCTGACCTTCACTGATAAGGTATTGGCTACGATCCCATCCACTGTGCTTTCTGTGAAGGGGTCAAAGTGCTTGTCCGGTCGCCTCATGAACTCTGGTTTGAGTCTGTAGCCACTCTTCCCGTTGTACTCGTACATGCCGAGGTTCAGCTGCATGGACAGATCTGAGAGAGTCAAAAACAAACAGATATGAAGTGAAATTGCAGTTGACATTTCATATCACAGTGAAGTCGTGTTTTAATAAGTGTTCATCTGCTCACCGATCGTCTGGAAGTTGAGCGCGACCAGCTGACAGCCGGCGTTCCAGAACACCTGCGGCATGTAATTGGAGGAATCGACCCGGGTTCCTTTAGGATAGATTCGGCTGAGCTGAAATTTGTTGTATCTACATGTACACAGTTAAGGGACTGACGTGATGAACGCCACCGATTAATCAAGAAATCATTCAGCCCTCAAACACGGTGAATCTGACAAAACACGTCTGTGTAAAATAATACGGAGAAATACTCAATTTTCATGAAGATTTTTTGGGCTTTTTTGCTGTGACTTTTTTATATTGGCATGAGAAATAAGCACATCTGGATGTTCATATACGTATTTAGTTTGATATATATTATATAAGATATACACTACCAGTCAAAAGTGTGGAAACTGTACTATTTTAATTGTTCTTAAAGAAGTCTCTTCTGCTCACCAAGGCTGCATTTAAAAACAGCAAAAAGCTGTAATATTGTGAAATATTTTTACAATTTAAAATAACTGTTCTCTATGTGAATATATAGTGCAGTGTGATTTATTCCTGTGATCAAAGCTGAATTTATCATCATTACTCCAGTCTTCAGTGTCACATGATCCTCCAGAAATCATTCTCATATGAGGATTTGATGCTCAAGAAACATTTATGATTATTATTAATGTTAAAAACATTAAATTCAGCTTTGATCACAGGAATAAATTACATTTTAAAATATATTCACATAGAGAAGAGTTATTTGGAATAATATTTCACAATATCACAGCTTTTTTATGTATTTTTAATAACATAAATGCAGCCTTGGTGAGCAGAAGAGACTTATTTTAAAACATAAAAAATAGTAGTTTCCAAAGTTTTGTCTGGTAGTGTATATTTTTAAAGAAATGAACACTAATTCAGCGAGTAGAACAATAGCTAATAACTAGAAATTAGAAACATGGCAACTAATTGAAATAAGTTTAAGTAGTAAAAATACAAAAATACAAAAATATTTTCTAAAATTAAAACAAATACATTACAGCTACAGTACATAGAAATGTTTTAACATAAACGTTTATTTTTTTAAGAAATGTAAAATGAAATAAGTTTAGGTTAAAGTTCTAAAATGACTCAAACTGAAATAAAAATAAATTAAAGCTATATAGTAATATATATATATTAAAAAATATATATATATAATTAAATTGATCATAAAAAATTGACATTAAATTGATCAAAGGTGACAGTAAATATTTTTTACATTGTTGCAACAGGTTTCTTTCAAATAATGGCTTTCTAAATAAAATAAATGTGAATGAATAATAATAATAATAAATATAGCTGCAAGCAGCAATACCGGGGCCAAGCGCAAAGAATAAGTTAAGACATGCCAGCATGGCTGGATGTGTCAAACCAACTGCAACAATGAGCCATTAAAGACATTAAGTTGTTTTAGGCAAAATAGCTGTACAATTTTAAATACAGTCAATAGTAAAGATTTAATGGTTTATCACTTTCGATCAATAGGTGGCACTGTTACGAAACTGATGTGATGTAGTCAGATTGAAGTGACAATGACGCATGCAAAGTTTGGTGTCAATATATCAAAGCATTGCAGAGATACAGCCTCAAGAGTAATTTTTGCATCATGGCTCAACTCTGTTGCAGTGGTATATGACAACTGTTTTGTTTATCAACACGAAATCCATAACTATTTGTCGGCATGGTCTGAAGACAATACGGTTAAATTTTTGTGAAAATTGGACAAACGGTCTAGGACGAGTTTGAAAAAGTAGGTTTTTAACAAATAACAAATAAGATGGAGGACAGATATGTTTGTAAAATATGGCAAAATTGGTATCCATGTTTTCGGCATGAGCCATTGAATGTACTATGACCAGTTTCATTACAATAGGCTAATTTAGTCAAATGTTATTAGAATTATTGTAAATTTTATTACAACTTTTGACCACAAGGTGGCGCTGCCACAAGGTAAAAAATGACTGACAACTGACTTTGATTGAATTTTACTACCCCTTACTATCAATATTTTGACATTTGAGCATTAGCGTATAGCTATCAACCTATGTTTTCGAACTTCTGACGCTGGTTTCGTCTCGATCGGACAAGCGGTTTCGAAAGATATCAGCAAATGTTTTTTAAGCGCTAAATTACAATGCTACACAAACCATATGCCAAAAACTGGCAAGTCTGGTATCGTTGGACTCGGCAAGAATTCAGGAGTCCAAAAATGTTACTCCCATGAAAATAAGTCAACCACACCCAAAGCTATAAGCGTTTGAAAAAAAACAAATCCACTAGGTGGTGCTGTTTCGAAACTTCTCAGGCTCCTTCAGGGCATCAAGCTGATGACCCATACCAAGTTTCGTAATAATCCGTTTATGTGTTGATAAAATACAGCATTTTAGAACATAATTCAAAATGGCCGACAGCCAAAATGGCCGACATGGTAAAATGTTATGCCAGTCAACTCGGAATGATGCCCCGAATCTAACGAGACTTTTATGATTATTGGACCAACGGTTCAGAAGTTATAAGCACAAATATGCTTTTTTCGTATCTCCGGACCAGTAAGTGGTACTGCGCCGAAACGCTGCATGTTGCCTCAGGTCATGCATGTACCACGTTTGGTTTGAATACGACAAAGCGTTGCGGAGATTTTCGCAACCACTGCGTACATTTTTTTTGCGTGTTTATCGAAAACGATTTGCAAGATTTTTTGTCTGCATGGTCTGAAGATGATCTGGTTCAATTTTTGTGCAAATCGGACGAACCGTATAGGACGAGTTCACAAAAGTAGGTTTTTCGGTTAATTGAAAATGGCGGGAAAATATTCATGTCGAAAAATGACGTCATATGGTGAATTTTGTTTCTAGCCCTTATGGTTCAAAAGTTATTAGCATAAACATGAGTCAAATTTTGGACTGATGGTGGTGCTAGAGGGATTGAGTTAGAGACTCCAAATTTGCTTTGGTGACATTTCAGACTGTCCGCTATTAGTGTGCCTTTTCCCATGGTGGAAGAAGAAACGGAAGAATAATAAGAAGAAGAACGGGAACGGTTTAAATAGGTGCCTTCGCACCTTCAGTGCTTGGCCCCTAATAATAAATATATACTGTATGTAGGATAAAAAAATTATAATTAAATGAAAAAACATGACGTGTATATGTGTATATATATGTGACATATATAAATATATATGTCATGCTGTATTTTATCAACGCATGAACGGATTGTTACAAAACTTGGTATGTGTCTTTTGCTCCATGCCTTGAAGGTACTCAAAAAGTTTCAGGGCAGCGCCACCTTGTGGTCAAAAGTTGTAATAAAATTTACAAAAAAAAAAAAATATATATATATATATATATATATATATATATATATATATATATATATATAAAATAAAAACATGATTTTAAATGTTTTTATTTTATTTTAATTATTTAATTTAATCTAATTATTGTATTAGTAAACTAAAGCCAGTTAAACCAATACTTTGCCATTTTTTCACAGTATAATAATGAAAATTTGGGTGAAAATGTACTTAATTGTCATTAAAAGGACCTAAACATAGGCTTTGTCTGGTTTAATCCAAATGTAAATGTCTTATTTATTTATTTCATTTGTATTTGTGGTGAAACGTGACCCAGACATGTACTCACTCAAAAAAATGCAGGGTTAAAAACAACCAAAAATGGGTTGTTTTAACCCTGCGGTTGGGTAAGATGTTTGCTTCAGACATCCCAATCGCAGGGTTAGTCCATTTTCAACCCAACTTGGGTTGTTTTTATCCCAGCATTTTTTATAGTGTAAGCTGTCAAGTCTGAATACGTGCAGCCCGTTCTTCACACTAACCTATGAAACGCCGTCAGAAGACTTCTAGGACTAGTGTTCGGATGTTCCTGACAGATCGGATTATTTGGGTCATAAGTTACGGCATAAATAATAGATGCACTTGTCCTGGTTTCCTGTCATGCGTCTGATCGGATAAGTGTGTTTGTGTGTGACGTCGCTACAGACACAATACAAACTCATCCTGGAGTTCTGGGTAAAGGATGCTCTACAAACTCCACGGGTGTCTTCGTGAGCTGCTCCAGGGCTTTGGTCTCCACAAACGATGACATCTGATAACTGCGCTTGGTTTCTGAAAGCAGACACATGGAGTTTGAGCCAGATCTTCACAGCAGCGCACACCTTACCGGATGCAGTCATACTGGACTTACTCTTGGAAACCTCGAAGGAGTGGAACTTTGTCGGCTGGATGTAATTGACCAGCGTGGACATTTCTTCAGTGGCGAAGGCTTCAGATCCTGCCGTACCCTGAGAACACACAACACCAGACCATCAGATCAACGTTAAGCGCCACATTTGACAATCCGTTGAGAAAATGGTCATTTTTTTGTACTATATTGGAGGCAAAGTACCAGGAACTGACACAAGAGAGATAAAACATTTCATTCACACAGAAATCAGCTTCTGTTCATTACCTCAGAACGTCTAAACTAGCATTTTCTGTCATTTAAATAAAGCTGAAATAAAATATAATTATAAGAGGAAAAACTGACATTAGAAATCAACTGGAAATGAGTAAAAAAACTTAGAAATAGAAAAAATAAAATAAATACAAATACAAATATTGAAAAAATGAAATACTAACTGAAATATAAATAGTTTAAATAAAAATAAACCCCTACAGAAATAAAAAACTATATAGAAATATAATTTGTTCCACTAAAATTGGTATTAAAAATAAAGGCATGCAGACACATGAAAAAAAATTATAAACATTGTCTTTGGCAACTAAATGAAATAAGTTTAATTTAAATTAAAGCTATATAGTTTATATAGTTTACATTAAAGCTATATAGAAATATTTGTAAAGAAACAAACAAACAAAAAGTAGAAAGTAGATGTAGTGCCATTGCAAAGAATTTAAATTAAATAGAAGTTAGAAGCATTGCCATGGTAACTGACTGAAATAAGTTTAAGTAATACAATAACATTTTTAAAAATAAAAATTATAAAAATAATTTGAAGCTATACAGAAATATAAAAATATAAATGACAAAAGCACAAAATTACAAAAATTTTAACTAAAACTGAAATAAAAAAGTAATGCAGAAATATATGAAAAAACAACACAAAAAATAGAATATTACAAATAGAAATTAGAAACATTACCTTGGCAACTAATTGAAATAAACGTAGGTACTAAAATAAAAAAATCTAAAATTAATAAAAATACTTTAAAGCTATATAGAAATATTTTAAATTAAACAAAAAAGTAGAAATTAGAAGCATTGCCATTGTAACTGACTGAAATACGTTTAAGTAATAAAATTACTAAAATATTTTTATAAATAAAATTAATAAAAATACTTTGAAGCTATATAGAAATATAAAAAAATGTATTGACAAAAGCACATAGAAAAATTATTAAAACTTCAACTAAAACTGAACTGAAAAGTGGAAATAAAAATAAAGTAATGCAGAACTGTATGAAAAAAAAACACAAAAATAGAATATTACAAATAGAAATTAGAAACATTGCCTTGGCAACTAATTGAAATAAGTTTAAGCACTAAAATACAAATACATTAAAGCTATATAGAAATATTTTAGAACGAAACAAACAAAAAATAGAAATTAGAAGCAATGTCATTGTAACTGACTGAAAAAAGTGTAAGTAATAAAATGGCTCAATTTTTTAAAATAAAATAGAAATATTAAAAATAAATAAATAAACATTGCATATAAACATCTAGCACATAAAATTACTAAAACCAACTAAAATTAATTAGTGCATAAATTATAGCATTAATAAATACTATCACTTTATTGATAACACTTATTAATACACATCTGTCAATAAAACACAAACTCTTGCTGACCTCGTCCATGGACTTCTTACAGTCGTCATCGTCATCATCTTCATCCTCGTCATCCTCAGCCTCCACCTCTGCAGGCGCTGAACGACAGAAATACAATCACACTTCAGTCAAATCCCTGTTCAAAACACGGGAAGCAAACACACGAGCAGCAGAAGCGTCTCCATCCACTCAGTATGAGCAGAGGCGCTGCGAGATCAGACAGGAAGTCCTGTTAATCCCACGATCAAGAGAGCAGATGTGTGTGCGAAGACTGAATCAATGAGTGGGAGCTTCATCACCTGCTGTTTAGAGGGATCATCCATGCTCGAGTCCCCAAAAAACACATTCCTACAGGTTTGGACAACACTGGGTGATCTACACAACACCAGACGAATGTTTATACAGGCTAATTTATTTGATCAAATTTACAGTAAAAATTGTAAAATATTATTCCGAAGCTGAGTTTATCATCATAACTCCAGTCTAGAGTGTCACATGATCCTTCAGAAATCATTCTCATATGAGGGTTTAATGCTCAGGAAACATTTATGATTATCATCAATGTTAAAAACAATTGTGCTGCTTCATATTTGTGTGGAAACTGAGACACACACACACACATATATATATATATATACACTGGATATAATGGATTCTAGCAAATACCAACAGATAAAAAATCAAAACCTGACGGCCTCTGCTAGAAATCTTATAATGGGCCGTGATTGGATCTTCCATCAGGACAAAGATCCAAAACAAAGATCCAAATCAACACACAAATGTGTCACTGAACACAAAGTGAAGCTTCTGTCATGGCCATCCCAGTCCCTGACCTGAACCCTATAGAGAATGAGAGGCTGAACTGAAGAGAAGAACCCTAACATGGATCTGGGAATCTGAAGGATCTGGAGAGATTCAGTATGGAGGAAGCTCTGAGCTCTTGTCAGGTGTTCTCCAAACTCATCAGGCGTTACAGGAGAAGACTCAGAGCTGGTATCTTGGCAAAAGGAGGTTGCAAAAAGTATTTCATAAAAGGCTGCCAACAATTGTGGCCAACGTGTTTTGGAGAAAAGCTTTTATTTCATAATGTGATTCACCCATTTCCAGTTTCAATTATTTTACTTCAATGAAAGGTTAGATTTTTATGATTTTTTTAAATAATAATTTTTTTAAAGATACATTTTTTTACAGCCATATTTGATCATATTTACCAGGGGTGCCAATAATTTTGACCACGACTGTATATATATATATATATATATATATATATATATATATATATATATATATATATATATATATATATATATATATATATATATAACTTAATAAAAATTATACAAAACATTTACTATTTTGTTTTTATATGCTAAATTTACAATTTAGAAATGTATACAAATTCTATATAAAACAATATAATTATAATATTGTAATATCAAGCATATATAATGCAATACTTTATTAACCATTTAATTTTATTAAATTTAATTAAAAAAAATTATATTGTATTTTTGCCATTTTAGAAATGTACAGAATTTAATTTACTTATCAATAATATTTAAAATACTATATCATAATAGGCAATTATAGTTCAAAATAATAGTATGATATATAATAATATAAGATAATTACATCTTATTAATTTATAAATGTAATATAAATAACATTTTAAAAATCTTTTTTTTTTATTAAAATGCACATTTTAGAGCCTTTATTAATAATTGAGCAGCAATAATAATCATAAATGTTTCTTGATCATCAGATCTTCATATGAGAATGATTAGTGAAGGATCATGTGACACTGAAGACTGGAGTAATGATGATAAATTCAGCTTTGATCACAGGAATAAATTACACTTTATATACTATATATTCTCATAGTGAACAGTTATTTTGAATTCTAAAAATATTTCAAAATGTTTCAGATTTGACTGTATTTTGATTGAATAAATGCAGCCGTGGTGAGCAGAAGAGACTTCTAGTTCTATCCTCTGAGTTTGGCTGATGTGTCTCCTGATCGCGGCGGGCATGAATCAGCTGAAGTCAGCGTGATCTCAGACATGAGTTCAGGGCTCTGTGGAGCTCCAGGTGGAGGTCTGGAGGAACCCACACCCTGCTGAGGAACCAGCTGTTCAACATCTGCTTTCCAACCTTTACAAACCTCTGGCATCCATCACAGGCTGCCGACGCCTCCGTCAGACATAAACGTGCACGTCTCTGACCTGCAGAGGGTCTGTCGGCACACCGGCGCTCTGAAATGTCAGCCGCTCGACTCTCCGCATGCAGCCGAGCACAGAGACGGCTCACGCGGGGCTCATCGAGCTGGGACGAGCTCATGGCGTTTATGTGCTTTCTTTCTTCACACAAAAGATAGAAGCGAGCCTTGAAAGGTGACAAATCAGGGGTTTCATTTCACTTCAGAGAAGTTTCAAATAGTCCAGGAGTTTTTCTAATAACACACGTCACGTGGCATATACTCGGATAAGTTATCATTTTACCTGTAATTTTACTTCCAAGGCATTTGTTCAACATCTACCAAACCATTATCAAACATACCAAACCAACAAGCTCAAAACTGTATTGTATACAGATTATATAAAATGATTATTATTATAAATAATAATACAATTATTATATTATATTATATTTTTACATTTCAGAAATGAATAAAAAAAGATAAAAAAATAATGTTGGGCTAGGTTGATTGGCCATTGAGCTAGTTTTGGGCTAGGTTGATCGGCCATTGGGCCAGTTTTGGGCTAGGTTGATTGGCCATTGGGCTAGTTTTGGGCTAGGTTGATTGGCCATTGGGCTAGTTTTGGGCTAGGTTGATTGCCCATTGGGCTAGTTTTGGGCTAGGTTGATTGGCCATTGGGCTAGTTTTGGGCTAGGTTGATTGGCCATTGGGCTAGTTTTGGGCCAGGTTGATCGCCATTGGGCTAGTTTTGGGCTAGGTTGATTGGCCATTGGGCTAGTTTTGCCAGGTTGATTGGTCATTGGGCTAGTTTTGGGCTAGGTTGATCGCCATTGGGCTAGTTCTGGGCCAGGTTGATTGGCCATTGGGCCAGTTTTGGGCTAGGTTGATCGCCATTGGGCCAGTTTTGGATTAGGTTGATCGCCATTGGGCTAGTTTTGGGCCAGGTTGATCGCCATTGGGCTAGTTTTGGGCTAGGTTGATTGGCCATTGGGCCAGTTTTTGGGCTAGGTTGATTGGCCATTGGGCTAGTTTTGGGCTAGGTTGATCGGCCATTGGGCTAGTTTTGGGTTAGATTGATTGGCCATTGGGCTAGTTCTGGCTAGGTTGATTGGCCATTGGGCTAGTTTTGGGCTAGGTTGATTGGCCATTGGGCTAGTTTTGGGCTAGGTTGATTGGCCATTGGGCTAGGTTGATTGGCCATTGAGCTAGTTTTGGGCTAGGTTGATTGGCCATTGGGCTAGTTTTGGGCTAGGTTGATTGGCCATTGGGCTAGTTTTGGGCTAGTAGGACGAGCACATAGTTTTGGGCTAGGTTGATTGGCCATTGGGCTAGTTTTGGGCTAGGTTGATTGGCCATTGGGCTAGTTTTGGGCTAGGTTGATTGGCCATTGGGCTAGTTTTGGGCTAGTAGGACGAGCACAGTTTTGGGCTAGGTTGATTGGCCATTGGGCTAGTTTTGGGCTAGGTTGATTGGCCATTGGGCTAGTTTTGGGCTAGTAGGACGAGCACATAGTTTTGGGCTAGGTTGATTGGCCATTGGGCTAGTTTTGGGCTAGTAGGACGAGCACGTAGTTCTGGGCTAGGTTGATTGGCCATTGAGCCAGTTCTGGGCCAGGTTGATTGGCCATTGGGCTAGTTTTGGGCTAGTAGGACGAGCACATAGTTTTGGGCTAGGTTGATTGGCCATTGAGCTAGTTTTGGGCTAGGTTGATTGGCCATTGGGCTAGTTTTGGGCTAGTAGGACGAGCACATAGTTTTGGGCTAGGTTGATTGGCCATTGGGCTAGTTTGGGCTAGTAGGACGAGCACAGTTCTGGGCTAGGTTGATTGGCCATTGGGCTAGTTTTGGGCTAGGTTGATTGGCCATTGGGCTAGTTTTGGGCTAGTAGGACGAGCACAGTTTTGGGCTAGGTTGATTGGCCATTGGGCTAGTTTTGGGCTAGTAGGACGAGCACGTAGTTCTGGGCTAGGTTGATTGACCATTGAGCTAGTTCTGGGCTAGGTTGATTGGCCATTGGGCTAGTTTTGGGCTAGTAGGACGAGCACGTAGTTCTGGGCTAGGTTGATTGGCCATTGGGCTAGTTTTGTTGCGAAAACCTGGCAACCCTGGTCTGGTTTCCAGTTCTCATTATGCTCTCAAGTCTTTCAATGAAGCACACAGTGTCCATAGGGGGTGATTTTACAGCCCATTGTCCAGTCAACATCAACACTTGCTTCACTGAATATCAATAATAAAGGCATTGAGTTTAATGGACATGCAGATTTCAAGGGAAAGTGTTCCAGAATACGAGCGCTTTAATACCTGCCGGTCCAGCGCTGGGTGACGACGGCTCAAAGACGCTGGACGAGTCGCTGTTGGTGTTGGACACCTGCTCGGACAGCTTCTTCTTCGTGCTCCCATCGGACGGTTTCGGGTGGGACTTCTTGTTCTTGATGAGGATCTTTCCCATGAGCTCTTGAGGGCTTGGCAGAGGAACTCCCGACTCGAGCTGAAACACAACACAATCGGTCACGAGAATGGATGCGACTGCAGAAAGAAGATGTGGGAGTGATAAACTCACAGGATATTTCTCAAGCGGCTCGGTCAAAAGTGCGTCCCCGAATATCGATCGGCAATACTCTGCCATTTTGGCCTGCTGTTTGGGGCTGTGATTCAATGCAAACACAATGAGAGCTGTCAGAAAACATACATCACAACACGTAACAGAATCAGCTCCTTGCATCTCATTCTGGGGAAGCTACACATCCTCTTGCGACTGAAATGAAATTCCCACATCATGTCCTCTTTGATTTCATGCGGAAAATAAAGCCACCACATCTCAAGAGAACAATGATGACTGAAAACAAATTATGCATTTCAGAGCCGGTTATAATCGCTCTGCTCCTTGTTGCCATAGTTGCAGGAGCAGCGGCGCTCCGGGACGGAAGTATCAGACGAGCGCGTGCGTCTTCACTTACGAGTCCACGTGATTCTCAAAGGACAGGATGACAGGGAAAGGAGACGTTTTAAAAGCACACTCCGCTATGGCTTCGATCACTTCCTGCAAAACAAGAACAGATTGAACTGAATTTACACATGAAATGTTTAGATGTGTCAAAGTGAAAGAGGTATATTTATATTGATTATTTCTACATTTTTATTGCAGTTATTTACAACAGTGAATGCTTTCGGATTATTATTGTGCTTTCTATTTCACTTGTTACTCAAAACAATGCACTTTAATTAGGCTTTGTTTTATTACATACATTAAACTATACTCTATTGTGTGTGTGTGTGTGTGTGTGTGTGTGTGTGTGTGTGTGTGTGTGTGTGTGTGTGTGTGTGTGTGTGTGTGTGTGTGTGTGTGTGTGTGAGAGAGAGTGTGTGTGAGTGACTATAACTGAGTGTGTGTGTGTGTGCCCTTGTTTATATTACATTGTGGGAACCAAATGTCCCCATAAGGATAGTAAAACCTGAGATCACCTACATTGTGGGCTCCAGCCAGCGGTCCCCACTTTTCAAAAGACTTATAAACCACACAGGATGAGTTTTTTTGAGAAAGTAAAAATGCAGAATGTTACCTGTGATGGGTAGGTTTAGGGGCAGTGTAGGGGATAGCATGTACAGTTTGTACAGTATAAAAACCATTACGTCTATGAAGAGTCCCCACAAAGATAGTGAACCAGACAGTGTGTGTGTGTGTGTGTGTGAGAGAGAGTGACTGTAACTTTATGTGTGTGTGTGAGAGTAAGTGACAGTAACTGTGCGTGTGTGTGTGTGTGAGAGTGACTGTAACTTTATGTGTGTGTGTGTGTGTATATATACACATATACATATATAATAAAATATAAAGTAATATTATACAATTATAATTCATTAATACTTCAAATATTTACAGTTAATTATAAAATGTATATATGAAATATATAATAAAATAATATATACAACTATATATATATATATATATATATATATATATATATATATATATATATATATATATATATATATATATATATATATATATATATATATATTAATATAATAAAAAATATAAATCTAGTAAGAATATATATATATATATATATATAAATATAAAATACAACTAAATAAATAATGAATTAATAGTTATAAAATTGTTATTAGCTTTAATAAAATTAAACAAGCACTTATGGTTCTGCATATGCAGAAACTTTTAGCATTTGACTGTATCAGTCAGTGAAAATATGACTCTGTAGACGTTTTCATTTACTGGTTATTTTTTCTAGAAACCCAGTTAAGCACTACTTAACATCGAGCCCTGATGACAGCCTGAGCTAACTCAAATGTGACCCAGGCTCTCGTGTGTGTGTGATGGTGGGCTGCGGTCACCTTGAAGGAGATTTCTGAGGTCATGGTGAAGCCGTGTGTGATGACGGGCTCCTCCTCCGCCGTACGGCCCTTCCAGCAGTCCAGCTCCACACAGCGGCAGCCGGACAGCAGCGTCTGCCGATACATCTCCACTGAGGAGTTACCCGCAAGCTGACCCGCTGACAACACACACAAACAAACTTGCTTTTATATCTTTACCTAGACTTTACATAGACATAATCAATTTTATACTGTACACCACATTATTTAAACTGTATATTCTCTCTCCTCACACTAAGCCTACCCATCACAAACACACGTCTGGTTCACTATCTTTGTGGGGACTCTCCATAGACGTAATGGATTTTATACCATACAAACTGTACATTCTATCCCCCTACACTGCCCCTGCCCCTAAACCTGCCCATCACACACACACACACACACACACACACACACACACACACACACACACACACACACACACGTTTGTTTTTGTGAAATGTGGGGACATTCCATAGGCGTAATGGTTTTTATACTGTATAAACTGTATTTTATATCCCCCTACACTGCCCTTGCCCCTAAACCTACCCATCACACACACACACACACACACACACACACTGCCCCTGCCCCTAAACCTACTCATCACAGGAGACTGCAGTTTACTTTCTGTGAAAACTCATCCTGTGTGATTTATAAGAATTTTGAAAAGTGAGGACATGGGGAACGTCCTCATATTTCACCCTCTTTTTGTAATACCTATGTCATACCCATGTCATTATACACATTTGTGTCCTGATATTTCACAAAAACATGCCCACACACACACACACACACACACACACACACACACACACACACACACACACACTTTCTCAAAAAAACTCATCCTGTGTGATTTATAAGCCTTTTGAAAAGTGGGGACCGCTGACTGGACCCCACAATACTGTCGCTTTAAGAACATGTATTTCAGTATATGCTTCAGCAGCTCTGCATTACCTGTTTTAGATCAGTACATTAGCAGCACACACACTGTAATTACATTTATAATTTATAATTTATTTCTTGTTTTTGTGAGGCCTATCTGAGCATGCGGTTTGTTCTCAGCTCTCTCTCCTGATAATTGGCTTTTATGTGACGTAATGCACTTTACCGTAAGTAGGCTTTAATGTAAATGTTATAATTCATGCAAAGCACTGACAAATGTGGAATTATTATAATACAGCTTACAAGAGAGCACTGCTGTGAAATGTATGCATTTCAAACGTTAAGCTTTTAGAAACTGTGTTCGGTATTGTTTCTTGCTTCTGTTTGCATATTGCGCATGCCTGTGATATGTTTGTGAGGAGTATGGCGGTACCTGTGAGGTAGGTGTTGTGGGAGGAGTTGATGAAGTACTGGGACAGCGGGTAGGTCATGTCTTCACTCTGGTCCAGCTTTTCTGCAGGAATGACGCTGTTCTCTTGACTGATCAGATACCTGGAGAAGCCCTCGACTGAGATCTGCCCTGTTGCACAAATAACACAATACATTACAAAAAAGAGGTGCATGCAATTCAAATATTTGTGATATACAATTGAAAATAACTGTTTTCTGTAATTGTAATTTAGTCCTATGATGCAAAGCTGAATTTTCAGCATCATTACTTCAGTCTTGTGTCATTAATGACTTCCCATTCTTAATCCGTAGGGTTTAATATGGAGTCGGCCCACCCTTTGCAGCTCTAACAGCTTCAACTCCTCTGGGAAAGGCTTTCCACAAGGTTTAGGAGTGTGTTTATGGGCCATTCTTCTAGAAGCGCATTTGTGAGGTCAGGCACTGATGTTGGACGAGAAGGCCTGGCTCGCAGTCTCCGCTCTAATTCATCCCAAAGGTGTTCTATCGGGATGAGGTCAGGACTCTGTGCAGGCCAGTCAAGTTCCTCCACACCAAACTCGCTCATCCATGTCTTTATGGACCGACGCTTTGTGCACTAGAGCGCAGTCATGTTGGGACAGGAAGGGCCGTCTCAAACTGCTCCCACAAAGTTGGGAGCATGAAATTGTCCAAAAAGTCTTGGTATGCTGAAGCATTAAGAGTTCCTGCCACTGGAACTAAGGGGTCAAGCCCAACCCCTGAAAAACTACACCATAATCCTCCAACAAACTTTACACTTGGCACAATGCAGTCAGGCAAGTCCCGTTCTCCTGGCAACCACAAAACCCAGACTGGACCATGGGATTGCCAAACAGAGAAGCGTGATTGGTCACTCCAGAGAACACGTCTCCTCTGCTCTAGAGTCCAGTGGTGGCGTGCTTTACCCCACTGTATCCCACGCTTTGCATTGCTCTTGGTGATGTAAGGCTTGGATGAGCTGCTCGACCATGGAAACCCATTCCATGAAGCTCTCTCCGCACTGTTCTTGAGCTCATCTGAAGGCCACAGGAAGTCTGGAGGTCTGTAGCGATTGACTCTGCAGAAAGTTGGTGACTTCTGCGCACTGTGACCCTCAGCATGCGCTCACTTTAATAAGGAAAAAGCTTTTAAATGGTACTGTAGTTTTTTCTGGCAGGATCAATATGCCACCAAAGTGACAAAATAAAGACTGCATTGTGTTGTATTCCCTACATCTGCATGCAACAGAGGTTATTTCGCCTCAGAAAATTATCACTCCCTTTCGCACCTAAAGTAACAACTTGTCTCATTGAGTAAATTAGCAGTGCAACTGCAAACAGACTTCAAATTAAACTGGAGCCGGAAGATCAGTGTTCCCTAAACAGCACTTGCAGTTGAAGGGATGACACTGGGGGACGAGTGTCCCCTGAGACTAATTCTCATCAGCAGTTTACATTAATTAAGCTCATTCTTTGCAGAGCTCCAAAGGTAATTAACCGTGGCCCTTTTACGGCTGGAAGGCAGCGCACAGGCTCGATGAAATGTTTCAGAGTTAACCGCCCGGGATCGCCACCGTCACTCCAAAGCAAACAGCCTTTGATTTGCACACCGAAATCCACCTCGCTGTCTCGAAAGGGGAGTCAAATGTTTTTTAAAGACTACAATTACAGCACACTGCCGAAATTCGGCAATTGTCTTGTCGAGTTAAATGGAGAATGAAAGAACAGGAACGAGATAAGAATGTAGATTGTATCTGTTGTCACAGTCCTGCATCCTAAGGGGGTTTTCTGGATTTAACCGGCCACCAAGATGTTCAGACAGGTCTAAATAAAGACTTTAGTCAGGCTGGAAGAACAGGAGCCATTATGTTAAGACTTAAGAACTAGCCTGGCGATAATCAGTCTAACTTTTCATTCTCAAATTTGACCAAAATGGTTATGCAACTGACTTAAAACCAGTATTAACCTACTGTATCATATATGATACGCAACTTTCTAAGGATCCTGTTACAAAAACAACCGACTACAGTCCTTCTGTCGTCTTATTGATAGTTTATACTTTTTTATCAAGTTAAAATTGTACAAACATCCACCTTCAGCTCGTGGTTCAAGTTAGCCAAGTCGTACCAGACTCTCGTACATTTAATTTGTGCAGAGAGTCCGGTCACTTTCCATGACAAGCGTTAACTTCAAGGGGGTAATCCAGCCCCCGGAAAGCGTACCTTCCATAGGGGCGGCCATTGCTAACCAAGCCATCACCTGCTGTTAGCATCCCATTGACTCCCATTCATTTTGGCGTCACTTTGACAGTGAATAACTTAACATCTGAGGCGTTTAAAGACTCCATTTGTCCATTGTTTATTTCTACAGAAACACAACCATGTATAATAGGCTCCATTACCTTGTATCTTACACTATCGTCCCGTAGAAGCCGTTTTTGTAAAAAATAGGCTAACAATTGCGTCATAACCAAGGCGACTCTGTCGCATAGTAGAGAAATGTGGTATAGGCAGGAGGAGATGCTCACAAGCAATCTTTTACTGTCTATGAGGCAATCGGGGGGACGTGGAGGCATAAATTCTGATAAAGGCAAGGGAGAAGCACGGGGAGAAGCCCAAAGAGAGTGAAAAGCAACAGGACGAGATATTTCAACAACGTGATTAGGATTAATCAGTACGCTCAGCCATCAGGAAGTGAGTGCTTCTAATTGACTTCAATTCTCTCCGTTGAAGTCAATGGGATCGCTGTGTCCATTTCTTTTACTGCCTATGGTTAACTTCCTTGAAGGCGGGTACTCTGTTGAAGTTTAAAACTATTGGATCTGCCCAGAGCTACTTTGGATCTGCCATAACCAATTGCTAACGTTTGGTCGTGACGTATGTCATCTCAAACTAGCGCACAACATCAACGTCATCGTTCTCAGCCACTCCCTCTGTTTCTGATTGAACCGGTTCAAATTTGACCAGAGAAAACCAGAGAATATACCGCAATTCCAGACGGAGTACTGAAGGAAAATGAAAACTGAGCGGAAGTACTATTTGATCGTAAAACTAAGCATTTAAACATCATCTTACTAAGACATATAACAGATATAGAGAGACAACTGATATTTATATGCATTTTATTTTATACAGATCTCATTGATTTACATTACAACCATAAGAATTTCATCACACTTTTTGGCCATATAAATATCAGCATCTGCACCAATTTCATATTTTTGCTCATATTCTCTCTGTTCCATTCTATATGAGCCATAAAAGCCTGTTTGATCAAACATGATACCCCACCCAAAAAAACATAAGCAAACATTTTTTTCTTTTTATCTAAAGGTTCCATTTCAAAACACAAGATTTAGGCCTATCTGACATTATTCAAGGCTCAAGACTGTGACCTTTTTTCCTACCGGTGCAAATAAATGTTGCTCAAAATTGCCCAACCATTTATCGGCTCGAGCAATAATAGACAGCAGCGCGAGCTCAGAACAGTGTACTTGCGGGTCGATCTTGTTACTACACAGTGCTGAGAGATCCAGTGAGAAAAGCGTTTGAATTTGCCGCATAATTAATAACATCGCTGCGAGATCTAGTGAGAAGCATTGAAATTCGGTGCAGATTTCCAGATCAAACAGCGCTGATGTGGAAACCTCTGTGCCATGAAAAAACAAGTTAAAGATAGCTTTTTAATCCACAAATCACCAACATTGGATATACTGTAGTAACGCTAACTGTAACCATGGTAGTGTGGCAGAAATATTCAAATGTGTTTAATTTATCTCAGGGTTCGTACATGTTTTAGAGAGTGACATTCAAACACTTTTCAAATCTAACCCCTTACTGCACACCCCCTATTTTGGTAAGTTGTTAGTTAAATTAGGCACACTCTAAAAAATGCTTGGTAAAAAACAACCCAATGTTGGGTCAAATATGAACTAACCCAGCAGTTGGGTTGTTTTAACCCAGCGATTTGGGTTGTCTTAAGCAAACATTTAACCCAACCGCAGGGTTAAAACAACCCAACTGCTGGGTTAGTCCATATTTGACCCAACATTGGGTTAAAAAAACCCCAGCATTTTTTAGAGTAAATATTTAATAACAGTATAATATTGAATAGGTTTATTTAATATAGGCTTTTACATATTACTGTTGGTAACAAATTTAATATTTACTGCATTTCAATTCAAGTTCAGTGTTTTCCTGTCAAATTTCCAATAAACAAACATGTAATATTATTGTAACAGCACTTATTAATGCAAAATAATAGTAATTATGTGATTAAATCAACGTCAGCCCTGTTATTTCATATAGATGATAGTGTATGCAACTGGTCCTGGCAAACCACCTTTAATCTGGATGTGTTTTTTTAAGAAAAGAAACATGTTTTTTTTAAAAAGCCATTTAAAATATAAAAACAAGCACAATGTGTCAGCGTTTATTGACAATCGGACAATGAATGCCGCTCGGACACAATGTAATCCTGCCACTGCAGACCATTCCCGCGTTTACAACCCAATTGTTCCTCCAAATCTACAACCAATACTATGCAAATCTCAGCGTCTCGTGTGCCTGGCGTGGGCGTTCGAATGTCCACCGCCTGTCTTTGAGATTGGACTGAGGAAATAGAGTCGGTAATCTGTATGACAGCGGTGTGTCATGCTAGAACCGCAAGCTAAAGAGCCCGATGATCACCCTCATCTATCGCCATCACTGGCCCCTCTGGACTCAATGTGCCTAATCAATCACCTGTCACAGGCTAACGGCCTCCCGCGTATTATCATCCAGTGACCTGATCTCCAGTTTGCCCGTGGAGCCTTGTGCTCTGAGAGATATAAATAAACTGGCTCGACTGCAGCGTCGGACTGCATCTCGGGAGTTATTGTTGCTATGGTAATGAAAGGTGGAGAATGTTATGGAGGTTTTGTTTTCTTTCCATAGAATAAAATAAGAAAACACAAAGTTTTTGTTCCAAAAACAAGTGCACTTCCTTGCTGTCTATCTCCTACATAGGCAGCTGCCTTCAAAGGCAACATCCCATCCTTATAAATTGGATGAATACAAACTGCACAAAAAAAGTTTGTTAATTGTATTAATGATACTTTTTAGTTTAGAATGGATAGGTATATTAATTAGTGTATTAAAATACTAATGATAAAATATATTTATTAGGGCTGTCAAATCGATTAAATGCATCTATTTGTGTTTATATAATATGTATACACTGATCAGGCATAACATTATGACCACTGACAGGTGAAGTGAATAACACTAATGATCTCTTCATCACGGCTCCTGTTAGTGGGTGGGATATATTAGGCAGCAAGTGAACATTTTGTCCTCAGAGTTGATGTGTTAGAAGCAGGAAAAATGGGCAAGCGTAAGGATTTGAGCGAGTTTGACAAGGGCCAGATTGTGATGGCTAGACGACTGGGTCAGAGCATCTCCAAAACTGCAGCTCTTGTGGGGTGTTCCCGGTCTGCAGTGGTCAGGATCTATCAAAAGTGCTCCAAGGAAGGAACAGTGGAGAACCGGCCACAGGGTCATGGGCGGCCCAGGCTCATTGATGCACGTACCACCTCCCTAAGCATTGTTGCAGACCATGTACACCCTTTCATGGAAACGGTATTCCCTGGAGGCTGTGGCTCTTCCAGCAGGATAATGCTCCTGCCACAAAGCACAAATGGTTCAGGAATGGTTTGAGGAGCACAACAACGAGTTTGAGGTGTTGACTTGGCCTCCAAATTCCCCAGATCTCAATCCAATCAAGCATCTGTGGGATGTGCTGAAAAAAAAAGTCCGATCCATGAAGGCCCCACCTCGCAACTTACAGGACTTAAAGGATCTTCTGCTAACATCTTGAAGCCAGATACCACAGCACACCTTCAGGGGTCTAGTGGAGTCCATGCATCGACAGGTCAGGGCTGTTTTGGCATCAAAAGGAGGACCAACACAATTTTAGGTCATAATGGTCATAATGCTATGCCTAGTCGATGTATATAAACATTATATAAATACCTGTATAACAGTGTTAGTACATTAATTAGTATAATAATATACTTAAATACTAAAGTATTTTATTTATATTCATTATTAATTAATTTATTTGTATGTTTATTAAATTGTTCATGCATTGTTTTTATTTATCTGTTTTTATCATTTATTTTTATTTTATGTTATTAAATTTAATTAATTTTTTTATGTTTTTAATCTTTATTTATTTATACATTTATTTTTTGTGTGTTGTTTTACTTATCTATGTATTTAATGTATTCTTTCTTCATTTCTTCTGTTTTATTTTTTTTGTTTTTTTTTATTGAACTGTTTTTATTTATTTATGCATTTTATAAATTTTTTATTGACCAGTTTTTGTTTTTATCTATTTATTTAAATGATCTTTTAGGCTTTTGTTTTCCCACTATGAGCTACAACGTCTGCATTTCAGCCAATCAATTAAGGCGAACATCACGATCTAATTAATATTCATGAGCCTGCGTGCTGATTCGCTGACAGCAAACCTCCTTAGGGAGGAAAAGACATAAACAAGAGATAAACGACTAAGAATATCTGATAAAAATATGCAGGTTTATATTTGGTTGTTGCAACCATGTCTCAGGTTTAATTACTAAGTATTTTAATGACAAAAACTCTCAAATGTGACTGATGTATCTGTCAAGTTTAATGTTTGGGCCTCCCAACGGGTATATCAGGCATTTAAGATATGGTTCAATTAAACCATGGTTAAATCCCGAGGAGAAGAGACAATCAACAAGTTGTGTGGGAAAACTAATGAGGGATTAGATTTCATATTAGTATGATGAGAGGAACAGACGGCGTCCGGTTAAAACGGCCTACTCAAATCTCAAGGGAACGCAGGGCCAAAACCTCCCACATAATTATCAAAGATAATCAATCACATCCCAGCTGTCTATCAGCGATCGATAACTAAACCCCTCCAATCGGAGCTAATTCCCGTCTGCGGTCGCACTGCGCCATATGTCCTTCCCAGACCGCCGGGGATGATGGGACACAAAACGCCATCCTGCCGAGACGATCAATAGTCAGTGCTGGTGTATTGAAACATTTCCTGACTGCACAGTTCACTATCACAGGTCGGAGAACAGCTCAACATCAGTAGCATCCAACCTGACGGAGACATATTTGACTTAAGACTTTCAGGGAATAATGGCTAGATTTGGCTCTTTTTCCCGGGATTCAGAGGATCTGGAATATAGTGAGCGTCTGTTTCAAACAATCAGTCTAAATGAAATGCGATGTGTCTTAGTGTGATTTCATTGCTTTATTAGCCCCGTTCTGGAGCGTGAACTGACTTCATTTACTCATTCGTCATGAGAAGCGTTTAAACCCGCAGGAAACGAAGGAGAAAATATGAGGACCAAAATATTACTATTGTCATTTTACAGTTTTTTTCTGCTTTGAAACAATATGTATCGTAAAAAAGTGCTATTCAAATAAATGTGAAATATTATTTTTATTTGAGAAAAATCACATTATTATTATTTTTACTATTTCTATTTTAAAACATTTTTACAGTGAAATAGTATCAGAACAATAATAATATTCCTTTATGATTTTTTTGTTACCAAATTGTGCATCCCAAAATACAATTACTGCAACTCTTTATACATGTATTTTTTAAATTTTACAGTTGCTTTGTAAAATAATAATTAAAAAAGAATTATAAATATGAATAATATTTATAAACAATAGAAATATTTTCCTTATTTAATATAATTTAATTTATTATTTGCAATTATATTGTATATAATGTCCTTATTTTTTTAATTTAATAAACATTTTTAATACATATTTATAAATATTTTACAGTGAAATTGTATTAGAACAATATTAATAAATTCCTTATTTTGTTATTTTATATTTATTATTTCTTCTTGTTTTTAGTCATATTAATATAAAATTACAATATACACATACACACACACACACACACACACACACACACACACACACACACACACACACACACACACTCAAACACACACACACACACACACACACTCAAACACACACACACACACACACACACACACACACACACACACACACACACACACACACACACACACACACACACACACACACACACACACACACACACACACACACACACACACACACACACACACATATATATATATATATATACACACACACACACACACACACACAAAAAAAATTGTGCATCCCAACCCAATAATAACAGCAACTTTATATATATAAATGTATGTATTTATAATATATGTATATATTATAAATAATATTTTTCTTTTTAAAATTGTAGTTGCTTTGTAAAATAATAATAAAAAATAATTATTACTCTTAAATTATAAATTATAACAATAGTAATATCATTCTTTTAATATCGTTTAATTATTTATTATATAAAATTATATTTTATATAATTTCCTTATTTTTTAAATTTGATAATACACATTTATTGATAAATATTTATTTATTTTATTGATTAAAATAATTGTTAATATAATCACTGTAAAAAATAATCAGAGAGAAAAAAATAATAATCCCAATTCGATTTGGTTACACTTTATTTTAAGGTGATAGTTACATTCTACTTACTGAAACACAAACTGAGTAATATTAAATAATTACATGTCCTTACTAAAGGGTTAAGATTAAGGTTTGGTTGAGGTTTAGTTCCTTGTAATTATGCATAATTTACAGTTATTACTATGGTAAGTACATGTATACTATAGTAACGTGTTACTACGTCACAGGTCTCAGCCCTTCTGTGAACGCGATTAAATGATCTCAAACAGACCTTTCTGAATCATTCCTGGGTTGGGCTCAAATCTCTCCATGAGGATCTGGGTTTGCTCAGGCCTCAGCGGCGGGTACAGGATCTCGTTCAGACGCGGGTCTCGCTGTTTGTTGTTTATGAATTCAGTCATCTCGTCCAGGGTGATGAAGTTTCTGCTCTTCGCGCCACTGGAGAGACACGTGAGAGATGTCAAACAGAGCGCACGGTTGACAGAGATAACCATAGCATGCAAATTACACAATGACTTTCAGGAAGGTTGCTTTTGTTTTTAACGTCTCGGTTATGATCAATGACAATTATCTTTCATTATGAATTTTTTAATTGTAACACCCCCAAATCCAGCCTAATTACAACACTGCGATGCACTCATGCCCGCTCTTCATGCACCAATAATAAATACATTGATAAAAACAGAAAAAAAACATGTATACTAGAAAATATAGATACAAATAGATTAATGAATAAATAGATAAAAACAAATAATTGCATAAAAAACTTTAAAAGGATTTAAAATATATAAGTACATAAAAATGGTGAATAACAAAAAATAAAACAAAAAACAGATAAAAACACAATAAAAACTAAATAAATGTATAAAAAATGTGAAAAAATAAATACACAAATAAGTAAAATAGATAAATAAAGAAAGAAAAACAGCGTATGCAAATAAATGCTTAAAATGAAAAAAATTAAAACAATGAATAACATTTTTTTACATATTTTTTTCTCAAATAAATAAATATATGCATAAAATAGATAAATAAATAAATGAAAAAAATGATAAATAAAAACATTTATAAGAAAAAAAATTGATAAAAAAAAATTAGGAAAAATATCAAATTAATTAATTAATTAGTTTGATTTTTTTTAAACAGATAAAAAATAAATACATAAAATAGGTCAAATAGATAAACAAATAAATAATCAAATATATAAATACCAAAAAAGAGACAAATAAAAACAATGTATAAAATACATGTATAAGGAAATAAATAAATACATGTATAAAAATAAAAAAGACTGATAAAAATGTATAAATAAATAAAAACATTTATTCATAAATACAAAAATAATAATAAAATGGATAAATAAATACATATATAAAATAGATAAATTGATAAAAACAGATAAATAAAAAACCTATGTAAAAATAACAATAAATGAACAGATAAAAATAAATGAGGAAAAAGATAAATAATAATAAATTCAATTTAATAAATTCAATAATAACAAACAAATAAATAAATACATACATAAAATAGATACAAAAAGAGTACATAAAAATGAATAAAAAGATAAATAAAAAACAGTGTACAGATAGACGGATATGTAGACAGATAATAAATTAGGAAAAATATAAAACCGATAATACATGTGAAAAATAGATAAATAAACAAACAAACAAATATTTGTTAATCACATCATTAGCCGTAGCGTCAGCGTCATAAAGACTTACAGATCAGCAAATATCTGGTTGATCTCAGACCGTGGGCAGAGGTGGCTGATGAACGATTTGTAAACGTCAGGGGTCAAATCCTCCAAAGGGATGGAGTCGTTCTGTAGAGACAGTCAAATTATGACATCCATTAGGTCTTTAACCATGAGTCAAAACAATTCATCATTAAAAACAGGGGAGCCAAACCTGCTTTTTGCTCTCATATTAATAAAAGCAAAAATACTAAAGCTGGCCTCTAAATTAATTAGTTCATTCCATCCCAAGGACCATCTAAGTATCCTGACAACCAATCAATTGGTTCGTTACGACAAAACCAATCCCGGACAAAGCCGTCAGAGAGCAAACATCAGTCAGTGTCATCCACATGCTGTTAGACATTCATCTCCCGCGGAAAACATTCAAAACATTCAGTCTGGAAGTCCGCGCCAGCGCCCGAGGCCGATTCATGCTTTGTTGGTCAAAATATAAAGCAGAAACACACATGAAAGGATGCGAATGCGAGTGAGTCAGAGGAGGAGGGCAGCGAGAATAACACCATGATGATTTCTCATTAGCTACACGCTTCTTTCCCTACCGAGTCTCCGGGCCTTTTAACATTATGGATTTTGAAAATCTCCCTGTGTCCGCCGCTCAACCTTTATATTTGCCGTAAAACAATAAGGCAAACAAATAGACTTCGCGTTGTTGCTGCACTGTCAGAAAAAAAGGTACATTGCTGTCACTGGGGCGGTACCCTAAGGTACAAAACCGAAAAGGTACTAATATGTACCTTTAAGGTATTAATATGTACCTTTAAGGTACTATTATGCCCTCTTAAAGTACTGATATGTACCTTTTAAGGTACTAATATGTACCATTTAGGGGTGAGTAAGGTACAAAGATGTACCTTTTCACTTTTGTACCTTAGGGTACCGCCCCAGTGACAGCACTGTACCTTTTTTTCTGACAGTGTGGGAGTGAAAACGCAAGATTGTCAGGCGTTTAGAAAGGCGACGTGCTTCAATCTGAAACCACAGGTTTTTGGTAAAGCCCTCAAATTCACTTCCTCTGGAAGTGCCCAGTCTTCCTCTCTGCCAGCGGGTTTCTGGAGCGTTTAGCCGAACATATGCTCACCCGGCCGGACGGAAGATTACAGCACTCCAGTGCCGTTTCCACACGCTTCCTGTCAGTCGAGAAAATGCGGAATATGCTGCAGAAAAAGAGAGAAACGTTAGGATTAAAACTGGTTTGTGTTCTGGTTCATCAGGTGAAAACGGCTGGTGCCTTACTTCTTCACAGGGATCCGACCCTCTTGATTGGGCTGCAGCTTGAGTCTCGTGAAGCTGGTGAGAAACACAACAATTTCATAGAAAACTTACTTCATCATTCCATTTTTTGGCCTTGTGTCTCCATAACTTACTACTGATGAGCAGGATACTGAACTTAGCACTATAACAACAAGTGTATACAGACACACACACAAACACACACAGACACACACAAACACACGCACACACACACACACACGCACACACACAAACACACACAGACACACACAAACACACGCACACACACAAACACACACATATATGATTAAATGTAAATGTAATGTTATGTAAAGATTTTCACCACAACGACAAACAATTAAAAGGTCCTATTCATCTCTTGTACATTTTTACATTGGATGGATGGAGTGATAGATGGAGGGATGAATGAGTGATAGATATATGGATGGAGTTATAGATGGAGGGAGGGATGAATGAGTGATAGATAGATGGAGGGAGGTATAGATGGAGGGAGGGATGAATGAGTGATAGATAGATGGATGGATTGAGTGATAGATGGATGGATGGGTGGATGGATGGATGACAGAGTGATAGATGAAGGAATGAGAGAGCAAGGGATGGATAGAGGGAGGGATGGAGGGAGGGAGGGAGTAATAGATGAATGATGGATGGAGGGGGATGGAAGGAGTGATGTATGAAGTGATAGATCGATGGATGGATGGATGGATGGATGGATGGATAAGTAGATGGATGGAGGGATGGATTGATAGATGGTCAATGGATGGAGGGATGGATGGATGGATAGATGAATGAATGGAGTGATAGAGTGATGGATAGAGGGAGGGATGGATGGATGGATGGATGGATAGATGGATGGAGTGATAGAGTGATGGATAGAGGGAGGGATGGATGGATGGATGATAGATGGAGTGATAGAGTGATGGATAGAGGGAGGGATTGATGGATGATAGATGGAGTGACAGAGTGATGGATAGAGGGAGGGGTGGATGGATGGATGGATAGATGGATGGAGTGACAGAGTGATGGATAGAGGGAGGGATGGATGGATGGATGATAGATGGAGTGATAGAGTGATGGATAGAGGGAGGGATGGATGGATTATAGATGGAGTGACAGAGTGATGGATAGAGGGAGGGATGGATGGATAGATAGATGGATGGAGTGATAGAGTGATGGATAGAGGGAGGGAGGGAGGGATGGATGGATAGATGGAGGGATGGATGGAGTGATGATAGAGGGATGGATGGATGGATAGATGGATGGAGTGATAGATGGAGGGATGGAGACAGGGAGGGATGGATGAGTGGTAGATGGGTGGATGGATGGATGATGGAGTGACAGATGAAGGGATGGAGAGAGCAAGGGATAGATAGAGGGAGGGACGGCGTGATAGATGGATGATGTGATAGATGGAGGGAAGGAGGGAGGGATGGATGGAGTAATGGATGGACTGATGGATGGAGGATGGATGATGGAGCGATGTAGTGATAGATGGAGGATGGATGGATGGAGGGAGGGATAGATGGATGGATGGTGGGGTGGAGTGATAGATGGATCAATGGAGGGATGGAGCAATAGATTATCAATGGATGGAGGGATGGTTGGAGGGATGAGTGAGGGATAGATGGATGGATGGAGTGATTGATGGAGTGATAGATGGATCAATGGACAGATGGAGCAATAGATGATCAATAGATGGAGGGATGGAGTGAGGGATAGATGGATGGATGGAGTGATTGATTGATGGAGTGATAGATGAATGGAGGGATGGAGTGATAGAAGGATGGATGGAGTGATAGATGAATGGAGGGATGGGGGATGGAGTGAAAGAAGGATGGATGGAGTAATAGATAGATGGATGGATGGATGGGCAAATATGGCTCTAAACACAATTGTTATTTACATCTCATACACAGCCTGTACACTCTTGCTTTAGAGCGCCATCATCAGTCCCACAGTGGAAAATAAGCCCACATCTGTAACAGCTGGGCCGAATCGGTTAAGCAAAGACAACGGTTCGGCCCGACAGTGGAAAAGCGGCTAATGACTCTACTCTATAAAACTATTCATAAAATGTATTATTTTAAAATCATGTTATCTAGGTGTGAGCGGCTTCAGGTGAGCGTACACTATGAGAATCTGCAGGTACTCACGCTTTCTCCAGACACGACTCTCTGACCATGTTCTGAGCGAGTAGGTTGGACGCCAGACTGAACAGCTCATCTGCCCACTCCTTTATGAATGACAAAGCAGAAACACAAAAGGCATTTTCATTAGAAAATATTCAGGTCAAGTATCCTGACTAAAATACATGCTGCACAAATATCTCACTGTCAGAAATATATATCATGCTCTACTTATTGAATAAAATGTTCTGATGCTGATGAAAACACCTTGGCGACGTCTTCTTGGAAGGCCATGAAGTTCAGGTACTGGATATTGACCATGTCGGGTCCCGTCACCACCGTCAGCATCCGGTTCTCTATCCGCCCCACCAGATTCCCCACATCCAGGAGCTCCCGGAGCTTTGCTTCCTGCGGGAAAACAATAATGAACACTCTCCGCAGTAAAACACCTGAAATAAGCCAGTAAGCCTCTTTACGGCCGCTTAGCTGCTGAGATCTCGCCCACAACCGTTTCCCACGAGCGCTTTCATCTGTACGATAAAAACTGCTGAACACCAGCTGATGATGATAGAAAAACATTCAACACATCAGCTGGGTTTACTTCAGGAACAGAGCACTTTAGCATGAGAAAACTCAGTTTATTTACTGATAATCCACTGGTTTGTAGAGAAGGGTCAAAATGACAATTTTCACATGAGATTTGGAGCCAAATTACAGGGGGGTAAAAATGACTTTAGAAAGATGGCAGCATCATTATTTTATTTCTACACAGAGATTGGTATCTCTATTAGTGAAATCTGTTGACTTTAGCAATCTTTGTTTCATTATATGCCAACGGTGACGGTTCAAAAATGGGGAAAAGCCCTGCTTGTGTTTTTTCCCTCAAGTTCACATGCCTGTAACTCAAGAAGTATTAAAGATCTCTTAATATCCTTTCAGATTCTGGTTCTTAATAAACTTTTCTTTTTATATCCTCATTTTAAAGGCTCTATATGTTTAAATCCCAGAGATATGGAGATCCTAATGCAGCTTCATGAGTAAACTGGCCAACTGGCCAAAACCCAAATGTGGGTTTCTTTGCACACAGCTGATACTTTTGTCTTTTCCTAAGTTTACGTGCCTGTAACTCAAAAAGTATTCACGATATCTTAATATCCTTCTAGATTCTCATTCTTAAACTTTTCTTTTGAAATCTTAATTTTAAAGGCCCTGTATAGTTCAGTCCCATAGATGTGGGGATTTCAAAGCAGCTCCATGTTCAAATAGTTGAATTTTTCCCTATTTTCAGTGATTGAAAACCAAATGTAGGTCACTTTGCACACAGCTGATACATATTTCATTTAAAGAGGAATGTCTGAAGAATAAATAATGTTTAAACTAGAAATGTGTCTTGTTTCCCTCTATCAAAAGAACTGCATAAAACAACTCTCTGAGTACCAAAAATCCATTGAAAATTGGTAAGTTGAGGCACATTAACTTGCTCTCAAACACGTAAGATTCTATATTTGAATCCGTTTCAGGGATATTTGGAAGAAGGCATTTTGTTCATTTAAACAGGTTCTGAAGAAGAGTTAAAATTCGCAGTATCGTAACTACATGTGACCACATTGACATCCCTATATCTATGAGATTGAACCATATAGGGCCTTAAAAATTAAGAACAAGTTTTATAAGAACAAGAATATAAAATGACTGAGATACCTTTAAAACTTTTTGAATTGAGGACGTAAACTTAAGCTTTTGGCACTCAATGGGGTGTGTTGTATTCAATAGTTTTGATAGAGGGAAACAAGATAAACTTCTAGTTTCAGTGTTATTTGTTCTTCAGAACAAAGGTTGTTTAAAAAGTGACCTACATTTGGTTCTTGACCATTGAAAATCTGTAAAATTCAACAATTTGGACATGGAGTCAAATTGAGACCCCCATTTCTATGGGATTGAACCATATAGGACCTTAAAAATGAAGATCTCAAAAGAAAAGTTTCATAAGAACGAGAAGCATATTAAGATATCCCGGATACTTTTAGAGTTACAAGCATGCAAACTTTGGAAAACGAATATTTATGGCACTCAAAAAAATTAGATACATTTCTAGTTTTAACATCATTTGTTGTTCAGATATTCCACCTTAAAATAAAAAAGTATCAGCTGTGTGCAAAGTGACCCACATTTGGGTTTTGTCCACTGAAAATGTGTACAGTTGGCCATTTTACTCATGGAGCCGCATTAAGATCTCCATATCTCTGGGATTGAACCATATAGAGCCTTTAAAATGAAGATACCAAAAGAAATGTTTATTAAAAAAAAGGATTTTAAGAGATCTTTAATACTTCTTGAGTTACAGGCATAAAAACTTTGGGCAAAAAACACAAGAAGTGCTTTTCCCCATTTTTGAACCGTCCCCGTTGGCATATAATGCAACAAAGATTGCTAAAGTCAACAGATTTCACTAATAGAGCTACCAATCTCTGTGTAGAAATAAAATAATGATGCTGCCATCTTTCTAAAGTCATTTTTATCCCCCTGTAATTTGGCTCCAAATCTCATGTGAAAATTGTCATTTTGACCCTTCTCTACAAAACAGTGGATAACTCAGTCAATATACTGTTTTGCATGCAAGAAGCACATTTGTGAGGTCAGGCACTGATGTTGGACTTCTGCGCACTGTGACCCTCAGCATGCGCTGACCCCGCTCTGTGATTTTACGTGGCCTATCACTTCGTGGCTGAGTTGCTGTTGTTCCCAATCGCTTCCACTTTGTTAAAATACCACTAACAGTTGAGCGTGGAATATTTAGTAATGAGGAAATTTCAGGAATGGACTTATTGCACAGGTGGCAACCTATCCCGGTCCCACGCTTGAGTTCACTGAGCTCCTGAGAGCGAGCCATTCTTTCACAGATGTGTGTAGAAGCGTCTGCATGCCTAGTGCTTGATTTATACACCTGTGGCCATGAAGGGATTGAACACCTGAACTCAATGATTTGGAGGGGTGTCCCAATACTTTTGGCAATATACATCTGTACATCTGAAAGAAAAGAAAAAAACTCTGCCTGGTTGCTTTGCATGCAGATCAGATGCTCTGTTCCTGTCTAAGTGGGCGTTTGCTGGCAAGAATAAGCTGCAATGTGGACCTGATTTTATGCCAAAAAAGCCTTTGCGTCTGTAGCTCTGATGCCTAAGAGTGTTGCTCAGTTAGGGAGCCTCTCTCTAGTTTTAGAGCAGATCTTTAAATCCAACAAGTGTTTTTCTCTCTCGCAGCACATGCAGCTGTTCAACAGGTGTGTTTTGGCCTCTCAGCTGTCAGCGGGTAATTACAGCCCAACGCAGTGACTCTCCAATCAAGCGCTGATGTGCAAGTGTGATCTGTGCCACAGCAGAACCAATGCTTGAACAAATATAATGGAGCGTAAAAAACACTCTGACTGCCAAACGTGTCTGGATGTTTGCATGAGAAGCAGTGCACCGGCAGCCAAACCCCAAAGAGCACATGAGCACATCGCCGGGAACAAATGGGAAAAGACACCCGACGGTTTTCCATCAAGAAAAATCAAATGTTTTATCAATTTCGTCTGTGACTCACAGAAAACAATATACCGACAACAACACACCCAGAGGAAAACGAAGCCATTAAAGAGTCTAAATCCATCAGTGCTCACGGTGGGCTTCGGTAATTTCAAAGATGGTTCAATGAGATAAAATAATATTACATTTTGAATTGTCTTCGTGCCACTTGAGGGAGCAAATGATTGAATGGCGCCACCAATGTCTCGCTCCAAACTAGCATTTAGATGCATTGCTTAATGATGCTCGTAAATATTTGATTCAGTATCATTCAGTCGAAACAATGAGCAAACAGACTGTCACAGAGTATATCAAAGAATACAACTTAAATACAGTTGCTGAAATAACCTAAATAAAGCCGTTCAAACCATTCACAAGCACTTTTACTTTCTTCATGTCAGATCTCTGATGAAAGATGATTCAAGGCTCTTTCTGTAATATTTAGTGCACTGATATTTCAGAGAGAAGTGTGCTGGTACTAAGCTATCAAATACATGATTTTCAGCTGCTGGACCATAAAACAGGTGAAAGAGAAACACACTGAAGGACCAGAAGATCAGTTCATGAGAACTATCTGAGCAACCACATAGGGATGCACAATTTGGCCAGACTTTTGTGTATTTCAAGACATTTGTCAGTTTTTTTCTCCTTAAATCGCTCTTGTATGTAGGACTAATTTTTTACGCATCTCATCCCGGACCTCCGTTGCTATTTCCAAAAGTTAATAAAAATATAATTGTCCATTGTTAGTTCATGTCAGCTCAGGTCCAATAAAAAATATGCACAGATACAACTTTTGATATCAAAAATGCATTATTAGTAAATGTTGAAATGTTTATTAAAATTTTTATTTTAATTTGTAGCTCATGTTTAAAGGGTAGTTCACCCATAAATGTTCACTCTTGCGTCAGAACTAGACTCGTGTACGGCTGTTACTGGAAGCCTGTGATTATAGTTTATAAAGTTATAAATATTTGTATATAAGTATAGCTCATAAACCGGTGGCATCTACAGTACTGTGCTAAAGTCTGAGGCACGTTGGTATTTTCACAGGAAAAATGATTTTAAGCCAGTTATCTTTTTTGAAATAACAGTTTACATTTATAAATGAATTGCCATTAATTGTAATAATCCAGTGGATTATTACAATTATAATATTCTCTCAGCTCAACATCCGATCTCATCTTCATCGAGCCTGTCTGTGATCACATGAAGGAACTGAGACGGACTAAATCCAGAAGAACTGAGGCGACGTCTCCCAGACACTTGAGGAACCCTTCCTGCAGAACTACAGGAACAGGTGTAGGAAGAGATGACAAACACAAAGGGTGCTCACCCCAAATATCCATCTGATTTAGTTCATAGAAGTTCATTCATAAATAAAAGCTATTTATGTTATTAAAGTTAGACTGGCCGAGCACCAGCATTAGTTATTCGATGCTATTAAGATGGTGTAACGGCATGATTGACAGTTGTGCTCGCGAGTGATTTTGCAGGATTGTGTGTATGGGCGGGACCTTGATACCATGACTCCAATACTGGCTCCGAATGATGTCATTGGCAGGAATTTATACCTGTATGATTTACGCTGTAGCCACATTGGACCAGTGGAAAATGGATGGATGGATGATTCAGCTGTGGCGCCATCTACTGGTCAGGCACAGGAATTCATTAAGCGCGAGACCCTCACAGTGCATTATGGGTATTCTCTAGCCGTTGAGCGCACATCAGTTGTACACTCGTTGTTGTAGTGCATTGTGGGATTGATATCAAGTGCACTTGATAACATCCGCTATGGTTTCGGACACCACTACAAATGGCTGTTCCCTCAAATACTTCCCTATTAAGGGTATATGGGGCGATTTCTGACACAGCCTGTTTCTAGGATATGTTGGCTTTGTTTTTTGACAATAGATGGAAGTGTAAATCTTATTACAGTCTATGGAAGAGACACATTGTGCCTTTGTTTGAGACAGGATCTTCCCGTAACCCTCATCATGACTCATGATTGGGTTCTGGCCCCGGGGCCCCTGCAGCCAGACTACGGTTACACTTTTATTTAAAGCAGTTTCCTCCGACAGCATGACAGACGACACAGGTTCATTAGTGAAAGACGCTGTGTGTACTGCAGACATGGGCTCTGAATATAGCACATGAATAATACATGCAGTTATTGAATATTAAATTGACTCTTTAAAAGGGGAGTTCTGAATGAACTGGACAGATGTGTGAGAGACTGGCTCTAAAAAAAGATCACGCCTGTAAATAGCCTATACTTGCTGCATGATTATTTCCATTGCATTTTATTTTTCTGTATTTCTTTACATTTTGCATATAGTACTCTTCTTGTCATGCATTTCAACACGTCAAGCTCATGAAAAGACATTATTATCTCTATAAACTCTCTAACGTCTGCATGCTTCATGCAAATCTCCGTTTTATATTCTCCACAGGATGCCTGGGCAAAATGAAAGGTCCTGTTGAGAGGAAAATAAATTGGATTTAGATTTCTCTGCACACCTGCATATATTACAGCACTCCGGCATACTGACAGATACAGACGTGCAGACAGCCTTTTGTAATGAGAGACCTCTACATTTTCTATTTGTCTGATGAAATTCACCGCTGCTGTATTAAAACAATACATCGCTGATCATCACAGTGAAAAATCACGAACAAGTTAATTGCTTTCTGCAGTGTAATCACAAAAACGACTGACGATCTCAACCCTTGATCATTTAAACATGCTCTTTAAGAGGAATAAGATGAAAATAAGCGTGCTTGGCCCTGATAAGCTCATTATCATGATGTTACGGTTGCTAGGTGGTTGCTTAGGAGATCTGGATGGTTGCCAAGGTGTTGTTATAATGTTCTGGGTGGTTGTTAGGTGGTTATGTACTACCAGCCAAATCCAAAAGAGCATATTCGGATGATTCATGCAAATCGGTGGGATTGATTTCTCTCATTTTATTGTCTGCTAATCAGGCCTGCACGATTAATCACAATAAACCTGAAATTGCAATATGACTTTGTACGATTACCAAATCTCAAAAGCTGGGAGATATTAAATAAATATATGCGCTGTGTGTTTCAGTGAGAAGTGCAGCATTGTGTCCTTTTACTCATGATCCAGTGTTTTCATATTAATTATTTTTTATTTATTTTTAACATTTTTTTACAGGTAAATATTACAATATTATTCTACAGGGCTGTTGAATGCTTGAATCTGATTGGATGACGAACGTTACAAAGTGTGTAGTTATTTTCAGGCAAAGCACGGATTAAAGTAGTTCCAGCAGGTTTTGAACACATTACAGTTCCATATCACTCCACTATATCAAACGTCAACATTCAAATGAATGTACACGTGAGCAGCACATGATGTCTTTTTAGTGTCTCAGTGAAGTTTTGTTCACAGTTAAATTTTACGATTATATTTGAAGACTAAGGGCCATATTTACTAAACAAAGCAAATTAGCGTGAGAGCGAAATCCCATAAAAGCACAGATTGGAGTGGACAGTTCTGCGTGTGATCTACTGACGACACACAAATTAATGAACACAGACACAGCCGGATCATTTCCATAATGACCAACCAAGCAGCAACGTCCCCCAGTTTCTCTTGAAGCCGATACGGAAGTGACTTAAACTGCAGTTCATCGACTGGCCGCTAGGGACCGGCTCCAGAAGAGCAGAATCTCATTGAGCTCATGTTAAAATGCCCAACTTTACAGCAGAATAAAACATGTTTACAGCCTGGGACAAATTGTGGTTTTGGTCTTTACAGCAAATGTTGCCCTTCATGACAACTGTGAGGAGGGGAATTTTTTTTAATCTCATTTGTTTACATTATATAAAGCCTTAAAGTTCTGCATAATTAAGGGGCGTGGCCACTTTGAGTGACAGGTGGATTGCCGTTTGTCTGCTGTCTGTTAGTCATCGCATCACCTCAGCTCCACCCACATCCCGTCTTTGCCCACATCCCGTCTTTGCCCATTTTCTATAATCCGGGAGTGACGCGCAGCCAAGATGGCAACGACCAGCTCGACCCTACTTTACGCTTCCGAACTGCTCTTCAGAATCCTATGGGTGACGTCACGGACACTACATCCATATTTTTTTACCATACCATACTTGTGACCAACACAATCTACCCGTTAGCGTCTGGTTTAAGACATGCTTTTTTGGGCGGTAAATAATGGCGCAAACACCAGTAATTTGATGAGCACAAACCTTAGTAATTCACCTTGAGTTATTCATTTAAATACTGCAAGGGAAACTCCTACAAATGCATATGCAATAAGATCAGCTGCAAAAATAACTCTGTCCACGCCTTTTCAGCGCTAGTTTATCACTGGGTGTCTTTATTAAATCCTGACAGCAGTTTGTTAACACCAAAATAGGGTTTGCACTGGCGCTTTTCCACATCTGGCCCTTTAGATGCAAAAACCTTCAAGTTCGTCTGACATTTTTCTTTTAAATAAGCATTTAAAAAAAAAAATTATCAGGCTATATTTAGGTTCAGTAATTTAGTTTAATGGCAATGAAAAGGTTACTAGTCAGTTATTTCATGCCTTATATTAAAAAATGTTACCGATAAGAATACAATAAATAGCATATTTCATTTTATTGCTCATTTAAAAGAAAAATGCCAGATGGACTGGAGGTTTTAGCATGTGAAGTCTTAAATTTAATAATAATACTATTTTAGTTTTAGGGGCAAAATGCATTTTAAACCAATATATATCAGTAAAATTATATATGAATATATAGATCAATACATATCAGGAAAATAATAATTAAATTTTCCCCCCAGATCTGCCCTACAGCCAATCAGAAGTCCCAAGGTTAGTGGGTTTGTTCAAATCACTGAATAGTAACATTGATGTTTTCCCTAGCAAACACCATTAACAATGGATCCAGACAAACACACACACACACACACACACACACACACACACACACACACACACACACACACACACACACACACACACACACACACACACACACACACACACACACACACACACACACACACACACACACACACACACACACACACACACACACACACTGCCCTGCCCCTAAACCTACCCATCACAGGAGACATGCTGCATTTTTACATTTTCAAAAAACATCACTTAGTGTGATTTATAAGATGTTTTCCTCATGGGGACCAAAAAAATGTCCCCACAAGGACAAAAATTTGGATATTGCCATCTTTGTGGGGACATTTTGTCCCCATACCGTAGGGATTACCAGTCCACACACACACACACACACACACACACACACACACACACACATCTGTGATAATCAAGGACGCCCCTGTAGTCTTTCTCCCTTTGGGCCTGGACAGAATGCTCTAAAAATGCATATTCATTATTATGATGGCGGAGCTGTTAAGGAGGAGGTTTTAAATCAGATGAGTCAGCATCGATGGCCCCGCAGGCGATCTGTTTCCTGCTCTCTGCTCCAAAGCCAATGTCATTGTTGTCACCTTGTCCTCCGCGAGGCTCCTCGCCATGTTGGATGCCCTTTCTCGCAACCTCATTAGCTCCGGTGCCTTTGGCTTTGGTCACATACAGGGAGCCTTTCCACAAGAGTTTCTATGGCAACATGCATCAAGACCTCGCTGCCTTTGGAAGCCGGATTTAACCAAACCACGCCGTATCAAAGTAAAGGGCCATGGTGCATCTGCTCTGACCAGAATCATTAGCTTTGAGCTCACTGGATCTCTTTCAACCACCAAAGACAAGTGAATGACCTCACGGACAATACCATCCACTGTGACGTAGAGTCCGGCCTTTTCATCTTGCTAATAAGCAATTAAAACAAGCATGATGTATTAGTTCAAATGCATTATTTTGTAATGCTGATACTGTTGCAAATGCTGAATGAATAAAATGTAACAAAATGCAAGAAAAGTTGCAGTAAAATGAGTAGGAAATAATCAGGTGTCATATTAAACCAGTAGGCAAATACTGTATTGCAGAAAACATTTATTTACTGATTTAACGTTTTGACACCTCATAATTACACAGGCGAACTGCCTCCTGAAAACACAGATTAGACCACATACTGCTTAACAACTAGAGTTTTACATTCTGAAGAAATATAATTGATGTTATTATGTATTTATCACGACAAATGTATTTGTATGGCGTCATTTCAAAGCAGCTTCACAGAAAGTATGTGTGACTATGAAAACATTAATGAGTGAGAAAGAAATAAAATAATAAATCTGTCTCTCTGACCAACAATGATGTGGCACAAATCATATGTTCAGCTGTTTGAATTAATTCAGTCCAATCAATTTGCCTTAAACTACAAATTCTGCCGCCTAGAGCTGCACGACTCTGGATCAGCTGAGAATCACGATTCTCCCACGCTTAAGAGTTAACTAGAGCTTCTGACAAAATGATGATTCAGACAGTGCACTATATAGGGGACAGGGAATGATCAGACAGTGCACTATATAGGGGACAGGGAATGATCAGACAGTGCACTATATAGGGGACAGGGAATGATCAGACAGTGCACTATATAGGGGACAGGGAATGATCAGACAGTGCACTATATAGGGGATAGGGAACAATCAGACAGTGCACTATATAGGGGATAGGGTATGATTCAGACAGTGCACTATATAGGGGACAGGGAATGATCAGACAGTGCACTATATAGGGGATAGGGAACAATCAGACAGTGCACTATATAGGGGACAGGGAATGATCAGACAGTGCACTATATAGGGGATAGGGAACAATCAGACAGTGCACTATATAGAGGATAGGGTATGATTCAGACAGTGCACTATATAGGGGAAAGGGTATGATTCAGACAGTGCACTATATAGGGGACAGGGAACAGTGCACTATATAGAGGATAGGGAACAATCAGACAGTGCACTATATAGGGGATAGGGAATGATCAGACAGTGCACTATATAAGGGACAGGGAATGATCAGACAGTGCACTATATAGGGGATAGGGAATGATCAGACAGTGCACTATATAGGGGATAGGGAACAATCAGACAGTGCACTATATAAGGGACAGGGAATGATCAAACAGTGCACTATATAGGGGATAGGGAATGATCAGACAGTGCATTATAAAGGGGACAGGGTATGATTCAGAGAGTGCACTATATAGGGGATAGGGAATAATCAAACAGTTCAGTATATAGGGGATAGGGAATGATCAGACAGTGCACTATATAGGGGATAGGGTATGATTCAGAGAGTGCACTATATAGGGGATAGGGTAAGATTCAGACAGTGCACTAAATAGGTGAAAGGGAACGATCAGACAGTGCACTATACAGGGGATAGGGAATGATCAGACAGTGCACTATATAGGGGATAGGGAACAATCAGACAATGCACTATATAGGGGATAGGGTATGATTCAGAGAGTGCACTATATAGGGGATAGGGTAATATTCAGACAGTGCACAATATAGGGGACAGGGAACGATCAGACAGTGCACTATATAGGGGATAGGGAACGATCAGACAGTGCACTATATAGGGGATAGGGAACAATCAGACAATGCACTATATAGGGGATAGGGTATGATTCAGACAGTGCACTATATAGGGGATAGGGATCAATCAGACAATGCACTGTATAGGGGACAGGGAATGATCAGACAATGCACTATATAGGGGATTGGGAACAATCAGACAATGCAATATATAGGGGATAGGGAATGATCAGACAGTGCACTACATAGGGGATAAGGAACAATCAGACAGTGCACTATATAGGGGATAGGGAACAATCAGAAAGTTGCTCTATATAGGGGATAAGGAACGATATAAGGGACACTCCCTGTCCCTTATATAGTGCGATCAGACAGTGCACTATATAGGGGATAGGGAACAATCAGACAATGCACTATATAGGGGATAGGGTATGATTCAGAGAGTGCACTATATAGGGGATAGGGTAAGATTCAGACAGTGCACTATATAGGGGACAGGGAACGATCAGACAGTGCACTATATAGGGGATAGGGAACGATCAGACAGTGCACTATATAGGGGATAGGGAACAATCAGACAATGCACTATATAGGGGATAGGGTATGATTGAGACAGTGCACTATATAGGGGATAGGGAACAATCAGACAATGCACTGTATAGGGGACAGGGAATGATCAGACAATGCACTATATAGGGGATAGGGAACGATCAGACAGTGCATGATATAGGGGATAGGGAATGACAGACAGTGCACTATATAGGGGATAAGGAACAATCAGACAGTGCACTATATAGGGGATAGGGAACAATCAGACAGTGCACTATATAGGGGATAAGGAACGATCAGACAGTACACTTTATAGGGGATAGGGAACGATAAGACAGTGCACTATATAGGGGATAGGGAACAATCAGACAGTGCACTATATAGGGGATAGGGAATTATCAGACAGTGCACTATATAGGGGATAAGGAACAATCAGACAGTGCACTATATAGGGGATAGGGAACAATCAGACAGTGCACTATGTAGGGGACAGGGAATGATCAGACAGTGCACTATATAGGCAGGGGATAGGGAACAATCAGACAGTGCACTATATAGAGGACAGGGAACGATCAGACAGTGCACTTTATAGGGGATAGGGAACGATAAGACAGTGCACTATATAGGGGATAGGGAACAATCAGACAGTGCACTATATAGGGGGTAGGGAATGATCAGACAGTTAAATATGCTTTCTATTCGGGCACATGAAGTCTGGTTTCTTGTTAGTGTCAGTGAACTGCCGCAGTTCAGGTCCAAAGACACGATAGCACAGAGTGGATCATGTGATCAAGTCACCGCAGACCAGATAGGCAGGGGATAGGGAACAATCAGACAGTGCACTATATAGGGGACAAGAAATGATCAGACAGTGCACTATATAGGCAGGGGATAGGTAACAATCAGACAGTGCACTGTATAGGGGATAGGGAATGATCAGACAGTGCACTATATAGGGGATAGGGAATGATCAGACAGTGCACTATATAGGGGAAAGGGATCAGCTCAGACAGTGCACTGTATAGGGGATAGGGAACGATCAGACAGTGCACTACATAGGGGATAGGGAACAATCAGACAGTGCACTATATAGGGGACAGGGAATGATCAGACAGTGCACTATATAGGCAGGGGATAGGGAACAATCAGACAGTGCACTACATAGGGGATAGGGAACAATCAGACAGTGCACTATATAGGGGACAGGGAATGATCAGACAGTGCACTATATAGGCAGGGGATAGGGAACAATCAGAGAGTGCACTATATAGGGGATAGGGAATGATCAGACAGTGCACTATATAGGGCATAAGGAACAATCAGACAGTGCACTATATAGGGGACAGGGAATGATCAGACAGTGCACTATATAGGCAGGGGATAGGGAACAATCAGACAGTGCACTATATAGGGGACAGGGAATGATCAGACAGTGCACTATATAGGGGATAAGGAACAATCAGACAGTGCACTATAGGGGATAGGGAACAATCAGACAGTGCACTATATAGGGGACAGGGAATGATCAGACAGTGCACTATATAGGGGATAAGGAACAATCAGACAGTGCACTATATAGGGGATAGGGAATGATTCAGACAGTGCACTATATAGGGGATAGGGAACAATCAGACAGTGCACTATATAGGGGATAGGGTATGATTCAGACAGTGCACAATATAGGGGATAGGGAACGATCAGACAGTGCACTATATAGGGGATAGGGAATGATCAGACAGTGCACTATATAGGGTATAGGGAACAATCAGACAGTGCACTATATAGGGGATAGGGAACGATCAGACAGTGCACTATATAGGGGATAGGGAATGATTCAGCCAGTGCACTATATAAGGGATAGGGAACAATCAGACAGTGCACTATAAAGGGGATAGGGAACGATCAGACAGTGCACTTTATAGGGGATAGGGAACGATAAGACAGTGCACTATATAAGGGGATAGTGAACGATCAGACAGTGCACTATATAGGGGATAGGGAATGATCAGACAGTGCACTATATAGGGGATAGGGAATAATTCAGCCAGTGCACTATATAAGGGATAGGGAACAATCAGACAGTGCACTATAAAGGGGATAGGGAACGATCAGACAGTGCACTTTATAGGGGATAGGGAACGATAAGACAGTGCACTATATAGGGGATAGGGAACGATCAGACAGTGCCCTATATAGGGGATAGGGAACAATCAGACAGTGCACTATATAGGGGACATGGAATGATTAGACAGTTAAATATGCTTTCTATTGGGGCACATGAAGTCTGGTTTCTTGTTAGTGTCAGTGAACTGCCGCAGGTCCGGTCCAAAGACACGATAGCACAGAGTGGATCATGTGATCAAGTCACCGCAGACCAGATAGGCAGGGGATAGGGAACAATCAGACAGTGCACTATATAGGGGATAGGGAACAATCAGACAGTGCACTATATAGGGGATAGGGAACAATCAGACAGTGCACTATATAGGGGACAGGGAATGATCAGACAGTGCACTATATAGGGGATAAGGAACAATCAGACAGTGCACTATATAGGGGATAGGGAATGATTCAGACAGTGCACTATATAGGGGATAGGGAACAATCAGACAGTGCACTATATAGGGGATAGGGTATGATTCAGACAGTGCACGATATAGGGGATAGGGAACGATCAGACAGTGCACTATATAGGGGATAGGGAATGATCAGACAGTGCACTATATAGGGGATAGGGAACGATCAGACAGTGCACTATATAGGGGATAGGGAATGATTCAGCCAGTGCACTATATAAGGGATAGGGAACAATCAGACAGTGCACTATAAAGGGGATAGGGAACGATCAGACAGTGCACTTTATAGGGGATAGGGAACGATAAGACAGTGCACTATATAAGGGATAGGGAACAATCAGACAGTGCACTATATAGGGGATAGGGAACGATCAGACAGTGCACTATATAGGGGATAGGGAATGATCAGACAGTGCACTATATAGGGGATAGGGAATAATTCAGCCAGTGCATATAAGGGATAGGAACAATCAGACAGTGCACTATAAAGGGGATAGGGAACGATCAGACAGTGCACTATATAGAGGATAGGGAACAATCAGACAGTGCACTATATAGGGGATAGGGAACGATCAGACAGTGCACTATATAGGGGATAGGGAATGATCAGACAGTGCACTATATAGGGGATAGGGAATAATTCAGCCAGTGCACTATATAAGGGATAGGGAACAATCAGACAGTGCACTATAAAGGGGATAGGGAACGATCAGACAGTGCACTATATAGAGGATAGGGAACAATCAGACAGTGCACTTTATAGGGGATAGGGAACGATAAGACAGTGCACTATATAGAGGATAGGGAACAATCAGACAGTGCACTATATAGGGGATAGGGAACGATCAGACAGTGCCCTATATAGGGGATAGGGAACAATCAGACAGTGCACTATATAGGGGACAGGGAATGATTAGACAGTTAAATATGCTTTCTATTGGGGCACATGAAGTCTGGTTTCTTGTTAGTGTCAGTTAACTGCCGCAGGTCCGGTCCAAAGACACGATAGCACAGAGTGGATCATGTGATCAAGTCACCGCAGACCAGAAAATTTCATATTTTAAAGAGATCTGAGGGAGATTAAGAGGAAACTGTAGGTTTACCGAGCTGAATGGTTCTGGGCGAGCTGTGATATAAACTAAACGTTATTGGCTGTTTTAAAAAGGGTAGGGGCTGTTCGGTATGTCCTGCCCTGTCTTCCTTTTTCAGTCGCAATTACGTCAACACATTGAATAATGCTGCGCGCATCCCCTCCTTCTGCTCTGATTAGTCGACTGGAGCAGTGTGCCTTGATTGGTCAAGCTCTTCAAGAGTGTTTGGGAATTGTACTACCACCCCTTACAAAAACTGCCAGTTTCAACACACTACTAACTAACCAGGACCCGCCCCTTTATTCTGCATATTAATTATTTAAATTAGGAATATTGTGAGGTATTGGTTCCATGGCACCAGGAGCGTGATGTTGTTTATATTGTATTGTTAAGACTGTCTTACAGTTTTACGCAGAATAAAGGGGCAGGGCCTGGTTGAGTTAGTTAGTAGTGTGTTGAAACTGGCAGTTTTTGTAAGGGGTGGGTTCCCAACCTTGCTTGAAGAGCTTGACCAATCACAACACACTGCTTCAGCCGACCAATCAGAGCAGAAGGCTTCATAAAGACAAGAAATAAACAGAGTCTTACTGACAGACTGAGAAGAGGGGAGCTGCAACAATGGAGAATATGAGGAAAATACATTCAAGCATGAAAACCTATTCTAGTAGAAATGAAAGCAAGACTTTGTAAAAGGGCTCTTTAAAACTGTTCACTGAAAGGTTCCTTGGAAACATTCATTTTTGAGCAACAGTGATGCTTTTCTTAGAACAGCACTAATTACAGCACATTATCATCTGAGTTTTACATTGTAAAGTAAACCTGAGAGTGGGTGGAAGTGGCTGAAGCTGAGCTGAGATTAAAAGCGCACACAGTCACTGCAGCAGAAGCGTGTCGGCAGATGGGCGGACGGATTTCATGGCGCTGAGATGTGGTGCTGATCCTCCTCCAGGCACTTTTTTTGGGTTGAGAAGAAGTAGGCAGGAATCAAAGGCTATCCTCTTCGCTCTGGCTGAAGTGCCACTGATTCTTCTCTCTGCTTCATGCTTGAACGGCTCATTACCCAAAGAAAAAAGGGGTGGTACCTTGATTTGAACTAAAAATATATGCAGTTGCATGGATAAGAGCAAATTGCAGCAGCTGATAGCGCAGTTCTTTGCCATGCAGAGAGCACAATCCAACACAACTAAGAAAAAGAGCTGAACACAACTGAGCACAAGCCCACGGGTCCGTTTGTGGAGGAAGCAACAGAGCGGTCTTTAACCAACCACAGACGCATGAATGAATTTAGTTAAGGATCAAATTCTGAATCAACTCAAATCACAAGTACATAAAAATATCTAACCCAAGGTTTCCCAGCAGAACATTGCCCAAAGCATCACACTGCCTCCACCGGCTCGCCTTCTTCCCATAGTGCATCCTGGTGCCATGTGTTCCCCAGGTAAGCCAAGCACACGCCGGCCATCCACGTGATCCGTGGTCCAGTTCTGATGTACATGTGCCCACCTTTGGCACTTTCTGATACCTTTCTATCAGAACCAGCATTAACTTCTTGAGTAATTTGAGCTCCAGTAGCTCGTCTGTTTGATCAGACCACACGGGCCAGCCTTCGCTCCCCACGTGCATCAATGAAGACTCATGGCTTAGATCACAAGGGTGCTTCTACCAAATACTGACCAATGGGTCTGAATACTTAGGAACATGTGATATTTCAGTTTTTTCTTTATTAATAAATCTGCAACAATTCTGTGTTTTTCTGTCAATATGGGGTGCTGTGTGTACATTAATGAGAAAAAAATGAACTTAAATGATTTTAGCAAATGGCTGCAATATAACATAATGTAATATAATATAATGTGACAAATGTAAGGGGGTCGGAATACTTTCCGTACCCACTGTAGTAAGGAGCACAACAAATATGAAGTAAAAAAATAAATAATAATAATACATTTCCCCTCTAAAATGTGGAGATAAATAATGTGTGTATGCCAATACACACTTGGACAAACTACAGAGGACTTGGGAGACTCTTATGGCAGAACGGGAACAGCCTTTCCTCAAACCATATGGTCATTAACAACAGCAGTGCCATTAGCAAAGCTCTGGTTGCTTTTCAACAGATGGATGCATGTAAACAACCCCTACTTATTGAAGCAATCTGATTGGTTTTAATATGTATCATATACATTTATGACATCGATGTCTCGTTATCTTCTCCATTTTTCAATGGAATAATTAACAGATTGTGATTGTTCTCGCTGTGTGCTTTAACGAGCAGCAAAGAACACTACATGCTAAAGATCTGCTGAACGAGGGAAAGATGAACAGTTCTTCCTGTCTATTCTGTATTCATCTGCTGTCGGCTACACAAGCACAAACTCAATACCATCATTCTTCTTTTCAATTAACAACACATCTTTAATGACTTACATAAACAAGTAATTCCAAACAAAAGCAGCAGGATATTTTTCATGGTCTCAGCGTACTACTGATTAAAATCTCATTCAAATTCCTCTCTCAGTAACGCATTAAAGATAAACAGCTTGCAATTAGGAGGTACCTGCTACTTTGGGACGAACAAAATCCTAAAGATTAGATTAGAAGAATAGGTGAGTTACCATAAAAAAAAATTATATATACACCAAAAAAGTTCAAGTTTGGGGTCTGAAAAATTTTTATGTGTTTGAAAGAAGACTCTTCTGCTCACAAATGTGCATTTAAAAATTTAAAAATAGCTGTTTTCCATGTGAATATAGTAAAGTGTAATTTATTCCTGTGATCAAAGCTGGTCTGCTGCGAATCGATCATTCCCTATCCCCTAAATAGTGCACTGTCTGATCATTCCCTATCCTTATTGTGCACTGTCTGATCATTCCCTATCCCCTATATAGTGCACTGTCTGATCATTCCCTATCCCCTATATAGTGCACTGTCTGATCATTCCCTATCCCCTATACAGTGCACTGTCTGATCATTCCCTATCCTTATAGTGCACTGTCTGATCATTCCCTATCCTTATAGTGCACTGTCTGATCATTCCCTATCCCCTATATAGTGCACTGTCTGATCATTCCCTATCCCTATATAGTGCACTGTCTGATCATTCCCTATCCCCTATATAGTGCACTGTCTGATTGTTCCCTATCCCCTAAATAGTGCACTGTCTGATCATTCCCTATCCTTATAGTGCACTGTCTGATCATTCCCTATCCCCTATATAGTGCACTGTCTGATCGTTCCCTATCCCCTATATAGTGCACTGTCTGATCATTCCCTATCCCCTATATAGTGCACTGTCTGATCATTTCCTATCCCCTATATAGTGCACTGTCTGATCATTTCCTATCCCCTATATAGTGCACTGTCTGATCATTCCCTATCCCCTATATAGTGCACTGTCTGATAATTCCTATCCCTATATAGTGCACTGTCTGATCATTCCCTATCCCCTATATAGTGCACTGTCTGATAATTCCCTATCCCCTATATAGTGCACTGTCTGATCATTCCCTATCCCCTATATAGTGCACTGTCTGATCGTTCCCTATCCCCTATATAGTGCACTGTCTGATTGTTCCCTGTCCCCTATATAGTGCACTGTCTGATCATTCCTTATACCCTATATAGTGCACTGTCTGATCATTCCCTATCCCCTATATAGTGCACTGTCTGATCATTCCTATCCCCTATACAGTGCACTGTCTGATCATTCCCTATCCCCTATATAGTGCACTGTCTGATCATTCCCTATCCCCTATATAGTGCACTGTCTGATAATTCCCTATCCCCTATATAGTGCACTGTCTGATCATTCCCTATCCCCTATATAGTGCACTGTCTGATCATTCCCTATCCCTATATAGTGCACTGTCTGATAATTCCCTATCCCCTATATAGTGCACTGTCTGATAATTCCCTATCCCCTATATAGTGCACTGTCTGATCATTCCCTATCCCCTATATAGTGCACTGTCTGATCATTCCCTATCCCCTATATAGTGCACTGTCTGATAATTCCCTATCCCTATATAGTGCACTGTCTGATCGTTCCCTATCCCCTATATAGTGCACTGTCTGATCATTCCCTATCCTTATAGTGCACTGTCTGATCATTCCCTATCCTTATAGTGCACTGTCTGATCATTCCCTATCCCCTATATAGTGCACTGTCTGATCATTCCCTATCCCCTATATAGTGCACTGTCTGATCATTCCCTATCCCCTATATAGTGCACTGTCTGATTGTTCCCTATCCCCTAAATAGTGCACTGTCTGATCATTCCCTATCCTTATAGTGCACTGTCTGATCATTCCCTATCCCCTATATAGTGCACTGTCTGATCCCTATCCCCTATATAGTGCACTGTCTGATCATTCCCTATCCCCTATATAGTGCACTGTCTGATCATTTCCTATCCCCTATATAGTGCACTGTCTGATCATTCCTATCCCCTCATATAGTGCACTGTCTGATCATTCCTATCCCCTCATAGTGCACTGTCTGATCATTCCCTATCCCCTATATAGTGCACTGTCTGATCGTTCCCTATCCCCTATATAGTAAACTGTCTGCATCGTACCCTATCCCCTATATAGTGCACTGTCTGATCGTTCCCTATCCCCTATATAGTGCACTATGTGCCTTGTAGAAGACAGTAAATGTGTGAACAAGTGACCGATTTTAGCCGCAGCTTCAGCACCTGTTTTTAATGTAGGGGGCGGGGCTTTAGATTCTAGAGAGCATTTGATTGGACAGTAAATCTGATAAGAAGCTGAAGAGCAGTGATGTCATCAAAATCATTGATCCATATTGGTGGAAGTGAGAGACTGTAAGATTTGAACACTTATATCTTCTAAATGTGAATGTGATCATTGTTTTGGAGCAACACTAGCTTATAGAGAACAGTAAGGCTAACATTCATACTCAAAGCAAAAAAAAAATTGGTGTATATATAAACCTCCTTTCCAGTTTGTCAGATCTCGATGTTAAAGTGGTTGTTCCATTTCCTACATTTTGTTCCTTGTAGTCCTTAAAAAAAAGTGTAAAAGAACGGTTAAAGCAGAGTTTAGTGTTTAATAGCATTCCTCCAGCATGCTTTATGTCTCATTGGGTGCTGAGTGGCTCAATCGATCATTTGAGCATCGCTCCTTCAGACAGCACCTCACTCTCTCAGAATGATACAGCGCCTCATTCTCAGTCTGTGTTAATGGCTTCGACCTCTACATCCAAGGGTGGATGGACAGTTTGTTGTGGCTCGTGGACGCCTTCATATAAGTGCGCCACTACAAGATTTATTTATCTGGCTTTGACACCAGCACACAGCGTTTCCCAGAATCACTTTCAGTCATGACACTCGAGTCATAATGTACTATCAAGAGAGAGAGAGAGAGAGAGAGAGAGAGAGAGAGAGAGAGAGAGAGAGAGAGAGAGAGAGAGAGAGAGAGAGAGAGAGAGAGAGAGAGAGAGAGACTGCGGTAATCATGACCACTTTCACTACCCCAGTATAAGAAGCTGTAGAGAAACATAACCCATACACACGACTGGTCAAATGTTTGGAATATGTTTTTACAGCATACAATAGAAAACAGCTGATGTAAATGGCAATAATATTTCACAATAATGCCGTTTTACTGTTTTTTTGATCAAATAATGCAGCCTTGTTGAGCACTTCTTTCAAAAATATTTTTTTAAAAATGTAATTACTCCTAATTTTAGTACAGACAGATAATCAGACTAACCAAACCAAAATCAAATATTTTTCTATTTAAACTGTGATGAACAGGAAACAACAGGTAATGTAAATCTGTCATGTTAAAAATGCTAAAAATACAAACAGGTTTAATTTTCTTTATAAAAAAGTATTAGTAATAATAATAATAATAATAATAATAATAATAATAATAATAATAATATGGTATTGTTCTGAATATAAGATGAATAGAAGACATTCAAGATTCGAAAAAGTATGATATTTTGAAGACCAAATCTGGTCTTTTAAAGAAAATACTTTATTTGTAAATAATTTTCATATTGCATATTTTTTTTATTTAAAATTTCTGATTTAAAGTGTGGTAAATACTAGTAAAATGTACCAACAACAATTACATTCAGAAATAAAAATAAACCTGAGGCGACTGTTCACTGACTGTTTTTTCACCTGTACAGTGGCAGATGTTGGCATGTGAAAAACACAGGTGTTTGATCAGCATTACCTATCTGATCCAAGGGATATTAATATTTTTTCCTTAGGCCAGCCACATAGCTCTGAAAAGACAAACCGTTTCTCCCTGACACTGGAGGGCAAGTGCTAATCCATTACACCGCATCATTCGTATGCCGCATCAAAGCGGCCGGTTCAAGGATACTGAAAGGTAAGTGCGTCAGTACGCAGCCGAAATAAGCCAAATTGATACCTCGCTGGTGGGCCTCACTGATGGGCCTCGCTGATGGGCCCGCTGGTGGGCCTCACTGATAGGCTTGGCCAATGGGCCTCGCTGGTGGGCTTGTCCGATGGGCCCCGCTGGTGGGCCTCACCGATGGGCATCGATGATTGGCCTCACTGATGGGCTTTGCTAATGGGCCTCGCTGGTGGGCTTGGCTGATGGGCCTTGCTGGTGGGATTCCCCGAATATAAGACGACCCCATGAGATGTATTTCCAAGAAACAAATATGGTAATATAGTACAGTCCCTGTTGTACCAGTAGCTAATAGGCTTGCAGCTAAACTTTCAAATACTTGGTCAGCATTGCTGTAGCGGTTTACAGCACACTTCAGAAACCCCCACCTTCCCCAGCTCCACCTGTATAGATCTTGTGTATGTATTGGCAAAAGCAAGTCCTGTACTTGTTCTGCAGCAGCAGCGTGGCAGATCTATTCCACCAAGACCAAACATGTCAACATCATCACATCCTTTACCATGTCACACACACTCATTTAAAATATTATAAAACAGAAAGCACAACCGAACACCTAAAACGGATGCCTACACCAGAGCGTATTTCTGCAAGCGTTCATTTTTGGTTGCATGATCGACTACTTTCACAAACACTTAATGTTTCCTCCATCCACATCCAAATCAATGGCTCTGTGGCGTAAACTCAAGCCGAAACAGGCCTGCTGTTGACGACCACTGTGGCGTAACGCATGAAACGACTCCTCATAGTGTTAGTGCGTTTCATTTGACACCAGTGCCATTCTCTCATTTCACAGACACAAATAACGTCCATGAGCGTCAGGAAAGAGTTCACCTGGGAGACCCGCAGCCCACGGGCTCCATATTTAGATCGGAGCAGTCCAGATATAGCGTGGGTGCAGATGTCTGTCTGCCTGAGGCCATTCCACACCAGATTGCACAGACCATTACCCTCATAGAGAGATGCTTATCACCCACAAGAGCTATTAACCTATATAGGGCCTGGGAAACAGAGCACACTGCCGTAGTAATAGCTAAACATCCTTTACAAGGGCATACTTATAAACAAATGCAAATGAATGAAGGAGAATGTGTGGAAAGTTACTCCTGCATCTCTAACAGTGACACCCAACTTTTCCAGCATCCCACAAGTATCTTTCTCATTTATTTACTACACAGGCATCTCAAAAATTTCAGCTTATGCAAATGGTGCAGAGATTAATTATTTAATTGCGTAGTGATCAGCTTTCTACACTAGTTAGATTATATTCATAATTATAAATAGTGGCAGATATTATTTGCAGAGTTGTTGTAGATTAAACAGTATTCAATACTAACACCGGTAAATTATTATATTTGTTAAAATTATTAAATGAATGCCGCCTTACAGGGACAATAAAGCCCTCCCTAAACCTAACCGATAAACATGATAAGCACATGTTAGACACTTTGTTTCCAATTTATTTCCATTTTATTGAAAATAAATGCCTTTCTGATCTGATATGTGATGGGAAAAGGGATTTGAGCGAGTTTGGCAATAGAACTTTCTGCCGCGTGCTTTGCCCCTATACAGTCTTCTGTGATTTTGTATGGACCATCAGAAGTCAGTGGGCGGAGTTTGTGTAAATAGTGTGTACTTTCTGTAAAATATTTTACTTTTGACTGTGCATTTAAATATCCTTTTGAACAACACTACTCAAGTACTGTCAATGATGTTATCACGCAAAATAAAATTATTGACTATAAAACAGTCTGATTAAAGTTCTTTGCAACATTATCAAAATAAATATCCTTGCTGCATTAAATGAAGTACAATCAACTTAAATTACATGAAACTGACTTAAAATCTAGTTGAATCTCATATAACTTAAAAAATACAACTTAAAATGGCTTAACTTAATTTTGATGAGTAGAAGTAATGTAAAAACATACACCGATCGGGCATAACATTATGACTAATATTGTGTTGGTCCCCCTTTTGCTGCCAAAACAGCCCTGACCCATCGAGGCATGGACTACACTAGACCCCTGAAGGTGTGCTGTGGTATCTGGCACCAAGATGTTAGCAGCAGTTCTTTTAAGTCCCACAAGTTGTGAGATGGGGCCTTGTTTGTTCAGCACATCCCACAGATGCTCGATTGGATTGAGATCTGGGGAATTTGGAGGCCAAGTCAACACCTCAAACTCGTTGTGCTCCTCAAACCATTCCTGAACCATTATTGCTTTGTGGCAGGAGCATTATCCTGCTGGAAGAGCCACAGCCCCCAGGGAATACCGTTTCCTTGAAAGGCTGTTCATGGTCTGCAACAATGCTTAGGTAGGTGGTACGTGTCAAAGTAACATCCACATGGATGGCAGGACCCAAGGTTTCCCAGCAGAACATTGCCCAAAGCATCACACTGCCTCCGCCGGCTCACCTTCTTCCCATAGTGCATTCTGGGGCCATTTGTTCCCCAGGAAAGCTACGCACACACACCTGGCCATCCACGTGATGTAAAAGAACACGTGATTAATCAGAACTGCAATGCACTGTGTATTCTGGCACCTTTCTATCAGAACCAGCATTAACTTCCTGAGCAGTTTGAGCTCCAGTAGCTCGTCTGTTTGATCGGACCACACGGGCCAGCCTTCGCTCCCCACGTGCATCAATGAGCCTGGGCCGCCCATGACCCTGTGGCCGGTTCACCACTGTTCCTTCCTTGGAGCACTTTTGATAGATCCTTACCACTGCAGACCGGGAACACCCCACAAGAGCTGCAGTTTTGGAGATGCTCTGACCCAGTTGTCTAGCCATCACAATTTGGCCATTTTCAAACTCACTCAAATCCTTACGCTTGCCCATTTTTCCTGCTTCTAACACATCAACTTTGAAGACAAAAGGGGTCATAATTTTATGCCTGATCGGTGTATGCTGCTATGACTTGCTGATCATGTCCGTTTTTACAGTGCACCTTATTTTGCACAGTGGAAGTAATCTATTTTCTTTGAATGTGCGACACTTATGATTCATTAGCCTTTATAGGTAAATAACTAGAAGAATAACAAAGTGCAGTAAATGGTAAAACTATCTGCGCTACAAACCAGTGTGTTTATAAGTGTTTATAATAAATCAAGCATCAGTCTGCCTGTTTGTCTGTTTCTGCTGCACGCTGCTTTGCAACCCACCTCCTCCCCAGCTCCTCCTTTAACTGTGGTTAACTTAATCAATGTCATATTGTGTCAATGATGTATGCTCTGTTCTAAATGGGAGATTTATGATGCCCTCCTAGATAAAAAAATTTGGGAGGTTGTCCCCAGAAGCTGCTGTTCCCTGTCTTGGCTTTTCATTGAGCTCATGAAAAGGATGGGGAATTTAGAACAGAGCCATACCGTCAAATGTTTAAAATGTATGCAAATACGCCAATAAAAAGTTGACTAAAAGTTTGTCTATGGTATTTTTGACGTGAGTGGACCTGTCTGAATTATGCCAAACTCAGCAATACATTAATATAGAAGTGTCACGCATTCAAGTTACAAATGGCTGCTTCCCTTAAGTTTAAAGTCAGCATAAAAAAGGAAGTTTTTATTCTTTCTTGTGACTGAGTGAAAATGGCTTCTCAAACAAGAAACATGTAGGGTAGGTCTTGTTGTTTGGCATAGTTTGTGTGTTTAATAATATAGTCTTACCTTTGGCGTTTTTGTGCATTTCCCTGTTCTTGCATCTTTGATGTAGGTGATGTCCAATAGGTCTGTTTCCTGAAAGAGGGAGGGGCAGATTTTATGTCACAGCTCACAAAAACAATTTCATGCTGTTGGAGCAAATCAATATTATGTTAAATATCACAAAAGCCATTCAGATGTCACACAAGGTAACAGCACAGGAAATGTTGACAGAGAAAACACTGACGGAAAATCAAGAATTAATAATTAAGCAGAGGTCAAACACAGAGACTAATTCACGCACACAGATCCAGATCAAAGAAATAATCGAATGACTCTCTTAAAAATACATTCCTAAGGAAATGATGCAGAGCCAGAGCGCCGCATTACTTGCGTCTGCAGTGTGTAATGGACACGCTGATAGATATGCTTTCTGACAGCTGCAGCAGAAATGAAAGCTGACGGCGTTCTGCTGGCACGGCTGAGCTACAACTGAGCTGGAACAACACAAAGAGGCATTTGCTCTTTATACTCATTTATGCAACAGCAATGAATGAGGATAAAAATAGAATTTCATTTTCGAGACGGTAAAACCTGAATGTGCTCATATGCTCCAGGAACAATTCATAACATATGTAAAGGTGCCACACTACTTCACAAACTAACAGCATTTTTTTAAATTCCTTAATTTTAATAATGCATGCTTTTTATGATCTCATAAAATAATCAAGATATACTTTAAAAGATAATCATGCATCACATCATAGCTATTTATATGCATTGTGATTGCGATATTGCTTTTAAACATTTAATAAACAAGAACTTAATATTGAGTAACCTACATTTTAAACACAATATCCCCAGTTACAATCGGTTTTTACCTCCATTAAAGGGATAGTTACCCAAAAATGAAAATTAGCCCATGATTTCCTCACCCTCAAACCGTCCAAGGTGTATATGACACTCTTCTTTCAGACGAATACAATCAGTTATATTAAAAATGTCCTGGCTAATCCAAGCTTTATAATGGCTGTGATTGTTGTTTTGAACTGCGAAAGGCGCGGGCGCTACACTTTTTCTGTTGAGTTGAATACACCTGTGTCTTGTTAATTCCCTCGTTTAGTCCCTACTGTTTCTTGGGCTGTGTTTGAAATCGGACCCCTATACCCTGATACACTATTCCCTACATTACTCCACTAATATAGTGAACTTGAAGGAGTGAATGAAAACGAGTGAGTGAATTCGGACACTCAGTGCTGCCGCTTTTGCACAGTTTGTTCTTGTACTAATCATTTGAAACGTAGCAAACTGGCGGTTCCAGTAGTGGAAATATTATTAACTAGCATTATTAAAAAAAATTTATAATCAAATAAAGGAATTTGTACCTGTATGATATTACACTGGACCAGCGGGGAATGGAAAACTGATGGATGATGATTCAGCTGCGGCGCCATATATTGGCAAAACGCGGGAATTCATTCAGTGCGTGACTACAGTGCATTATGGGTATTCTCTAGCCTTTGAGTGTACATCAGTTTTAGGCCCTGTCCCAAATGGCACACTTCATGTGCACTTTCGGTCTTGTGGTCTTACAATGGCCGCGTGTCTGTTAAGTCCACAAGACCGGGTGTCCCATTCGTCATTTATGCACCCTCGATGCGCACTTCAACTGAGAGGACTTTTAACCGGCAGTCAAAGCGGCATTATGTCGTGAAAGTGCGGACTCAGAGGAAGACCATGAGGGTTTAGGGTGCCATTTGGGACAGGGCCTTACACTCATTATTGCAGTGCATTGTGGGATTGAATGAGTGCACTCAATAACATCCACTATGGTTTCAGACACCACTTCAAATGGCTGTGCCCTCAAATAGTGCCCTATTTATGGGTATAGTGGGCGATTTGGGACACAGCCTGGTCATGTTCGAGCACACGCACTCACAAACAAGAATGACTGGCTGAATCTGAAATTGTCCCCTAAACCCTCAATCACTATTCCCTACTTTAGTTCACTAAACAGTTGAAGGAGTGAATGGAAACAAGTGAGCAAATTCGGACAGCCGCTGTGTGTACGTTGGCTGTACACTGGTTATTGCAGTGCATTGTGGGATTGAATGTGTGCACTCAATAACATCCACTATGGTTTCGTTATGGAGTGCACACATTCAGAAAATGTCAGACGGTTTGGTTAGATCAGACCCTATTCCTCGTCTGGGATCGTGCAGAGCTTCTGAAGCCCTTCCTTTGAAACTGCAAGGATTTGGACCTTCAACCGTTGGTTCCCATTGAAGTCCATTATGTGGAGAAAAATCCTGGAATGTTTTCCTCAAAAAACTGAATTTCTTTTCCACTGAAGAAAGAAAGACATGAATACCTTGGATGAGATGGTGGTGAGTAAATTATCAGGAAATTTTAATTTTGAAGTGAACTAATCCGTTAAAAGCAGCCTTGGTTGCATGAATGATTCAATGACTCCTGAATGAATCAGTGTTGAATAAACGACTCAGTGTTTTGAACGAATCGGTTGAATGAACGACTAGTGTCGCCCCCTGGTGTAACCTGTAGAAATAATGACTGAACAATCTTCACCTCTAATACACTGACAAACAGCCTGTCCTGAAGACAACACAAATATAATAGATATAATATGTTTTACACATAATACAAGCCTTTATGCACATCATCGGCCCTTAAACAAAATCAATATCGGTTGACTTTAGGGAAAGTTTAAATCACATCATAACCAATTCTAATATCAAAATCAGTCCATTATCATTATTTCTATATTATATATCTGTTCGTTCCTTCGTTCTTCTGTGTGTGTGACACACTTCTGTGCAGTCTAAGGGTGAGCACAGGACAGCAGACTCCAGATTATATAAAGACAACCTGTGTGTCATTTGTTCGGTGCTTTGACCTGAAACACTAACACAGGACAAGAAACACGTCTCCTTTAATATTCACTAGGCCACGAGGTCGTTCCCAACTCATGTCACATTTATTCCACACCGTCAGATAACTTTGAGATGAAAACATAATGCACAAAAGAAGCTGTAGGATATTTTAATGTGGTTTTACTTTTTCTGATCATGTCATGCATTCAATGATGCCATGCAATGAAGAGCGACCCATAATATGACTATATAATATTTATGATAATTGCAAGTAACAGCCAAGGCTGTCTGAATAATGAAAGCATCTCTCAGTCAACCGGTTCAACTATGAAAATGCGAGCATGGTGGCGAGCGCTTCGTCAGCGCCATGGCAACAGGGGATGAGGTGGTCCATGACGGGGAGTTGGGCTAAAGCAATTTGAACACAGGCACCGTTGAAATCAGCTTGCAGAAGACGTCGCCAGTGAACTCGGCACTCGCTGAAAATCCATTGAGACTACATGATCAAATATCTGTTAGTTCAGCAGAGCAAACCGCAGTCTATTGACTCTCTATCCACAGAAAACTCACAAACGTGCTACAATGTTCAATAATAAAGCCGGTTGTAAGTGACTATGATGATTTGCTCGTCTCTCGCAGGCAACAATCCGACCTGCAGTGCATCTAAATATAGAAAATCATGCATTGATTCAATAGATGCTTGCTTTACATAACAATACAGGATGCTATTGCATTATTATAGGCCAGAGGCGCCTGCTCTGGAATTCCTCATGTATTTTATGGACAGGAAAAACTGTCGGGTTTGTTTTCATTGCTTCCATTGATTTGCCATCTAAAAAAAACAACTGTGAACTCTGTGCGTGTGTGTGTGTGTGTGTGTGTGTGTGTGTGTGTGTGTGTGTGTGTGTGCGTGCGTGCGTGCGTGTGTGTGTGTTATACACATGATATCAGGGTCAACCTGTCAGGAACGTGTTATTAGTGATTTAGTTTGAGGGTGAAGTGTGACCTGGACATGCTTTTGTAGGGCTCTGTGAAATCAGTTTTATTTTATTTCCAAATTCTGTTCTTATTTTCTTCTTTTTTGGGGGGGATTCATTTTTTAATGGTTATAATAACATTTTAGTTTAATTAGTAGAAATCATGAAGAATATACAATTTAACAACTATTTTATATAATATTACTTTTTTCAGTTTTAATTTCTCTGGATTTTGTTTTTTTCCCTATTGTTTCAATTTTTTTAAAAGAATACATTTTTGATGAATCACAAAACATAAAAATTTAACAACAATTTATTACAAGTTTAACCAAAATTACATGTTGAGGGCCCTATAAAATATTTTTTTCTAACATTCTGTTTTATTTTTTTTACCAATTTTTTATTATCAAAAAGCATGTCTAATTCACTGAATTCATAAAAAAAAAAAAAAAGTCTTTCTAATTTCCATGATTTTTTTTCTGTCCAGAAATTCAGAATATCAGTGTGAACCTGTCAAGTATGTTATTATTTATTTCATTTTAAGGTTCAGTGTGACCTTGACATACCTTTTGATGGCCCTATAGAATTCAATTTATTTTTCCCCAAATTCCATAAAAAAAAAAAAATCTGGATTCTGTTTTTCTCTCTGACTCCATTTTAATGGTTGAATTTAGGGCTGGGCGATATGGCAGAAAACTGTACCACGATATAAGTCTTTCATATTGGTCGATATCAATCATTATTGATATTTTTATGACCTATTTAAAATAAGGACCAGGAGAAAAATATATTACATTTAAAAAAAATGTATTTTAAACTGAACCTTTCTCTGATTATAATCCCGTGTTTGCGTGGTAATACAAGTTTGTGGTATTACCAGTCTTGGTCGGGACGACGGTCTTGCATTATTTGCAGACGTGGTCTGAAAACGGTCAGACGGTCAGAAATCCCCCAAAAACTGCCATACTGACGAGCTGACTTGTTTTCCTGATTTATTAACAATTAACCAAACATGATACTGTTACATGATTGGCTGTTAGCGTGTCCCTCCCTACGTTGCTAGGTTACCAGAGAGTGAGTGCCTTTGTTCATGTAACCAAACCTCTGGTTTCTTCCGACGAAGAAAAAAAATGATCGGACGTTTTATCAAATATGTGTCTATCACGATACATATCGTTATCGTTTTATCGCCCAGCCCTAGTTGAATTACATTTTTAGTAATTAAAAACCCAGTCCCATTAATTGAAATCATAAAACTTATAGAATTGAACAGCAATTTATTAAAAAGTTTAACAAAAATGGCATGTTTAGGGCCCTATGAAATACGTTTTATTTATTTTTTCTCAAATTCCGTTTTATTTTGACCAAACTCTGTTTTTCTGTTTTAAATTTTCTGGATTCCATTTTTAACGGTTTAATTACATTTCAATATCAGAAAGCATGTCTAATTAATTAAATTCATAAAAACATTCTATGAATTTTTTTTTCAGAAATTCTGTATTATTATTTTTCGGCAAACAAAGGAAGACATAAAAACATTAATTTAATTGATCTTTTAATCATACAGCGTTTTAATGTTAAAATTATGAAAGACCATTTTTATTATTCCTTTAAAAATAAAGTTTTAATACGTTATTAGTGTTAGCGTTGTATTACATTGAGACGTGGCTAAATTCTACTGTACAACAGTGTGTGTGTGTTTATGATATGACGGTAGTTCTTCTCAAATGAAACGGTGAAACGCTGATGCAGTGACTCTGGAGATGCAGATTCATACGCCCCTTCTTTTGTTTTCTTCTATAAGCACAGACACTGAGCTTAAGGCAAGAACTGAACACAATTTTGTGTCCTGCGAGTCCTTCAGCGTCCATCACAATTAGCAATGTTTTATTCAATACCATCTGGTATCAGAAGATTGAGTCACTCAGATGAATATTATTCTGATATTACTCACTGCTGCTTTCACAAACTCTGCGTGACAAATGATATGATAAAGCTTGCTGGAATACACTTGCACTCGACTGAATCATAATCGATTCTCTTATATAAAAGGGCAAGAGGATATGCTGCCAAATACACACTCAACTTACATGACCTCACTTCCTGTTGCGTTCGCTGTAGATCAACTTACGAACGTGTACACTGTAAAAAACCTTTTCAAAGATTACTGGAGTACATGTGACTTGCTGTTTCTTTATCATTAGGGGTTTAATCGTTTAGAGCTGAACCCCTAAAACCGTAAGTCACAGAGACTTAAAACTTTCAGGGCTGGTAGTAAGCCTACTCACACCGGCTACAAACGTCACCGAGGTGCGCCCCGATCGGCCTGACGGGGGCGCTACAGCGGTCAAAAGTACAAAATGGCTCATAACTCCTAAACCTTTAGGCGTGGGCTCAAGTGTGGGCTCGTTGGAAACATTGGCTCAAGATGGATTTGCTCTTTCTTTTGCGAACTAGTCCTATGTTTCTGGCCTGCTCGGAACCAAACCAGTGCAGACATATTCTCTGGAGTTTAAATATCATATTTATCAAAAAAAAATTGACATTTCCATTCACAGTCGCTAATGGAAACCAAAATGTTTGATGTGGCGAGGCCACTTTCACTAAAATGGCTATAACACGTGAAGGGAACAATATATTTTCACCAAATTCGGGACACATATGTGACCCTGGACCATGAAATCAGTCATACGGGTCTTTTCTTTTTTCTTTTTTTTTGTTAGGATAGGACAATATTTGGCCGAGATACAACTATTTGAAAATCTGGAATCTGAAGGTGCAAAAAAATCTAAATATTGAGAAAATCTCCTTTAGAGTTGTCCAAATGAAGTCCTTAGCAATGCATATTATTACTACTAATACATTCTTCATACATTTACTGTAGGAAATGTATCAAATATTCTCATGGAACATGATCTTTACTTAATATCCTCATGATTTCTTGAAAAAATGACATAAAATGTAATGTTGGCCACAAATATACCACATATGTAAGAGCTCAACTCGAGGTCATGTGAAAAAAATTGCAACGACTGAACACTTGGTGGCACTATAACAGGACAAAAAAACATGAAAATAGCTTTAACCACCTGACCGCTAGTCTGATTGACTTGAAATTTGGCATGCACTGTCTTTGTCAAGGTGCCATGATCGTCTATGAAGACATTAGTGTATCTCAAAAAACATGGCCGCCATTGGCCAATGAATTTTGAGCACCTAATAGACACGGGTACGGGAGGCCGATCGGAGCGAAACTCGGTGGGCAAGAATTTGGAAAGAAATCGGCCACTAGTTGGCAATAACAAGCTTTATGCCTTTTGAAAACGCTTCCTGCTTTGCTACTGTTCGGACGCTCTTGCTTACTGCTCCGCGCTTTGCTCTATCGCTTCTATATTTTATCTCGTAATTTCGTAATTTCAACTTCTGTAAATCAGCACAGTGCTCAAACAACAAAGCTTGACTTCAATGATAAAATTTGAAACTCTGGTGACTGGATTACTACAAAAAAGCGAATATTTCATCCAACCAGCCTCCCACTGCCATCAGCTTACATTCCCGGAGAAGGGAAAACACAGCTGCCTACATTCAAAAGGATAAGAAAATGCCTCCTCTAGAATCTACTTGCTGCACAAACTGCCACAGACTTTTACAGAGGATTGCAGTTCTTGAAACAAAGTTATTTGGAACCACCGAACCAGACGAATCACACAGAGCTTCAAAATGAACGCCTCAGCACACTGCCGGTGAGTCCCATAAACATAGTGCTACCCAACAGGGGAAACAAATAACTGATCAACACACTAATCGATGGCACAAACAGGGAGCAAGACCCAAAGGGACCCGAGACATCAGATTGTCACGAGCGTCACATACTGCAACATTAGCATGCTCTACCCCAGACACAAGGATTGCAAACGCTGATTTCCTACCACCAACTATACAACTTGAAAACAGATTTGAAGTATTAATGAATGTGGGTGATGAATCCCCAAATGTGATGAATGTAAACGAACACAGATCGTATCAGCCAGCAGCTAACACTGATACCAAAAGGCGCTCAAGGTCGAGCAGACAGCGGCACTCAGCTCAGAGCGCAGCCGAGCCCAGGACTCTGATAGTGGGGGACTCCACAGTCAGAAACATTAGCAGCAGGGATACAACTACATGCTGCCTTCCACAAGCTACAGTTTCTGACGTAAACAGGGAAATTCAGAACATTCTGATGAAACATAAGACTGCAAATCGACTTGTCATTCATGTGGGAAAATCGATATTCAGAGAGAGCAGTCAGAACTCATTAAGAGGGATTTCAATGTACTTTTGAAACACTTAGAAAACTAAAAGTTCAACCGTTCATCAGTGGACCACTTCCAGCAAGAGGAACAAATAGGTTTTCACGGTTACTTGGGCTTAATACATGGCTGCAAAAACCTGCAACATAAAGGAGTGAACTTCATCGACAACTTTAATCTATTCTGGAGCCAGAGACAATTGTTTACATCAAATGGCCTTCACCCAAACAAACTTGGTGCAAGAGTGCTAAAGGACAATATTCACTTTTCCCTACACCATCCCTCAGCTGTGTGTGCTAACCCACTCGACCTGAATGGCACACACACACCTGAACAGACTATGGACGACTACAGGACTTCATTTCAGCATCTGAATGGACATGTCACACTCCACAAGGACACTGATAACATCACGCAGCCACAACAGCCACTGCTCACGGACACACTCCCAGCTGAGTCCCGCCCACAGTGCTCACCACAGACAGACTGTGACATATTAGAACTAACACAGGTTGAGGGACTGAACAGTAACATCTCTGCCCATACTGTGGAGGTGCACGAAAGGGTGGGCTCTAAGGGGGGTCAGACTAGTGAACTGTTACGCTTTATGACTAGTCTGAACAGGAAACTGCATGAAATGTCTAAGTCACTCCATGAAATGGATGATAACATAATTCAGCCTCCGATAACACCAGAACAACAGCCACCCTCACCAGACATGTTATCCCTCTCACCAGCATCCCGCTTCTGAGCTTCTCAGAGAGAATGGAGCAAATGGTCTATGCTGGAACCAGACTATCACACTCGATTTCTGCGAGCCCCAGATATCAACCAAAGAGCGTCGAGCCCCACAACCATCAAAGCCTGTGGGCCCAGCTCGCTCTCAGCCTCCTCCTGTGAGATTTCTTCGGTCACAACGCCAGGGCCAACACCCTCCTCCATCTGTTGTAGGTGAACCCAAAACAACTGATACCAGCTCTCAGTGATGTGTGTTGGGTCCCGCCATGATAACAGTAACTTTATCAAATGTTTACAGAACGAGCGGGAACCCAGTGTGCCTGTCTCTTTCTCTATTTCAGTTCTGTTACGTGATAGAAAGTGTAAGACCTTCTCAGACCGTATAGCAAACCCATCTAATCTGCTGCCTATTACATGTCAAACTAAGATTACTGTGGGGAAAAATTAATACTGTTAAGTTAGCACTTTTAAATATCCGTTCACTTAAGAACAAATCATTTCTAGTCAATGACTTAATAACCACAAACAACCTAGATTTTTGCTTCTAAATGAAACTTGGCTTGAAGAAAACTGCAGTGCAACAGTCCTCAATGAAACAGCCCCTCCTAACTTTACTTTTATGAGTATGTCCAGAGCGTTTAGAAGAGGTGGGGTATTGCTGCTCTTTTAAAGATGTCTATCAATGTAAGCAAGTGTCATTTGGTGACTATCTGTCTTTTGAATATCTGGGTATTGTGTTAAAAGGTGCTCCACGCATCCTGCTTATCATTGTTTACAGGCCTCCAAAATACTCTCCATCCTTTACTGAGGACTTTACAGAGCTGTTATCAATAATCTCCTCAGAGTTTGATTGTTTTGCCATTGCTGGGGATTTTAACATTCACATAGACAATGCTGAATCCAGTACAACAAAAGAGCTCATGACTGTTATTAACACTTTTGATTTGACACAGCATGTACATGGTCCCACACACAATCGTGGACACACTCTAGACTTACTTATCAGCAAGGGTCTAAACATTTCATCAATTGTTGTTAAAGATGTAGCACTGTCTGATCATTTCTGTATTTTCTTTGATATTTCAATCTCTCCTGCCACTGAAGCTAGATCTGTCGCTGTCAAAAAGAGAAGCTTAAATGAGAACACTAGTGAGCTATTTATGAAGGCTATATCTCTAACACCAAGCATATCTGCAGACTCTGTTGATTCTCTCCTTGACTCCTTTAACTCAAAAGTTAAGAGTGTAATTGATAATATTGCTCCTGAGAAAGTCAAGAAAAGAGTGGAAGACAGAAAGCACCTTGGAGAAACTCAACGGCAGTGCAAATAATGAAAAGACAATGCAGGAAATCTGAACGCATGTGGCGGAAGACAAAACTTATAATCCATTATAACATCTATAAAGACAGCCTTCATGATTTCAATGTGGAACTAGGCAAGGCTAGACAGACCTTCTTCTCAAATATTATAAACAGAAACATAAACAACACGCGCACTCTTTTGCTACTGTAGAGAGACTGACAAACCCCGAGTCACATTCCCAGTGAAATGCTCTCTGACAGCAAATGCAGTGAGTTTGCTTCCTTCTTCTCAGAGAAAATAAATAATATCAGGAAGGCGATCAGCACATCCGTGAGTTGCTTTGGGGTCAGTCAGATCAGACCACAACCTCGGAAAGTTACTATGTCTGATTTTGAAGCAATTGATTATAAAATTTTAGAAGAAAGCAGTTAAAACATCAACCTGCCTCCTTGACACACTCCCACTTCTTTTTCAAAAGTGTGTTTAACTGTTTAGAAGCAGATCTGCTAGAAGTGGTAAACTCATCACTTCTCAATGGGAATTTTCCAAACTCCTTAAAACCGCAGTAGTTAAGCCTCTTCTGAAAAAGAGAAATCTGGATAACTCCATATTGAACAACTACCGACCAATCTCAAATCTCCCTTCATAGGCAAGATCATTGAAAAAGTTGTCTTCAGTCAGCTGAACAAATTCTTAAGCTCAAACGGATACTTTGACAATTTTCAATCTGGTTTCCGACCACATCACAGCACAGAAACAGCGCTCATAAAGATCATAAATGATATTCGCCTCAATACAGATACAGGCAAAACATCAATTCTGGTGCTACTCGACCTCAGTGCCGCATTCGACACTGTTGACCATAACATACTTCTTGACAGGCTGGAAAACTGGGTCGGACTTTCTGGGATGGTCCTTAAATGGTTCAGGTCGTACTTAGAAGGAAGAGGTTATTATGTGAGTATAGGTGACCATAAGTCTGACTGGACATCCATGACTTGCGAGTCCCACAAGGGTCAATTCTAGCACCACTCCTATTCAACCTGTATATGCTGCCACTGAGCCAAATAATGAGAGAGAACCAAATGGCTTACCACAGCTATGCTGACGACACCCAGATCTACTTAGCACTATCACCTAATGACTATAGCCCCATTGACTCCTGTGCAAATGCATTGATGAAATTAACAGTTGGATGAGCCAAAACTATCTCCAGTTAAACAAAAACAAAACTGAAATCATTACATTTGGAAATGAAGATGAAATTCTCAAGGTGAACGCATATCTTGAGACAAAAGGTCTAATAACAAAAATCAAGTCAGGAATCTTGGTGTGATTTTGGAGTCAGACCTGAGTTTCAATAGTCATGTCAAAGCAATAACTAAATCAGCTTACTATCATCTGAAAAATATTGCAAGAATTAGATGCTTTGTTTCCAGGCAAGACTTAGAGAAACTCGTTCATGCTTTCATCACCAGCAGGGTGGACTATTGTAATGGTCTTCTAACCGGCCTTCCCAAAAGACCATTAGACAGCTGCAGCTCATACAGAATGCTGCGGCCAGGATTCTGAGCAGAACAAGAAAATATGACCATATCACGCCAGTCCTCAGGTCTTTACACTGGCTTCCAGTTACATTTAGGATCAATTTTAAAATATTATTACTTGTTTATAAATCACTCAATGACCTAGGACCTCAATACATTGCAGATATGCTGATTAAATACAAACCCATCAGATCACTCAGATCATCAGGATCAAGTCAGCTAGAAATACCAAGAGTTCACTCAAAGAAAGGAGAGTCTGCGTTCAGCTATTGTGCCAGCCGTAGCTGGAACCAGCTTCCAGAAGAGATCAGATGTGCTCCAACAGTAGCCACATTCAAATCTAGACTCAAAACACATCTGTTCAGCTGTGCCTTTACTGAATGAGCACTGTGCCACTGTACGTCCGACTGATTGCACCTATTCTAATCTATGCATCATCTTAATTTTTATTTTTATTTTATTTTTTATCTATATATACACTGTAATAATTTTATTCTTTTTAAATATCTTTACAACTATATATTTCTATTGTCTTCTTATTTTAAAAATTCTCTTTACAACTGTTTTTAATTATCCTGTTTTATTTTTAAGTCTTACACGTGGTATTCTTAATTCTTATCACTATTTTAATTTCATTTTCATGTAAAGCACTTTGAATTGCCATTGTGTATGAAATGTGCTATATAAATAAACTTGCCTTGCCTTGCCTTGCCTTGCCTTTTTAATCATGTGGTGTTTCACACATACACACAATATTCATATCATTTGATAGATCTCTTCATACGGAACAACTTTGCCTCAGGAACAACTGCTGTCAATCAAATTGTTCATTAAATATTCAAGATTATGTTAAAAGCCTACTTTTGCAAATGAATCCTAGGTTTTTCACTCAATCTGAATAAAACCAATGCAGTACAATTCTCTGGACTCTCTAGATCAATAATTATCCAAAAAAAGTTGAACTTTACTCCTTGGGTAGCATAACGGTCATTTAGGAAGTGGGTGAGACAAAATATACTCAACAGCCAATAAATCCTAAAGGAAAACTCAGAAGTTCACAAACATTGGTGCGCGCATGTGATATAACATTCTCAACAAGCATGCAAACTTTTATGGAGATCGGACCATAGATGACGCTTTAACTGTTAATTTCCCATGGTAAATTGCCTCTATTGGCTGTAAATAGTCTTTTCCATCTCTAAGTGGTCACATGCTCACTAAATAAAACAATATTTTTTACGCTTAATGTGCTTTAAAGCATTAAAACGCTTGAACCCTGATAACTGCTGCTCGCAGCTATATTTATTTGTGAAATTTACTTGCAATTTCTGAGTGCTAATTGTTTCAAAGTAAATCCTACGCCAAAATTTTCCCCCTTGCAATGACATGTAAGACCAGGAACATGCATCAGTTTTGAATTCATGTTAAATTGCATAATTCAGTTTAAAAACACTCGGCTCATCAAAAGAGGTGAGCTAACATGAAAACTGAAGGAGCCCAAAGTATTTTTAACATACTTGAAAACCACTGTCATGGCAGGTGAGCGCTTCATTTGCTGAAAACATTTAAACCGCTCAATGCCCTTCATTTTCTAGATAAGACACGCTTGTGCCTCCTGACGCCCTCAGCGCTGCTGTAAACGGCACAATGAACTGATGTTATCTTACCAAATGTGCTTGTGAATCTTCAGTAATTATTGTCTGGCGTCCCATAGAGCAATTCTGCCTTTTAATACAATGTGACTTCCTGTTCTGCTCCTCCTCACCCACACGTAACTCTAGATCATTTCAGAGCAATTACTATTGAGCACAATCTATTAGATGCTGTTTATCAGATCAGCAGCTCCAGGTACATTAATCAAGATGAACACTGAATGAATGTGTATAGTATTTTTACAATGGCATAAAAAGTAACTGACAGACAGAAACTCTGGAACACTTCAGATTAAAAATTCATCCATTCTTTGATTTATGCTCTGATTTAAAGTGGGACGCCTCTCTAAGCCAAACTCTGAGGCTGTGTGAGCCGTTGGCTGTCAGCGGTCCATCTGGACAATACACTCAACCTCATTCCACACAGACAGACGTTGGAAAGTGACACCACACTTGATAAAATGAACGGTTTTGTCCCGATGGGATGTACATTTGTGCCCTTGATTCATATATTGTCTCTTTTTTAATGCACAGGACACTTAAAGTCTCAGCCTCAGGCACACCCACGGACCAATGCTGTTACCCTTAAAAGGTAGGGTAGGTAAGAATTGGTTAAAAAACTTTTTTTCCAAATTTGTTATATATCAATACATAATTAAAATGTAAGTACTCTGAAAATGAAAGTATAAAAAGTGAGTGTCTGTAGGCCTCTCAGGACTGTTTTAAAGACAGCTCATTATTTCCATTCACTCCACCTCTTTCCAAAGCCACGCCCCCAAAACACATGAACGCGCTCCGCCGACCAATCATTATTCACCTGAGACGAGCGAGTGCATGTAGTGACATCATGTCAGAATCACATGTCATAAAACATCTAACTTTATCAGTATGAATATAAACACATAAGATGTCTTTTAGTACTCACTATCAAGCTAGAATACTGATACTGGTAAAGTTTAAAATATATTTTTGTTTGATTCGTAACGAGCTAGTTATATTTATAAGGCAAAGCTAAAAACGGGTAGCATTGATGAAGAAGCATTTCGTATAAAATACGTTGTTTTGCACGCAGGAGTTTCCATGATGAAAGCATTGCTGACTCTGATGAGGACTACAGTCCGGAGACGAGAACCGTATCCTCGGCTCGAGCGCGCGCATGTGGGCAGATCCTGTAGCAAAAGGGGTGGTCGCCATGGCAGCGAGAGAGAGTGACAGTCGCCCGAGCCAATCACTTGACTCGTCCCAAACGATAATAATGAGCGGTGTTTATTGCAGATTTAAAAGTCTAGAGTCACTTGATTTTTATACTCTCTTTTTCAGACTACTTACATTTTAATTATGTATTGACATATAAAGAAAGTTTAAACATATTTGGACAAAAGTGTTTTAGATAATTCTTACCGACCCTACCTTTAAACTAAAAATACTAAAAACAATAAATGAAATAAATTAACATTGAGTTTATTTATTTATTTTATTATGTAATTGTAATAAATTAGATGTTAAATAAAATAAATAAATAAATAAATGAAATGTTACTTTAAATTATAAACAAATAAACAAAATAAAATGTCAAATAAGTCAATCAATCAATCAATCAATCAATAAATATAATGTTATTTAAAATAAATTAGATTTTAAATAAAAAATAAAATAAATGAAATGTTACTTTAAATTATAAATAAATAAACAAAATAAATTGTCAAATAAATAAATAAATGTAATGTTAATTAAAATAAATTAGATGTTAAATAAAAATAAATAAAGAAATTTAAAGTTAATTGAAATAAATTAATTGTTAAATAAATAAATAAAAATAAATGCAATGGCAATTGAAATAAATTATTTAAATGTAAATAAGTAAATGAAAACTAAATTGGTACATTAAAATCAAAACACACCAAAATTACTAAAACATTAACTAAAATTAAACTAAAATAAAAACGGAAATATATAAAAATAAAAACTAACAAATACTAACATATAAGTAATGATACTAAAGTAACTGACAAACCCGATCAACAAATATTGCACACAAAACTAAAACTAGAACTGGCACTTGTTTAAGAAAACAAAACAAAAAAACATAATAATACTCACATGATTGTGTGTATTATTCAGATTCGAGAAACTTTACCTTATTCTGATCGGTCCAGTACAGGAAGTATCCCTGTGGATCCACACGTAATGTCACTGGGGTCACAGTAGAAGAATCCTGAGCAGAGAAATAACATTTTTAAATATAAATGCACAGCAGAAATAATACAAAAAATGTGTTGGACAACATATTAAAGGTCCCATGAAAAGATGCACTGCCATATTTCCTATTGAAATTCAAGACATATTGAAAGACATATTGTTTTTTTATTAAATGAAACCAATATTTTGCAACCGTCGGATTAAGTAAAAACTCATTTTCTGGAAATTATTTTTAATGACAACTTCTAAACCTTTAAAGACAGCCCTACTGTGAGCAACGAGGTTGTTAAACGATGATATTTGCTTCCAATAAAGCTGTTAGCCTGCGTTATTTCAACATATTTAAAAATAATCACGCTTAACAGTGAAAAACTACATTACCCACGATGCTGTACAGAAAATCCACCAATCAGAAGCAACACTCTCCAAAATAACTGTTAAGCTCCGCCCACTCTCATGAAACACTGCGAATTATGTAATCAAGCCGGTCTCTGCATGCTTTCAAAATTGTATCTTTCTATATTTCTCCATTTTTAATTTGATTATGCTGTCCGCAGTGCATCATGGGATTGTAGTTCTTTCTTGCACTAAAGCCATTAAGTATTTTTTTCCATTATGTCCCTTTTTTTGCTTCAAATCAACCTTTGTAATGTTTCTCCTCGTAGCTGATTTGGATTGATTCATGGCTTATAGTTCTTTAACAAAGACTTTTTAAAAATCCCTATGGGAGAAATGAATGGAAAAATACTTCCCGATCCAACGCTGCTGAAAAAGTGGACGGGCGCTGTTGCATTCTTTGTTTATGAACCATGATTTAATGCTTGCTCAACTTTGGACAATTCACATCATGCACATATGGATCTGACTGCAAGCTGTCATGGGTACAGCTGGAGGAGAAAGATGACACAAATGCTGAAAGTTTGCTTTTACAGTGGCACATAGATGAGCTCAGAGCCAACAGATGGAATAAAACCCATCATTTTGATATCAAGGGGCGATACAGTCGACTGCAGGAGGAGTTATTTTAAGCACACTGAACAAAAAGCGCAGCAAAATCAAAGTCTCCAGTAAAGCGACGTCATGTTTCTGTGGGAGGTTAAGACTAATCTCTCCTCGCGCAAGAAAAACACATGGGATTTCTGTGGCAATCCACTTGAAAACATGTTTCTTGGGACGGACCGAAAGTCGAGGTTTGACTCAGAGACTATTGCATAAGTGCTCTGTATTAGTGTGATTCATGCTGGCTTGTAATAATTTCCCACTGGTAGAAGTCACAAATCCAGAAGCACGAAATGAGACGCAGGTCCTGTTTTAAAGCAGAACATTTGAACAGACAAGCAGCCATGCTGAAGTCTCATCTGATGAGGAGCGAGGAACATTTCCCCCTCAAGCAGACGGCGCGATCATAAAGAGATCTGTAATTGATTGTGTTATTTTAGATCTTGCGTGGGTCTGCACACATTCGAATTGCACATCTAAGTTGGGCGGAGCAGCATGGCTTAGCTAATGTAAGGCAGGCGAGGAAGACGGGAATTTAAAGCATGAAAGTTGCCATAGCAACAGGCCAACATTTTATTTGCAGAGGAAAGCTTTTAAACGTCAACATTTTCAGCACAAGCTCATGTAAAGCTGCATGGCATAACGGTGCTGATAGCAGTCAAGACTCCTCCAGAACACTTACTGCACTTATTTAAAGTGATTAGACGGCCGCAAAACACATGAGATCACGTTGGAAATGCCTGGATTAAGTAAAACCAAGAATAGTAAGAACTATTTCGGATTCTACACAATTTCTAGGTCAAATGATTAAAGTAGAGACATTAACTCTCAACAGACGGTCAGGTTTTCTTCTTCCACTGAAGCAATTCTGGAGAACATGATCCTCAGGATTTGTTCATGCATCAAGAAACACGGCAAATGCTAATGTTTCTTGTCTGCTGATGATTTGTTATAAAAAAAAATGCTTTAAATTAGAGAAAGTGCTAAAAATAGTATCAGACTTAAATGAGCTACACTAGCAGCTCATTTTGGATAGAATTTGTAAAAGGCAGTTTCTAAAATAAATGTAGCCTGAATGATTAAAATAACTAATAATATTTCACTTTAGAGCATCATATACAGGTCCTTCTCAAAAATTTAGCATATTGTGTTCATTATTTTCCATAATGTAATGATAAAAATTAAACTTTCATATATTTTAGATTCATTCCACACTGACTGAAATATTTCAGGTCTTTTATTGTTTTAATACTGATGATTTTGGCAGACAGCTCATGAAAACCCAAAATTCCTATCTCAAAAAATTAGCATATCATGAAAAGGTTCTCTAAACGAGCTATTAACCTAATCATCTGAATCAACTAATTAACTCTAAACACCTGCAAAAGATTCCTGAGGCTTTTAAAAACTCCCAGCCTGGTTCATTACTCAAAACCGCAATCATGGGTAAGACTGCCGACCTGACTGCTGTCCAGAAGGCCATCATTGACACCCTCAAGCGAGAGGGTAAGACACAGAAAGACATTTCTGAACGAATAGGCTGTTCCCAGAGTGCTGTATCAAGGCACCTCAGTGGGAAGTCTGTGGGAAGGAAAAAGTGTGGCAAAAACGCTGCACGAGAAGAGGTGACCGGACCTTGAGGAAGATTGTGGAGAAGGACCGATTCCAGACCTTGGGGGACCTGCGGAAGCAGTGGACTGAGTCTGGAGTAGAAACATCCAGAGCCACCGTGCACAGGCGTGTGCAGGAAATGGGCTACAGGTGCCGCATTCCCCAGGTCACTTTTGAACCAGAAACAGCGGCAGAAGCGCCTGACCTGGGCTACAGAGAAGCAGCACTGGACTGTCCTCACATTTTGCATGTCATTCGAAATCAAGGTGCCAGAGTCTGGAGGAAGACAGGGAGAAGGAAATGCCAAAATGCCTGAAGTCCAGTGTCAAGTACCCACAGTCAGTGATGGTCTGGGGTGCCATGTCAGCTGCTGGTGTTGGTCCACTGTGTTTTATCAAGGGCAGGGTCAATGCAGCTACCTATCAGGAGATTTTGGAGCACTTCATGCTTCCATCTGCTGAAAAGCTTTATGGAGATGAAGATTTCGTTTTCAGCAGGACCTGGCACCTGCTCACAGTGCCAAAACCACTGGTAAATGGTTTACTGACCATGGTATTACTGTGCTCAATTGGCCTGCCAACTCTCCTGACCTGAACCCCATAGAGAATCTGTGGGATATTGTGAAGAGAAAGTTGAGAGACGCAAGACCCAACACTCTGGATGAGCTTAAGGCCGCTATCGAAGCATCCTGGGCCTCCATAACACCTCAGCAGTGCCACAGGCTGATCGCCTCCATGCCACGCCGCATTGAAGCAGTCATTTCTGCAAAAGGATTCCCCACCAAGTATTGAGTGCATAACTGAACATAATTATTTGAAGGTTGACTTTTTTTGTTTTAAAAACACTTCTCTTTTATTAGTCTGATGAAATATGATATTTTTTTGAGATAGGAATTTGGGGTTTTCATGAGCTGTATGCCAAAATCATCAGTATTAAAACAATAAGACCTGAAATATTTCAGTTGATGTGCAATGAATCTAAAATATATGAAAGTTAAATTTTTATCATTACATTATGGAAAATTTTAACTTTTATCACAATATGCTAATTTTTTTAGATGGACCTGTATAACAGACAAACATACCGATGTTACTAATCACAGTTCATTATCCTGCTGGAAGAGCCACAGCCACCAGGGAATACCGTTTCCATGAAAGGCTGTACATGGTCTGCAACAATGCTTAGGTAGGTGGTACGTGTCAAAGTAACATCCACATGGATGGCAGGACCCAAGGTTTCCCAGCAGAACATTGCCCAAAGCATCACACTGCCTCCGCCGGCTCACCTTCTTCCCATTGTGCATCCTGGTGCCATGTGTTCCCCAGGTAAGCCACGCACACACACCAGGCCATCCACGTGATGTAAAAGAAAACGTGATTCATCAGACCAGGCCACCTTCTTCCATTGCTTCTTCCATTGAGATATATATATATATCTCGGCTTTACATCGGCCACCCTGCTCTCTAAGTTATTGGCAATCACCAAAAAAACGATATAGACAAATGTTTTACTTTGGATAATGTTGGTTAGCAGACAGTTGACAGCACCCATTGACTTCCATAGCATTTTCCTACTATGGAAGTCAATGGATGCCGTCAGCAATTTTATTACCAACATCCTTCAAAATATCTGCTTTTGAGTTCAGTAGAAGAAAGAAACTCATACAGGTTTGGAACAACATGGCGTTGAGCAAATTTTGATTACAAGAGTTGTTTTTTGATTACAAACAGAACCATATATTCAAGCTCTGCATGAACTAAAATTAAAAGTCATTAAAAACTCATTTGATCAACCATGAAATGCAATATCAGAGAGGACAGTGTTAAAAACATCCAGTCCTGTTACACAATAAAGCATCTTTTTGCAATATAAGAAACGCTGAAATCATGTCCATGCATGCTTTGATATAAGATAATTGTCAAGCATTTATTTTAAAGTCTTTCAGAGTGCAGTGAGTTTTTCCTGCTGATCCAACAGGTGAATGTGAGCATCCTCAGTGCTGATCCACACTCAATCAATGCTCATGCAGCACCCGCTACAAAATGCGACACATTCTGTCTCCAAATGCATGCTTCATTTTAGAGGTTTTTATTAGGCTACAGATACACAGTGAGGAATCGTCTATGAGCTTGTTGCATTAGTGCATTGGGTTTCAGCAAAGTAGCTAGTGGCAGCAGGGCTGAGAGATGCAGTGAAACATTACTGCACACAAAGTAACCTGATGTCATTCTGCAGAGACTCGGACAGATGGAGTCTGGGAAACATGCTGATGGACTTCTCGAAACTGATCTTAGTGGGCTCATTTCTCTATGAATCAATAGAGCTCGGTCTTTAGCTGCTTGTGCGGGTCTGCGGCGCTTGATGTTGGACATGTAAACAATGCAACATCCTCGCGAGCAATCAAACAAACGTTCACCGCAGAAGCTGCATCATGTGCATTCATTCTCTGACACCCGCAGACACACAGGCTAATTATGACTTACCTCATCCCATTTCATAAATCTACTGCCTCGCTTCAGACTCTCGGACACGCGCACCGGCTTGAGTTGAAGCGCATGAACGCCAGGTTGAGCTCCAGCCATTCAAGCTTCAACATTTACACCCAAAACAGCGGGAGGAAAAAAATCAAGTCACTCTTTCTTCTCCTGGAAGAAGCCAAAGCGGAGCGCACAGGATGACAGCGAAACAGTTCTGGTGAATGGAAGCGCTTTACGCACGCGGATGGTCATTTAGAAGCCCTTGGCATATGGACACATTACATGCCTGCGGTCTCACTTCACTGAACGCCGCGGATTTGTGTTTCGGAAACGGAAGGAGTGACCGAAAACGCGGAGCAAATGAGCAGCAGAGAGAAACAGCGATAATAAATGATGGAGAGAGTGAGTGAGCGAGCGAGCGAGCGAGTGTCCTCCGCACACTGACTCATGCGCGCACTGAGATCCAGCGCCTCCTAGTGCGCAGCGCATCCTCCCCTGCTGAACGAGCCCTCACAATTAAACATTTCATAACACCTCTGCAAAGAGAATACAGGCAGGACACGTTGGGGGATTTTTTTTCTTCTAGCCATTTTATCCCTAAAGTATAATTCAGCACTGATGGAATTGGTTGATCTATTACAATAATTACAAATAAATAAAAGTTTGAAAAGCACAATACCGCATGCAGCAGTAAGAAATGAAATGAATAGGCTATTATAATGTACAGGCCTATATTATATATATGTACATTGAGATTATCATTATTATTATTTTATTTTTTTGCATTGTGACCATTTTTCATGACATTTAAAGGGAAGTTCACCGTCATTAATTACTTACCACCATGTCGTTCCAAACCCGTTAGACTTTCGTTCATCTTTAGAACACAAATGAAGATCTTTTTGATGAAATCTGAGAGCTTTCTGTCCCTCTAGACAGCTAAGCAACTACCACTTTGACGCTTCAAAAAGTTCATAAAGAGATCATAAAACGATTTCATATGAATTGTGCAGTTAAATCCAAATTTTCTGAAGAGACTCGATCGGTTTATATGACTAACAGATTTAGTTTAGGCTTTTATTCACATATAAACATTCATCATCTCACATATTGTGGTAAACGAAAGCTCAAACATGTTCGCTTGATGTGTGAGAAAAAATGAGGTTCATTCTCGTGTTACGCATCATGTTTGAGTTTCAGCAAGAACCAATGAGGTTCATTCTCACGTTATGCATCATGTTTGAGCTTCAGCAAGAGCCAATGAGGTTCATTCTCACGTTACGCATCATGTTTGAGCTTCAGCAAGAGCCAATGAGGTTCATTCTCACGTTACGCATCATGTTTGAGTTTCAGCAAGAACCAATGAGGTTCATTCTCACGTTACGCATCATGTTTGAGCTTCAGCAAGAGCCAATGAGGTTCATTCTCGTGTTACGCATCATGTTTGAGCTTCAGCAAGAGCCAATGAGGTTCATTCTCATGTTACGCATCACGTTTGAGCTTCAGCAAGAACCAATGAGGTTCATTCTCACGTTACACATCATCTTTGAGCTTCAGCAAGAGCCAACTTAGGTTCATTCTCGTGTTACGCATCATGTTTGTACTTAAGCAAGAACCAATGAGGTTCATTCTCCTGTTACCCACATCTGGGAAGCCTACAAGAAAGAAAAATAGCAATTATGGTATTGTTTTATATTGGCTTGCATCAACTAAAATACATAAAGTTGAATTTAGCTGTTATATAATGATATACACTCACCTAAAGGATTATTAGGAACGCCTGTTCAATTTCTCATTAATGCAATTATCTAATCAACCAATCACATGGCAGTTGTTTCAATGCATTTAGGGGTGTGGTCCTGGTCAAGACAATCTCCTGAACTCCAAACTGAATGTCAGAATGCGAAAGAAAGGTGATTTAAGCAATTTTGAGGGTGGCATGGTTGTTGGTGCCAGACGGGCCGGTCTGAGTATTTCACAATCTGTTCAGTTACTGGGATTTTCACGCAAAAAAAATTTCTAGGGTTTACAAAGAATGGTGTGAAAAGGGAACAACATCCAGTATTTGGCAGTCCTGTGGGAGAAAATGCCTTGTTGATGCTAGAGGTCAGAGGAGAATGGGCCGACTGATTCAAGCTGATAGGAGAGCAACTTTGACTGAAATATCCAATTGTTACAACCGAGGTATGCAACAAATAATTTGTGAAGCCACAACACGCACAACCTTGAGGCGGATGGGCTACAACAGCAGAAGACCCCACCGGGTACCACTCATGTCCACTACAAATAGGAAAAAGAGGCTACAATTTGCACGAGCTCACCAAAATTGGACAGTTGAAGACTGGAAAAATGTTGCCTGGTCTGATGAGTCTCGATTTCTGTTGAGACATTCAGATGGTAGAGCCAGAATTTGGCGTAAACAGAATGAGAACATGGATCCATCATGCCTTGTTACCACTGTGCAGGCTGGTGGTGGTGGTGTAATGGTGTGGGGGTGTTTTCTTGGCACACTTTAGGCCCCTTAGTGCCAACTGGGCATCGTTTAAATGCCATGGCCTACCTGAGCATTGTTTCTGACCATGTCAATCCCTTTATGACCACCATGTACCCATCCTCTGATGACTACTTCCAGCAGGATAATGCACTATGTCACAAAGCTTGTATCATTTCAAATTGGTTTCTTGAACATGACAATGAGTTCACTGTACTAAAATGGCCCCCACAGTCACCAGATCTCAACCCAATAGAGCATCTTTGGGATGTGGTGAAAGCAGCCCTGGATGTGCATCCCACAAATCTCCATCAACTGCAAGATGCTATCCTATCAATATGGGCCAACATTTCTAAAGAATGCTTTCAGTACCTTGTTGAATCAATACCATGTAGAATTAAGGCAGTTCTGAAGGCGAAAGGGGGTCAAACACAGTATATATACATATATATATATAGTCAGACCCTTTGCTCAGTATTTAGTAGAAGCACCCTTTTGATCTAATACAGCCATGAGTCTTTTTGGGAAAGATGCAACAAGTTTTTCACACCTGGATTTGGGGATCCTCTGCCATTCCTTCTTGTAGATCCTCTCACGTTCTGTCAGGTTGGATGGTAAACGTTAGTGGACAGCCATTTTCAGGTCTCTCCAGAGATGCTCAATTGGGTTTAAGTCAGGGCTCTGGCTGGGCCATTCAAGAACAGTCAATGAGTTGTTGTGAAGCCACTCCTTCGTTATTTTAGCTGTGTGCTTAGGGTCATTGTCTTGTTGGAAGGTGAACCTTCGGCCCAGTCTGAGGTCTTGAGCACTCTGGAGAAGGTTTTCGTCCAGGATAATACCTGTACTTGGCTGCATTCATCTTTCCCTCGTCCTGTCCCTGCAGCTGAAAAACACCCCCACAGCATGATGCTGCCACCACCATGCTTGACTGTTGGGACTGTATTGGACAGGTGATGAGCAGTGCCTGGTTTTCTCCACACATAGTGCTTAGAATTAAGTCCAAAAAGTTCTATCTTGGTCTCATCAGACCAGAGAATTTTATTTCTCACCATCTTGGAGTCCCTTCAGGTGTTTTTTAGCAAACTCCATGCAGGCTTTCATGTGGGAGAGGCTTCCGTCGGGCCACTCTGCCATAAAGCCCCGACTGGTGAAGGGCTGCAGTGATGGTTGACTTTCTACAACTTTCTCTGATCTCTCGACTGCATCTCTGGAGCTCAGCCACAGTGATCTTTGGGTTCTTCTTTACCTCTCTCACCAAGGCTCTTCTCCCCCGATAGCTCAGTTTGGACGGACAGCCAGCTTGAGGAAAGGTTCTGGTCATCCCAAACGTCTTCCATTTAAGGATTATGGAGGCCACCCTGCTCTTAGGAACCTTAAGTGCAGCTTTTTTTTTTTTTTTGTAACCTTGGCGAGATCTGTGCATTGCCACAACTCTGTCCCTGAGCTCTTCAGGCAGTTCCTTTGACCTCATGATTCTCATTTGCTCTGACATGCACTGTGAGCTGTAAGGTCTTATATAGACAGGTGAGTGGCCTTCCTAATCAAGTCCAATCAGTATAATCAAACACAGCTAGACTCAAATGAAGGTGTAGAACCATCTCATGGATGATCAGAAGAAATGGAGCACCTGAGTTAAATATGAGTGTCACAGCAAAGGGTCTGAATACTTAGGACCATGCGATATTTCAGTTTTTCTTTTTTAATAAATCAGCAAAAATGTCAACAATTCTGTGTTTTTCTGTCAATATGGGGTGCTGTGTGTACATTAATGAGAAAAAAAATTAGTTAAATGATTTTATCAAATGGCTGCAATATAACAGAGTGAAAAATTGAAGGGGTTCTGAATACTTTCCGTACCCACTGTATATACGTACAACAGCAACTCAGCCACAAAGTGGTAGGCACGTAAAAATCACAGAGCAGGGTCAGCATGCATGCGTAAGTTGCCAACTTTCTGCAGAGTCAATAGCTACTGACCGAAATTCCTGTGGCCTTCAGATTAGCTCAAGAACAGTGTGTAGAGAGCTTCAAGGTTTGCATGGCCGAGTGCAATGCAAAGTGTGGGATGCACTGGACTCTAGAACAACGGAGACGTGTTCTCTGGAGTGACCAATCACGCTTCTCTGTCTGGCAATCCCTTGGACTAGTCTGGGTTTGGTTGCTAGGAGAACGGGACTTGCCGGACTGCATTGTGCCAAGTGTAAAGTTTAGTGGAGGGGGGATTATGGTGTGGGGTTGTTTTTCAGGGGTTGGGCTTGGCTCTTTAGTTCCAGTGAAAGGAACTCTTAATGCTTCAGCATACCAAGACATTTTGGACAATTTCATGCTCCCAACTTTGTGTGAATAGTTTGGGGACGGCCCCTTCCTGTTCCAACAAGCGCCGGTCCATAAAGACATGGATGAGCGAGTTTGGTGTGGAGGAACTTGACTGACCTGCACAGAGTCCTGACCTCATCCCGATAGAACACATTTGGGATGAATTAGAGCGGAGACTGTGAGCCAGGCCTTCTCGTCCAACATCAGTGCCTGACCTCACAAATGCGCTTCTAGAAGAATGTCAAATTCCCATAAACACAGTCCTAAACCTTGTGGAAAGCCTTCCCAGAAGAGTTCAAGCTGTTAGAGCTGCAAAGGGTGGGCCAACTCCATATTAAACCCTACGGATAAAGAATGGGATGTCATTAAAATTAATGTGCATGTAAAGGCAGACGTCCCAAAACTTTTTGGCAAATTAGTGTGTATATATATATGGTATATATGTGGTTACATTTTATTTTAAGGTGTCATTGTTGTAGTGTAATTGAATATTTAAGTACTAAGTAATATTAATTACATGTAGCTACTACATTACTATAGGGTTAGGATTTGGTTGAGGGTTATTTGCGTGTAATTATACATCATTTACTATGGTAAGTACATTCAACATATGTAACAAGGACACTGTAAAATAAAGTATTACCTTACCTTTTACTTTAATAATGATAATAATGTAGTTATATACATAATGTAGTTTTTTTATTTTATATATTATTATTTAACGTGTAATGTGCAATAGTATTGTGTGTATTGGCTTGTGTGTTTGTGCAGAAGTGCATGCACATCTGTAGAGTTCAGCTTTAAGCGCCGCTGCTGTATTTCCTGCTTCTGGTGAATCATGTGCTCCTGCAGCAACAGCAATATGGCGGGACTGGCACGCGCGGACATGCAGAAATATGGCAGAAGTTTATGTTGGATATCTGCTGTATTTCTGCTGCTTGTGTGTCGTGTAAACGCTCAGACGGAGGTTAATCATGTGCTGACGGTGGCCGACGCGAACTGGACGCTCATCCTGCAGGGCGAGTGGATGATCAAATTGTGAGTATGTGTGTGTGTGTGTGTGTGTGTGTGTGTGTGATCTCATCTGATCCGCAAGCTGCAGGATTATCGTGCGAATGATTGAGATGCGTTGGTCATATCAAGCGCGGGATTCTATGATGCTTTGATCTGTCGCGCTGCAACAATGTATCAGTTTATTCCGTTGCACTGTCGAAATCACAACCACAACAATGCATATCTGTGCAGTGAAGTATGCAACCGGAAGTGTTTATAAATGTCTACGGCAATAATGCAAATCGTCATGTTATGCATTAAGCATCTATATACACAAATATTGTGGACGATATTGTGTTTACACCGGCCTACAGTGAACACGATCACATCAGGGTTACGCCCACATTAAGCTCCATCCAGTATGCAGGAAGTTAAATCATATATGATTTATTTATGCATCCATGTAAATTAATTGCTGCTCTGTTTCATGTGTTTATTACAGTTATGCGCCTTGGTGCCCGGCGTGCCAACATTTACACGCAGACTGGGAGAATCTGGGAAGACAGAGTGAAAGTCTAGGCATATCAGTGGGCAGGGTGGACGTTACACAACAACCAGGTTTGACTCACTATCTTAGGGGATGTATAAAAACCCCAGTATGGATCATTTTATGTCATGCAAACAAATCTTATAATAGTTATTTGTTTTACTACTTTATGTATTATATATTAATTAACCATATGGCAATGCATATATATTGGCTAATCCAATTATTCATTTGTTTACACTTTATTTTACATGTACTTACCATACTTACAGTAAATTATGCATAATTACATGCAACCAAACCTAAACCAAAACCCAATCCTAAAGTATGTGTTGTTAATTATAAGGACACTGTAAAATAAAGTGCTACCCTTTATTTTAAGGTGATGTAGTAACATTGTACTTAAACAAGTTCTGAGTAATATTAATTAACTGCATGTACTTTGGTTGAGGGTTACTTGCGTGTAATTATGCATCATTTACTGTTATCACTATAGAAAGGACATGTAGTAGCGTGTAACTACGTCACCTTAAAATAAAGTGATCCTGATTTCTTTACTAGTTGTCTGACATCAGTGCAAAAACATCTTCACATTATGCAGCCATTGATTTAAAACAAAAGCTAATACGATGAAAGCGGATGAGCCACATTCAGAGCTGTTGAATATGCTGTAATTCTGTGTGTGTGACACCATCAACAGTGTGAATGGCTGGTTTGCGTACGGTTTGATCTGATCATCTGCGGCGTGTCTGGCATTTTAGAAGGAAGGAACACTGTTGGATTGTTTGCACACACTGAGCTCTTCACAGACGTGTCATGTGGCTCAAATTAACTCACTACAGCGGGGTTGAGGTGTGCTTTTAACATGACCAATGTTACTAAATTTAACTCCTACTGCAGTTATTATCAGCCATGTTTGTTGTGCACCACAACATCATAAGCAGATTAATGCTTTTATTATTAAAGATGACCTTTTATGCCCATTTTCAAGGTGTTGATTTTGTTTTTGGGCTTCTAAGACATAATTTCCCCCATATTCTCCATTGTTACAGCTCGTCTCTTCCCAGTCTGTCAGTAACGCTCTGTTTAGTTCCTGTCTCTATGAAGCCCCTCCTTCTAGAAAAAGCACACTGTGCTCTGATTGGTCGGCTGGAGCAGTGTGCTGTGATTGGTCAAGCGCTTCCAGCGTGTTTGGGAAATGCCCCGCCCCTTACCATAACTACCAGTTTCAACACACTTACTAACCAAAAACAATATTTTTCCAAAAGAATTGGACTAATTTTCATGGTTAAATAAAACTATATTAATCAAAAAGCATGTCTAATTAATTTAAATCACAAAACGTGTACAATTTAACAATTTATTAAATGTTTAACAAAAATTACATATTTAGGGCGCTATGAAATATGTTTTTTTTTGTTCTTCTAAATTCAGAATTTTCTGATTCCAATTGAAATGGTTTAGTTATCATTTTATTAATCACATTTAAATAATCAGAAAAGCATGTCTAATTAATTGAATTCATAAAAACTTTTTTTTTTCATTTCTAAAATGATTTTTTTCTTCAGAAATTCTATGTTGTGTATTTACATTTTTCTGGCAATCAAATGAATGGGAAAAATACATTAATTTAATTGATCTTTTAATCATTTGAAATTAAACTTTTTTTGCACAGCAGAGATTTTCTGTTAAAATTAAAACATAAGGTAAATGGATTATTCTTTAAAAAATAAGTTTAAAAATTAAAGTTTTAATAATTATTTATTAGTGTTATTCCATTGAGACGTGGCTTAATTCTACTGTACAACAGTAATTTATTTCTGTCACAATTCCTTTTATTACCAAACCTTTATTTTGACAGGTTGCCGTGAAGAGCTTTGAGTTTCTGTGTGTGTATGACGGTAGTTGTTCTCAAATGAAACGCTGATGCAGTGACTCTCAGAGCGGCTCTGGAGATGAAGTTCATGCATTCGTGAACCTGCTTTTTATTTACTCATCAAAAATTTGACAAATTCCGCTTTATACACAACATTTTTATGACTGGATTCAAGTAGTCTGTTCAGAATGGCTTATTATTTAAAGTACAGTTTAGGGGTGGGCGATATCTCGATATTTAAAATATATCGAGATATTTTTTAAACACGATATGGATTTATATCGTATATATCGATATGTTGTTTTAATTCTGATTCCGCCACTTTGCTTGTTTGCCTTCTCTGTGCTGTGCTCGCCCCCGCCCGCTCGCAGTAGGACTAATATCTTTGCGTGTCACGGAACCCGTCACTGCTTAAAGCAGCTCCTCTAAAACCTGCCAGTGCTGGAGGCAGCTGCCAGTCCGGTAGATGCATGCGAACGAAATGACAACGCTGTTCTTTTTTTTTTTTTTTACACAATATGCAATTCCGCTGCTTACATTGGAATTTAGTACACGAGAGCCACTACGGTATGCACATTAGGTCAATATTCACCACTAACCAATCGCTTTGCGCCTGCCTCAAGATCTCTCAGTGTTGTTACCACTTTAACTTATATTTTATTCTGCTATTTGTGTTTGTAGCCTAACCGAGCGCGTGTCCCATCATCAAAGCGTTGCGTGTTTGCCTGCCTCAAGATCTCTTCGTTATACAGCTGGTTAAACCGTCACCAGATCGATACAGGAGAGCAAAACAGTGCAATCATGACCATATTTACCACTTAAACTTATATTTTATTCCGCTATTTGTGTTTGTAATCGAGCGTGTGTCCCGTCATCAAAGCGTCGCCAGACTAAACCGAGCGTCCACCTGCCTCAAGATCTCTTACTGTTTTACAGCTGACTTTTTTTAATAAAAAAGGCAATATGTATTTATTTTATAGTTAAATTATTATTATTATTATTTATGTAATCAGGGAATTTTATTTTTATCTTAAATGTCGCAGGAGCACTTTATTCATATGCACTGCCTTGAGTTGAGTGGTTTCATTTTTGAATGAAAAGGCAATATGTATTATTTCTTCCTTTATTTTACAGTTAAATTATTATTTTTGTATACAGGGATTTTATTTTATTTTTCAAATGTTGCAAAAGCAGTTTGTAACTACACGAGCTACCTACCTCTTTGCACTTCAATAAAAAAAAGACTTTGTGGTATTTGGCATATTTGTTTTTGGAGTAATTTTTGGGGTGTTATTTTTCCTGTAATGATATTGAGATATATATATCGTATATCGAGATATAGCTAAATATATCGAGATATATTTTTTGCTCCATATCGACCAGCCCTAGTACAGTTATTATTTTACCTTATGCAATTGAAGATGTTAAGTAAAGTCACTAACAATTCTTTCTTCCTGTTTTCTTTGCTTTGTCCTGTTTACAGCAAGATGATGTTTAGGTGATATTTAAATAAAGTACAGACTTGTTTATTATTGGTGTTTTGCCTATTCGTATGAGTTTTGCTTTGCATTTAAATATAAAAAAAACTGGTTTTGTAATGTAAGCAAGGTATAATATGTTAATTAGACCATTAGCATATGTTGAACTGAAAGAAACATTGTCATTGGAATAAAAAAACAAAACATTGCAGCAATATAATATCACAATATTTTTCAGAAGATAGTTCAGTCTGTAATTGTATCTCTTCCATCAGTAATTTTCTTTCAATTACCACCCACACTCAAAAAAAGCTACTGGTAATTTGTTAGTCAGAGATTTTTTGGCACATGCATTGAGCAGGGAACGCAAATATGTTTGCAAAATTGTTATTTTGTGTAAATGTATTTGGAAAACTTTAAATGAAACGAGACCGTAATATTACATCCTATTGTTTTCAACGGCATTTGGATAAGAAGGTTATACGATCTTCCGAACAGCAGGAGGCGCTTTCTCGAAAAAAGCGAGGGGTCTGAAAGTGCGGGACTGTAATTGCAGGCTCCGATTCCGTCCGAGTTTTCCGCATCGTGGAAATCATAGGGCCCTAACTAACCAACTCAACCAGGCCCTGCCCCTTTATTCTGCATATGAATTATTTAAATGAGGAATATTGTGACGCATTGGTTCCCTACAATGGAGGAGTTTCAGAAACACTGACGCTGATATAGAGAAGAACTCAACATCACACACTAAAGAAAGATGAACACGGACAAAAGTACAATAGGTCCCCATTATATCCAGACCCGTTTAGACGATACCCTTTGAACACTAACTACATTTTAAAGGCGAGCAAAGATTACATTCAAGCTGCTAATGATGTGAATATTGTCTTGTTGTTCCAGCCACAGCTGGTCTGAATGGCGTGTCTCCTGTAAATCTCAGCTGCCGGGGAGAAAACGCCTTTTACTGTGTCTCGCTGTCAGCTTTACTCCTGTTACAGCTCCGCTATAGACCGTATACCGCCTTCCCATGCCGAAGGGATTCTTTAGCCCAGTATAGGATGTGCTCGCTCTTCTATCTGCATCAATATATCCGTCCTCTGTTCTTTTGTTCTGCAGGTCTGAGTGGGAGGTTTCTGGTTACAATACTGCCGACTATTTTTCAGTAAGTCCTCGGATGGCTGAGTTTATCTTCCCTCAGGTGTTATGATAAAACTCGCTTTCAAAACTCGTCTAAAATGTGCTTTCAGGTTCCACTTTTTAATTAAAAAGTGCAAATGTATTTCATTGTAGTATAACACAGAAACCAATCTCTCCCACAGCGCTAAAGATGGAAATTTCCGCAAATATGTTTCATCACGGACTATTGAGGATATCCAGGCTTATGTTGTGGACCGAAAGTGGGCGGCGGTTGAGCCGGTGCCAGGATGGAAGTCACCATCCTCTCTTCTGTAAATAAAACCTTTCCTGTCTGCAAAAGTGCTGGTGTGTTTGCATCATGATATTTTGTATATAAAACCGTTTATTCTTTTACAGGATGTCAGGAATGGCTAATCTGTTTCGTCTCTCCGTGTGGATTCGAGTAAGAAACATTTCTGTAGTTTAACCATTTAACCATCATGGCTTCATTTTTTCACACAAAGTAATAGATTTTAACAATGTTCACATGGTCCAAAAAAGACTAAAAACACCCAAAAAATATCAAAGTTGCCTATATAACTCTATTAATGCATTCATTCCCCAGTCTGCAGCGATACACTCGAGTCATAGAGCAATTTCTGGAAACTTTTTTCCACAGGAACTTAATCTGGGGAATTTTTGGAAATATTCCAATTTAGAAATGTAACAATGTATGGGATTAAATTGGAAATTGATATAACCTATCATATACAAACATAAACATTTAGTTTTGTTCATAAGCGGACGTTATTTATTCATTTATTTGTTGCATATTGATATATTTTGCCATTACAAAACTTCTAATATAGTAAATATGTCAAATATATTTTTATTTCAGCAATTGTTATGCATGTGTTATTTATTTCAGTGTCACATGATCCTTCAGAAATCATTCTAATATGCTGATTCGATACTCTGTTATTAATGTTGGAAAGAGTCGTGCAGCTTAATATGTTTTTGGAACCTGTGCTACTTTTTCTGTCACCCCCTCTTCTTCATATAGACATGAAAATGCACTATCCAAACTTTAATGGTTGTAATTCAAGAATGCTTTGGAATATAGACATTTGCCAGATTATTGTAGAAGTCAAATAAGTTATGAAAGTGTTTAAGTTTATGAAAATGTAAAAATATAATATTTTATATAAAATATATATTTTACAATACATGTTGGACTCTAAAACTGCAAGAAAAAATCAGAACAATACAAAGCCAAAAATCTGAACAAGTTGTGTTCCGAATTTGAGGTTGATATCTCAAAAAATGAGCTTTCAGTGAGATTTAGTGTGGGCGCAGTGCCAAACCTTTTCACTACATGACATCCAAGCTCCATTACAAACCAAATAAGGGCGCCTTCATTTCCATATATGGTTCAAGTGATCTGATTATTAAAATTTTTTTATACAATTTATGAAGTAGACATCCTAATCAGAAGTATTATTGGAAGTTTGGCAGAATTTAAAATGAATTCAACCTCTATTAAACATAAAAAGAAAGAAAAAGAAAAATTATGTTCATCGCTATTTCAAAATAAAGGTCTGATCATGCCTTGTGAGTATGAAAATATTCTTGTTGCAAATTGATAAATTACTGCTCCTCTGTAATATATTTTGAAATACACCAAATATGAAAACTAGAGATTGTAAGCTTTCAAACGATATATAGTTTGTCAAAATTAGTTTAAGTTTAGTATAGGATATTAATGTTTTACAAATATAATGGCTTTGGGCCAAGCGGTGGGCCGGTGACAATTAAGTCAGATTTATTTTGAAATTTATTTTAAAAAATAGTTTTTTCCCCAACTGAGCAAGCCAAGCCAGAAGCGACAGAGGCGACTTAACATCAAAGAATCCTGAAAAACCCTCATATCAGAATGATTTCTGAGGGATCATGTGACACTGAACACTGGAGTAATGATGCTGAACATCCAACTTTAAGCAAGGGGTGTGGCCTCAAAAGCCCTGCAGTGTGTGTGTGTGTGTGTGTGTGTGTGTGTGTGTGTGTGTGTGCGTGTGTGTGTGAGATTGATGAACATGTAGAGTAGAAATTAAACTGAAAGTGCATTGAATCTGCTTGTTTAAAAAAAAAAATTCAACTACATTTAAGTTCCCTGTTAAAGGCTAACCTGTAATTCCCAGTTTATTCTCATTAATTCCCATATATTCCCGTTAATTCCCACAGAAAGTTTCCAGCCTTCAAAATTCAAGGAATTTTGCATCCCTACTCATTGTTAATGTTACTTAATGCATTAACTAATGGGACCTTGAAAAGTGTTCTTTATGTCCTTTTCGTAGCATTATTTTATCAAGAAACATATATTTTACGTATATTAAATATATCCCTGTTTTGTCCATTGAACACAGCAAATCCACACGTACCTGACGAATATTCTCGGTATTCCTTCCTGGGGTTCGTATGTGATATTTGCCATCATCACACTCTTTATGGGACTGATACTCGGCCTGGTAAGTCTACAAACATCATTTTCACAGTTTAGATGTGTTAATGTATTATTCATGTTCAAAGCAAAAAGTGATAAGCTTTACTCTTTGCATGAAAGCATCTCATGCATAAATCTTCTTGCAAACGGACCATCCGTGGTACAGATCTAAAAAGACCATTTACCAAAGGGACCCAACAAAGTGCACTTGACTTCATCTAACGCGAGCGCTCTATGAAGCGGTTCGCACATACGATGCATGATGACTTGCAGCAGAAGGACTTATATAATGCATTTTGAAATAAAGATGTTCTCACATTATACAACTGTGAGTTGCGTAATACTGGTCGATTCTGCGGCTCTTTTGAGGATACAGTGGGTGGTTCTCACTTGTAGTGGATCAAACTTTTAAAAGTGAACTTCCACGGGTGGGTTTGAAATCATGACTCGGTCTAATGCTAAATATCTCAATCAGATGCTGGTTCTGATCGCTGACTGCATCTGGCCATCCAGACCAAAGCGTAGAGAAGACAAAACAGGTGAGATTAGACACACTTTTAGCATTTACTTTGCACTTGGCTTATTTGTTTACTGTAAAATGTTTTTTACATATGCTGTAATTTCTTATGTTTAAATTCCCTTTGAATATCACATTTGTTTGAAACTTTTATCATTCAGGGATCCAGACTTTGACCTTTTTTCCTGCCAGTGCGACTAAATTTTGTTAGAGGTCGCAATGTTGCCCACCTGACAAGAGCTGCCATTTCTGTTGCATATGAGAAACATCAAACGGCAAACAACATAAGTGGAATAAAACCGCGTATCGGCTCGAAGCAATAATAGACAGCAGCGCGAGCTCAGAACAGGTGAACTCGCGAGATGATCTCGATCACGTGACACAGTTACTACACGGCGCTGAGTGATCCAGTGGGAATGCATTTTAATTCAACACAGAATTAATAACATCGCAGCAAGATCTTATAAACATAGGATCTGAAATCGCCCCCTAAACCCTCAATCACTATTCCCTACGTTAGTCCACTAATACAGTTCACTTGAAGGAGTGAATGAAAACGAGTGCGTGAAGTCGGACAGCCGTTGAGTTTGCATCAGCTGTACACTTGTTATTGCGGTGCAATGTGGGATTGAATGAGTGCACTCGAACATGTCCACTATGTTTTCAGACACCACTACAAATGGCTGTCCCCTCAAATACTGCCCTATTTTATGGTATAGGGGGCGATTTTGGATTCAGCCATAGATATTAGATTACTAGGAGAAATACTGTGCCATGAACGAACAAGTTATAGAAGGCTTTTCAATCCATAAATCACCAACATTCACACATTCACCATGGATTTAGTTTTAGAATTTAAAATTATTAAATTTTTTACATTATTCAGCTCAGGGTTTGCACAACCTTTCGGGCCCTATCACAGACCCGGTGCAATGTGACGCCAGGAGCAACGCAAGTGTTTTTTCATGGTTTCAGCCAGACGCAGTTCTCATGTTCACGTCCAGCGCCACGTTGTTTAAAGGGTTACTTCAGCGATTAGCATTAAGCTTTGTATCAGTAGAAACCCAGGAGTATATTCAAATTATCGTACTTTCCCCCCCTCATATGACCCTGAGACAAGAGAATTATGTATTTTATTTCTGGAAAAATTCCTCCGATGACGCAAATATCATGATTTTGTCACCTCCGCTCATGTGATGAATGTAATCCGATCCTGCTGCGTTTGTGCCGTGACGCTCAATCGGCTCACTCGCATTATATCGAACAGACACGTTCAGTTTTTAATTGTAGTGTCTCTAACTGAACTGATTTTATGAAAATGAACGCGGTGGGCAAGTGATCCAGTAATCCTGTAGCCGACTAGCCGTGCCTAGAGTAGGGCAGTGAAGCAGTGCATTCTGGGAATTGTCGTCTTTCATCTCCATGAGACAAAAATACATTTTCTGTGTTTTCTCAGTCTAGAAGGCACCAAATTCAAAAATATTTTCACATTTCTACTACATTAATGACCCAGTTTAAATACAGATTCATCTTCCCAGCGCTGAAGTACCCCTTTAAATAGCAAATGCACTCGCGCCATCCATTCGCCCATCTGGGCTGGTCTGAAAACCAGGTGTGTTCAGGAGTGATAATTTTGTTGATTTGTGTCAATTTTCGTCAACAACCTTTTTTCACTGATGAAAATGAGACAATAACTAAATAAAAGCCAATTTTGAATGACAAAAAATATGATGAAAATCTACTGTCATTTTCGTCAACGAATAAAAACAAGATGAAAATGTTTGGGAGGGACGATTAGGGAAGAGATTCAGTCAGAACTGATGTCCTGTGTAACAGATGCGCACATTTGAGTTGTAACGTACGGATCTAATGGCAGGAAAACACAGCGCTATTGAGCTTCTACAGGCTCACGCCACAGCGCTTCAGAGCGGCTCAATCAATCAATAACACACATTTATGTCAGGGAATGTTTATGAACTAATGCTGATGAATAATGACGATGTTTATATAGTGATATGGTTTAGATGGTTGTAACATTGCATATTTGATCTCCCTCATCTGAACTTGAAAGAGCAGCTGCAACTGCAACAGTAAGACATTTCAAAATAAGAGTCCCGGTGTATTTAATGCTTGTTTATAATTAAAAGTCATGCATTATATATATATATGTGTGTGTGTGTGTGTGTGTGTGTGTGTGTGTTGGTCACACAATAAACTATTTAATTTCATTTCCATTTAATTCATAGTCAGGAGGAAAGACTAAGAACAGTATTTGATATATCATTTAATAAAGTATCAGGGTTATAATAGTTCACTAAAACCATTAAAAAGTCTTCATTACTTTAAATTAAATAAATGAAAACTGAAGTTAAAAAAATAAACTTATTTGAAGCTTTAGCTTAACTTGATATACTAACTAATACAGAAATACAACATTATAAAAACTATATAGATGTTTTAAGGAAAAGTGAGTTGAGCTCTATCGTGTATGTTTGCGCTCGAACGGTCAAAAACACACAATTATGTCAATGTCAGTTTTGTCCTGTATTCAGTAACAGTCGGTTATGTAGCGCTGAAATGCTCAATTAATGCATTACAATTGAACTAAACTCATTAGATTTTAGTCGACTAAAACTACTGTAGATTTGAAATCTTATGATATTTAGTTGACTAAAACTAAAAACAATTCAGGTGACTACAATATGACTAAAACTAAATAAAAATTTGCTGTCAAAATTCACACTGGTGTTCAGGATGAAGGTGTGTTGCTATTGTGAGGAACTGAAACCACTGACCATTGACCAACACACACCTGCTCTAAAGTCAATAGCGCAGTATCTTTACTGTTATTTAAAGGGTGTGATAGTAATATGAGCCTATAGGCGGTGCACAACGCACATACACTCTGCTCATTACACACACAGGGACGCGGAAAAGCACACATGCATTTTTAAATATTAAAAATAAAAGGATTTCCTCATGTAAATAGTGAATCCGCCATTGCTTGAGCGCAGCTGGCTTTTAAAGGGAATGGGAGATGAGACTCTGATTGGTGGATTTGGACACAAGTGAATTTCTAGCACTTCAAACTTTATATATTAACTAGTTTTAATGTTATTTTAATGTGATGATTTGTAAGACTAAAAGTTTAAAAGATGTAGGAAAAATAAAACTGTGGCAAACACTTTTATTTATGGTATATAACCAGTAGCTGGCGGCAGAGGAGCACTTATTGACTTATTAGCCATTTCCACTTTCTAAAAAAAATAGAAAGTCAAAAAGTCTCATGAAAACTTTTCTTTAAAGTGTGCCTGAATTACACAGAAATCAAGTATACAGCGCTCCTTTTATAATCGCTGAAGCCGTCTGTCAGTTCAGTATTATACTATAAAAGTACAATGGTACATTTAATAAGAGCAGAATATTTAAAAAAAAATTTGCACATTGTTGTTAATAAAAGTTAGTTTTTTTCTGCATCTCAGTTCAAGCTCAGTGCTTCACTGTCAAATTTCCAATAAACAAACATGTAATAATATTAGTGCACATATCAATGCAAAACAATAGTAATTTTATGATTAAATTAACTTTAAGATTACAAATCCCCCCAGCGGTACCAAATCAGTGCTGGAGCCACCATCTGTAGACCTTAGTGGCACCTGCTATTGTGTATTGCATGTTATTTCTGGTATCACATTACAATAAGGGCCCAATATTTAACATTAGTTCAATCATGACAACTCTCAGAATAGATATTGAAAATGGCAATATTGATGTATTTGGTCTAATTATATATAAATGCACACAAAAGATTTCAGTCAACATTAGAGTGGTTTTGAATCGATTCACTGAAATTGACACTTTGAAGTGATATTTTGAAATCATTGTAAATATATTGTGCATATTTAATAGTAACGGTCAATAAACTCAAGAGTTGTTATTGAACCTGTTATTGAAGTTGTCATTGTACCTCTGCAGTTGTGATTGTGAAAGAGGAAGTGTCAGAGGAAGAGGTGGAGGACATACTGGCGGAGGAGAAACGCGCGTCTGATCTGGACAACGAGAGCGAGAGAGTGTCCGGTGACGAGTCGACTGAAGAGGAAGGGCCGATGCCTGACGGAGCAGGCGGTGTCAGTGATCAGCCTCCGTCAGAGGGGGCAGCAGAGAGCTCAGTGAGGAAACGCAAACCACAGGGGCCCCGCACTGCAGAGGGAACCTAATGCGCCCATCCACGGACTGCAGTCGCCACCAAAAACAAGAGGAAGCAGCCATATCTGAAGGGTATGCAAAGCAACGCCAGCTATCGGCTGGTTTCTGCGCCATTCATGCAGAATGGTACGCGGAATTGCCTACTGCATTTTACCTGCTTCTCGCTGCAGTTAATTCATTTCAGTCTTTCAGACTAGTTGCTTAAAGTTATTGCTAAAAGCTCTGGACCTTCTTAAAGATTTGAGTTTTTATTTTCTACAAACACCAAAAAATGTATCATTTTAATGCTGTAGTTACGATAAAAACATGTTTACGATGCATTTGGACGAATCTCACAAAATCTGTCAAGAAATACGTCTCATATTTCACCTCAAAATTAAAAGAAAAAAATGCAGAATATTAAGTATTGATGTTTTTTTTTTAGTGCTGTCAAACCGATTAATCGCATCCGAAATGCATGCATGTATATATTTAAGAACAATTTTATATTTATATATAAAACATATTTATATATAAGATAAATTTTATAAATATATATACAGTATATACATGCAAATATTTCTTAAATATATACATGAAGAAGTGTGTATATATATATATAAACATAAATAATTATACACAGTACACACACATATATTATCTCAACACTAGTGTTGTCACGATACCAAAATTATGACTTCGATACGATACCAGACTAAAATACCTCGATACCGATACTAAATCGATACCACGGTCAAAATACCACACAGTAAAAGTAATTGAATAATATGACAACAGAACTTATTAATCATAGTCTTATTTAATTTAACTAAAAATGTTCCTGCACTGGTTTTTGACCATTTCTTCTAATTGCAATTTTTTTATTTTATCTTTGTTTTTAAAAAATAAGATAAATGCAAATTACAAACAATATGACAAAAACAGTGCTTTATTTTTCAGCTGTAGGTCTATTTAACAGTATAGCAAGTCAAGAAATAAATAAAAACAACTGCTTAGTCTTCACTCAATAAATTAACTATACACCGATTCTTAATGAATATATTAAAATTATTTAGCCAGTCATGGGGTGGTTTTGTATTTTTCATTGTTGTTTGATTAACATTAATCACACAGAATATTAGATCTGTCTTAACACCGATCCAATCACCTCAACTGTACACGTTCACTGAAGACACCCCTGACTGTGTTTACCTGAATACTCACAGGATGTGCATTTTTACATATTTTTGACTATTGAAACCCATAATCCGAAAGAACTGAATCGCGATCGCATGTTGTCTGAAAGGCGTGTGCTCGAGCTTCAGGTCAGAGTCCGGCAGAGCGAGGCGAGCACGTCCCGCGCCGCACTATATTCTCTCATGCGCGCATGTTTCTGTTGCTTTCTTTGTCATGCGCTGTGCGTGTATATTTAACTCTTCTGCGTCCAATGTTTAGTGAACGGTGGAGAGCTCTGCACACACGTTCCTGACTCCTGCTGTCACACATCCACACAAATAAATACAGCTCTTATTAACGCGCGGTCCTTCTTAAAGTACCGGTACTAATAAAATTCCATATCGTACCGTTTGTAATAGCAGGGTATCGCAATACTTTTCTAGTACTGGTATATCGTGCAACACTACTCAACACAAACTTTTATTTTGGATGCGATTAATCGCGATTAATCGATCGCCCAGCACTCATTTTTTTACATTGTGACATTTTTCATGATGATGAAGCACATAAAATGTCTATTTATCACGGGAGTATTTGTTGTACTGCATTTATGCAGATTTTAATAATTGTTTTAATAAATTATATAACTGTAGTTTTGTAGTTTTTCTACAGGCCTATCTTTGTCCTGTTTTATACTGTAAAGTATTAAAAAAATTACTGTATTATAAACTGAGAATTACAGAACTCAACTAAAATGTACCAGTGCATTACAGTAATGAGAATTATTGATATTAATATATTGTGCTTAACTGCATTAAAATATCACAATGCAAAACATCTTGATCCTATAAATATCTATTTTTTTGTATTATTATTTAAAACAATTTTTTGAGTGAAATATGAAGGACATGTTCTTAGCAGGTTAAAAGATTCATCCATCACACTGTTGTTTTACCACAATTCCTTAATCATTCCATATTTGCTGTAATGACGAACACTTTCATGTTTATTCATGTTTCACATTTCTGTGCCACAACTGAATTCCTGCATTTACAATCCTGACTGTTTCCAGTAGGAAAGCTTCTTAAAGTGCGGTAGACATGAAGAGTATTTTTGCACTATTGCATTCCTCCACACCTGATGCATATAGTGTTGAACGACACAATCTGTCCATAATCATCGTTACATAAACATGGCAGATTATCAGAGGGATGTTTTGCGTACCAGGTCTCAGGATAAGTATTTCTCAATGCTATGAAGATTTTATTTTGTACGGTGTAGATTTGTAATGCATTCCCTGTAATTGCAAATGAAATCCATAATTTGCACAAGAAAACATTGACAATGTCTTTGGTATTAAAATTGGTGCAGTCTTTGACTGGCGGCTCGACAGTCAATTGCCTTTAATTTTTTATACTATCGACAGACTGTTTAAATCTGTGTGGTGTAGCAAATAAATATTGGTGATTTTGTCGGTTTTGTAAGTGGTAACCAGCACAGAAACACACCAGCACATCTGTCAAATGTTTCTGTGTCGTTAATCATATGCTGAACATCGTGTCAGTTTCATTGTGTTGTGTGACAGATTGTTATATTGATAATATTGTGTAATGTGTTCATAACTGCTGGTTGTATGCGTTCATTAAACAGTTTGACATGATACTAAGTGTTTTGGACTTGAAACAGGAAATAAATGCAATTATTTGTGAAATTATCCCAATGCAATGTCTTAGTCCCCTTAGACTTACATTGTAATTGTATTACTGACTTAGAACTGACATCTATGGGCCGAGAAACTAGGGATGCACGATAGATCGGCCACCATATCAGTATCGACTGATATATGTAAATTTGTAATGTTTTCATTATCGGCACTATAAGTAAATGTGGCTGATATATTAAACCCGTTAAATAATGAATTATTTCCTTCAGCTGAGACACTTCAGATGTGCTCTGTTCATCATGATGGGTTGAAATATGATTGAAATCACTTCAAAAAAGGAAAATACATTCATGTGCAGCGTAAGTCAGTCATATTAGCTACATCAAATCACATTATTATAAATGTTTGTGCTTAGGACATGGATTTTAGGGGTGAGACTTTTCCAAGCTGATAGAAGAGCAACTTTGACTGAAATAACCACTGGTTACAACCGAGGTATGCAGCAAAGCATTTGTGAAGCCACAACACGCACAACCTTGAGGCGGATGGGCTACAACAGCAGAAGACCCCACCGGGTACCACTCATCTCAACTACAACAGAGGCTACAATTTGCATGAGCTCACCAAAATTGGACAGTTGAAGACTGGAAAAATGTTGCCTGGTCTGATGAGTCTCGATTTCTGTTGAGACATTCAGATGGTAGAGTCAGAATTTGCCGTAAACAGAATGAGAACATGGATCCATCATGCCTTGTTACCACTGTGCAGGCTGGTGGTGGTGGCGTAATGGTGTGGGGGATGTTTTCTTGGCACACTTTAGGTCCCTTAGTGCCAATTGGGCATTGTTTAAATGTGACGGCCTACCCGAGCATTGTTTCTGACCATGTCCATCCCTTTATGACCACCATGTACCCATCCTCTGATGGCTCCTTCCAGCAGGATAATGCACCATGTCACAACGCTTGTATCATTTCAAATTGGTTTCTTGAACATGACAATGAGTTCACTGAACTAAAATGGCCCCCACAGTCACCAGATCTCAACCCAATAGAGCATCTTTGGGATGTGGTGAAACGGGAGCTTCGTGCCCTGGATGTGCATCCCGCAAATCTCCATCAACTGCAAGATGCTATCCTATCAATATGGGCCAACATTTCTTTTTTTTTTTTTATCAAAATTTTTATTTGACTTTTTTCTCAATCAGGAACATATCAAGGCCTCCATAAACTGTATATAAACAGATGACATGAAAAGTGTCTGCAATGCAACAAAATAAATAAAAATAATAATAAATCAATATCTATTGAATAAAAAACAATAAATTATACATGTTCAAGAAACCAATTTGAAATGATTCGAGCTTTGTGACATATGCAGAGAAAAAGGAAAAATGGAATTGGGCCAACATTTCTAAAGAATGCTTTCAGCACCTTGTTGAATCAATGCCACATAGAATTAAGGCAGTTCTGAAGGCGAAAGGGGGTCAAACACAGAATTAGTGTGTGCTCCTAATAATCCTTTAGGTGAGTGTACATCCGAGTGAACAAGACAGAGGGAAGTTAGTGAGAGAAGGGCATTAAAACACAGCCATATAGTAGCATTTGCACTATTATTTCCCAAAAAAGCATGACTTAACCAATTTTTTACCTGACACAACATGAATTTGCTCAGACAGTAGATCACCAACAGAACTTCCACACACACATGATTTGCCCTGTTCAGTAAATCTGGCCCTGTATCTTTAAAAGATACAAGAAAAACACTGATTATATAGAAAAACAAGTTGACCTACATCTATAAAAAGAGCCGAAGGTTAGCTGGTTGACATGGGTCAGTTACTATTAAACATCATAATTACACCAATCATGATTCAGCTGCCTAAAAGCATTTACTCTGACAGGCATTCAAAAGCATCCACGTGTTTGAATAATTGAAGGGTTAGTTCACCCAAAAATGAAAATTAGCCCATGATTTTACCTCAAGCCATCCTTGGTGTTTATGACATTCTTCTTTCAGACGAACACAGTCAGAGTTATATTAAAACAGTCCTGGCTCTTCCAAGCTTTATAATGGCAGTGACTTGATGGGTCATTTATAAAGTCCATAAAAGTGCATCCATCCATCATATAACTGCTCCACACGGCTCTGGGGGTTAATAAAGGCCTTCTGAAGCGAAGTGGTTTGTTTGTGTAAGAAAAATATCCATGTTTAAAACTTTATAGACTAAAATAAGTAGCTTCCTGCGGTCAGCGGTGCACAAGTCGACCTGCGGCGAAAGAGTAACCCTTGACCTTAAACCATTGACGCATGTGTATTGATGAACCCCAGAACCACAGAAGATAGAGCAAAACAAAACACAGGTCATGAATTAGAGTCTAAAATGACAGTTTTTAAAGAGAAATTGCTGAGGATTTCAATGTAAGAGAAGAGGGGCTTGAGTTTGTTGCCCAGCACTATCCACGAGAGGCGTCAAAGCTTGTGATGCTCCTGTACATCCCGTCAGGGCTCACTCTTTTAGCGCAAGTTGACTTGCTAGCCGCCGGAAGCTAGTCATTTTAAGTCTTCAGAAGGCGTTTATTACCACCCCAGAGCCGTTATATGATGGATAGATGCACTTTTATAGACTTCAAAATGTACCCATCAAGTCACTGCCATTATAAAGCTTGGAAGAGCCAGAACATTTTGGCTGAACTATCACTTTAAAACACTATTTTTCAAGCCCAAAAATTCAAAATATATTCATATATTATTTCTCTAAAAATGTCAAATGGACATGTTTTCCTGACGTCACAGCTCGAGATGTTCACTACTGAAGGTCTTTGTTGGTGTTCATCAGTCAATCAGTGTTGTGACATTATTTTCCTCCAGTAATTTCCCACAAGCAAATATGGCAGATTTAATTTCACATGCATCCAACTGAAGGAATACAGTGTAAAATTGCATTATCAGCAGAAACCTGGGTTGATGTGCAGTTAGTGTTATGAACAGTCTTTCTCAACCCTGTTCCTGAGGGCACCAGCATGCAGATTTTGCAAGTCTACCTAATCAAACACACCTGATTCAACTCATCAGGCTTATTACAGGAAACTCGTTGCAATTCGCCTACTTATACTATGCCCTAAAAGTATATTCTGATTTTGTGAAGAAAAAGTACATACTAGGCAATCTTTGGGACGTACAACTTCGTCATAACTGCATCTCTAACGGACAGCTCTGTCGCTTCATTACGTAGGGGAGAGTGGGGTAAGATGAGACATTTTTTACTAATGTGGTCCTCAAGATAAGGAAGAAGTACAATGAACGTATCTAAAGTAATTTTAGAATGTTTTTATCCTTTTAAATGACCAGAATACAATACATCTATGAAAAAGGGTTCTAAATATATGGCTTCTTATATAAAAGTGTTCCTGTGGCTCAATTTACCCCAGGTTAGGGGTAAGTTGATCTAAGTCAGTGGGTAAGTTTTACTATCTGGGTGTAAACGGACCATCTCATTGAATCTGAATCAAACCTATGTGAGATCGCAAAGATAATTTACCTCTTTTAAAAACACCTTCAATAATAACATTTCCTTTTACAAATATTTATTTTCTTAAAATTAATTTAAACAACATAAAACCAACCAAATTAAGTTGCAATTTCAATATATTTAATTGTTTGTATTTCTGAAACAAAATGTTGAACACCAAAGTAACCTCCCCAAAAACAGCCTAAACAAGAGTTTGTTGAGTAAAGTACAATACAAATTAAATGAAATAAAAACTAAATATTCATTAATTAGAATGAATAAATGAATAAATGTCACTGTAACTAAAAAACATTTTAGTCAAAAGGTTCTTGGCATGGTAGTTATTCTACAATATTGAACATGTTAGGTTATTAGGGACCACAGGTGGAGAGATGTATATGATTAAGCATCTTCTGGCTCTTATCAGAGAAGGATTTACTGTACTTGAACAGTGTTCCTATCAAACAAACTCAAACGATTAAAAAAATTTTTTTTAAGAAAATGATAAACTAGTTGTGTAACCTTTCATTGAAATCATACCAGTTTATACTTCAGAGATTTAACTTAACTACAGTGCCTTGTGGTGGGGTAAGCTAAAACGCTGGCTCAATTTACCCCACAGCATTTGGCTCACTTTGCCCCAGTTACCAATTCAGGCTAAAATTTAGCTGAACGATTTGCATGGTTTTATTCATGACTAAATCAGCAATATGGATCATACATATTTTAGAACTGGACAAATTTGCTTTGATGCAACAGCCGTTTCATCTGTTTTTGACAAGCCAAAAACACTTTTTAAATTAAAAGAGTGCCTTCCACTCCTCCCATGTGCTTCTCATTTTCTCAGTCTGGCAGAAATTATGGGTGGTTCCAAAATATATGGTCATATGACAATAAAAGTGTACAGTTGCCAAGATAAAGGGGGTGGGTCAACTTACCCACTGGCTCATCTTACCCCACTCTCCCCTAAATCCGGTCACTGTTTAAACTGCCCTGTCAATTATCTTGTCACAGTTAAAATCCTCCTACATTCAATGCTACATCCAACCATTTTCAGAGGAAAAAAACAAACAAAAAAACAACAACATTGTTTTTATGTCGTGATAGACCAGACAAAGAAGAAGCTCAAATATAAAAGTTTTAATTTGTCAAAAGTTTTCATCACTCTTAGAGTTTTCATGGAAATTAGTTCATTATAAAGCATTCAGTTTAACCCTCTGGTGCTCGTTTTTGATTGAAAAATGTTACGTTTTGTTGTTTTAGTTATTTTTTACTTCATCCAAATTTGCTATGTAAACACGAAAAGGTTAAATGGTCCTGAAAAAAAAAACAGTCACACTTGTATTAATAATGGGAAATGCATTTCATCACTCTAAAAATGCTGGGTTAAAAACAACCCAAGTTGGGTTAAAAATGGACAAACCCAGCAATTGGGTTGTTTTAACCCAGCAGTTGGATTGTTTTTAACCCAGCAATTGGATTGTTTTAACCCAGCAGTTTGATTGTATTTAACCCAGCAATTGGATTGTTTTTAACCCAGCAGTTGGATGTTTTTAACCCAGCAATTGGGTTGTTTTAACCCAGCAATTGGATTGTTTTAACCCAGCAGTTGGATTGTTTTTAACCCAGCAATTGGATTGTTTTAACCCAGCAGTTGGATTGTTTTTAACCCAGCAATTGGATTGTTTTTAACCCAGCAGTTGGATGTTTTTAACCCAGCAATTGGATTGTTTTTAACCCCGCAGTTGGATGTTTTTAACCCAGCAATTGGGTTGTTTTAACCCAGCAATTGGATTGTTTTAACCCAGCAGTTGGATTGTTTTTAACCCAGCAATTGGATTGTTTTAACCCAGCAGTTGGATTGTTTTTAACCCAGCAGTTGGATTGTTTTTAACCCAGCAATTGGATTGTTTTAACCCAGCAGTTGGATTGTTTTTAACCCAGCAATTGGATTGTTTTTAACCCAGCAATTGGGTTGTTTTAACCCAGCAATTGGATTGTTTTAACCCAGCAGTTGGATTGTTTTTAACCCAGCAGTTGGATGTTTTTAACCCAGCAGTTGGTTGTTTTAACCCAGCAATTGGATTGTTTTAACCCAGCAGTTGGATTATTTTTAACCCAGCAATTGGGTTGTTTTAACCCAGCAGTTGGATTGTTTTTAACCCAGCAATTGGATTGTTTTTAACCCAGCAGTTGGATGTTTTTAACCCAGCAATTGGGTTGTTTTAACCCAGCAATTGGGTTGTTTTAACCCAGCAATTGGATTGTTTTAACCCAGCAGTTGGATTGTTTTTAACCAAGCATTTGGATTGTTTTTAACCCAGCAATTGGATTGTTTTTAACCCAGCAATTGGATGTTTTTAACCCAGCAATTGGGTTGTTTTAACCCAGCAGTTGGATTGTTTTTAACCCAGCATTTGGATTGTTTTTAACCCAGCAATTGGATTGTTTTTAACCCAGCAGTTGGATGTTTTTAACCCAGCAGTTGGGTTGTTTTAACCCAGCAATTGGATTGTTTTAACCCAGCAGTTGGATTGTTTTTAACCCAGCAATTGGATTGTTTTTAACCCAGCAGTTTGATTGTTTTTAACCCAGCAATTGGATTGTTTTTAACCCAGCAGTTGGATGTTTTTAACCCAGCAATTGGGTTGTTTTAACCCAGCAATTGGATTGTTTTAACCCAGCAGTTGGATTGTTTTTAACCCAGCAATTGGATTGTTTTTAACCCAGCAGTTGGATGTTTTTAACCCAGCAATTGGGTTGTTTTAACCCAGCAATTGGATTGTTTTAACCCAGCAGTTGGATTGTTTTTAACCCAGCAGTTGGATGTTTTTAACCCAGCAATTGGGTTGTTTTAACCCAGCAATTGGATTGTTTTAACCCAGCAGTTGGATTATTTTTAACCCAGCAATTGGATTGTTTTAACCCAGCAGTTGGATTGTTTTTAACCCAGCAATTGGATTGTTTTTAACCCAGCAGTTGGATTGTTTTTAACCCAGCAATTGGATTGTTTTTAACCCAGCAGTTGGATGTTTTTAACCCAGCAATTGGGTTGTTTTAACCCAGCAATTGGATTGTTTTAACCCAGCAGTTGGATTGTTTTTAACCAAGCATTTGGATTGTTTTTAACCCAGCAATTGGATTGTTTTTAACCCAGCAATTGGGTTGTTTTAACCCAGCAATTGGATTGTTTTAGCCCAGCAGTTGGATTGTTTTAACCCAGCAATTGGGTTGTTTTAACCCAGCAATTGGGTTGTTTTAACCCAGCAGTTGGATTGTTTTTAACCCAGCAGTTGGATTGTTTTTAACCCAGCAATTTGATTGTTTTAACCCAGTGATTGGATTGTTATTAACCCAGCAATTGGGTTGTTTTAACCCAGTGATTGGATTGTTTTTAACCCAGCAGTTGGATTGTTATTAACCCAGCAATTGGGTTGTTTTAACAGTTGGATTGCAGTTGGATTGTTATTAACCCAGCAATTGGGTTGTTTTAACCCAGTGATTGGATTGTTATTAACCCAGCAACTGGGTTGTTTTAACCCACGATTGGGTTCCTTTCCACCCAGTGATTGGGTTAAAAGGAACACGTCTACCATTCTTAAGAATGCCTTCAGTACCGTTCTTTGTTCTTTTCTCAAAGAAAAGCTTAACTCCAAGTCTTCCAGAGTCACAGCCAAAGCCAACTGGAAAGACAGATGTTCGCTAGCTTCTTTGTTTTTAAGTAGCACGTGGAACCGCGGCAACTCTGCTGTCATTATGTTAAGGTTTAAAATTAGGTTGTTTCAACCCAGCGGTTGGGTTAAATGTTTGCTTAAAACAACCCAATCACTGGGTTTGTCCATTTTCAACCCAACTTGGGTTGTTTTTAACCCAGCATTTTTTAGAGTGTATATCAAGTAAAAATTGAAAATAGCATTTTTGTGCTTTGATTATAACAATAACCATTTTTTCCACTTGAGAAATAATCTTTCAAGTGCTGTCTTTAAAAAGTCTGTGCTCCAAAGCATTCAAGATTAATGACATTTTCAGGTCGATGCTAAAAAAGTGAAGAAATTGATTATAACTAGAGCATTAATATAATTTAGTACCATAAAATTTAGTACCATAAAAATCCCCTGCAAATACCAAATATTAAATTAAAAACATTATCAAACTAATATAGCACATTCCTTTCGCTGAAATACTACTAAAACAAATCTGTCATTGTTGACAGTCACAAAGAGGGTTAATAAACAAATGAGCATCTGATAGTTTGTTAACTGATACTTTGATTGCATCAGTGAATGATTTCTGCTGTGTGTGTGAAGTCGAGGTGTGTGTGCAGCGGTTGTGAAGCGGTTACGTAAAGCTGCAGAGGAGGCACATCTGAACATCCTACACACACCGAGTCTGAAAATACTGCCATCATTCAAACTCACGCCAGGGAGAATCTCACTAAACCTACCGTGAATATATCTGCAACATATTCCCCCACTAAAATCCTAATGGTCCTATTTTCTTTATGCAAAATATGTTTTTTTTTTTTTTCAGATTTAACACAAGCACACAATTCTTTTTCTGTCATATGCAAGTGTTAATTTCATGCATACAAGTAATTTTTTTATTTGACCATTAAATACAGAGTGTATTGATTTTGTGTTGGTTATCCCCATGTTTGTGAGGAGAAGCCCCTATAGCGGCATGTGACGGGGCAAAGGGACCGCATTGGATAAACATTAGTTGAAAGCCTGCAGAAAGTTCAAACAGAAAGTTAATTATTCATCAGTGGTGAAATACAGCGGCTTGAAGAGGTTTGAGTCTCATCAGTGGAAACATGTCAGACACACTGGTGTGTGTTAGGGATTATGAGCTTCAAGCTCAAAGGCTTTTGCCCAAGTCAGTGTTTGATTATTATTTCTCAGGAGCAGACGAGCAGGAGACTCTGCGTGATAATGTAGCAGCGTTCGCCAGGTATGTGACGGTACAAGCGCCGCTTGATTTTACAAGCTTGATTACAGAGAAGACAGGCATAGAAGTGTCAATCACACAAACAGGTCCGCACTGTAAACCCTAACGCTCAACTCATGTGTTTGAGTAGAGCCAACTCAAATTAAATAAATTAGTGCAATCAACTTTCAACTTAGTTTTTCTTTTGAGTTCACAAAACTGACACATTTGAAGTAATCTGAACTGTCATTGTTTTTGAGTTTTATGAAATTGTTTCTTTTCATTTAGACAAATTTAAATTTAACCGATTTCCATTTCCCAGATGCTTCGCCATGACAAAAGGGAGAGTACATGCCAAAATTAAGTGTTTTTTGTGCAAGATTAATGTTAGGTTGGAGATTTAGTAGTGTTTAATGTTTAGCTATATTAGTTTAGAAGAGATTCTGTTATGGACGAGTGGAGCATGAGCTCAGTTTGAGAACAGATGTATGTTAAATGTTCTAGTTCAGAAAGTGCTATGCTATGCTAATGCTACCAAAGCATTGTGTCACCAATTAGCATTTATTGAATTAGCTAGTTAAAGGATTGTTTGGCAGGGTTGCCGCAAGCTTAGCTTAGCATAATGAATGGAATCCTATGTTGCCAGCTAGCATGTCCCGTAAAAGTGACCCCAAACCCCTCCCCCACCTAATTACTTCTTGTGGCCTGCGTATTCATAACGAATACAAATAGCGATGCAGATTAAGACTAGGCAATTTCCTAGGCAGATATTGACTGGAGACTATATTATAGGGAAGCACAGGCGAAGCACTGCTACTTGGATGCATGGGTTGCGTGATATCTCTGCGCCCAAGTAGTAGTGCTTCGCCTGTGCTTCCCTATAATATAGTCTCCAGTCAATATCTGCCTAGGAAATCACCTAGTCTTAATCTGCATCGCTATTTGTACTCATTGTGAATACACAGACCACAAGAGTTTTTTGTTTTTGTTTTTTTGGATCACTTTTACTCGGGAAATGTTAGCTGGCAACATAGGATTCCATTCATTATGCTAAGCTAAGCTAGCGGCGACCCTGCCAAACTAAAACAATGCATGCACTGAGACAAAAATGCATTTGCCCACATATCTAAATGTAGGAAAGATGTTGAATAAGCCCTATTTCTAAAAACGGTGGAGTGTTCCTTTAAAGCTAGCCAAGTTTCCACTACTAAAAATTAGGATGCACCGAATCCAAGATTCGGATTCGGCCAAATATTGGGCTTTTTGACAGGGTTCAGTTTCTGCCGAACCTTAGAATTTGCAATGAACTGAAAACTAGGCTTGCGCTACGCTGATCGACACAATTACGCCGCCGTTTATTACAGGACCAATCGAATGCAGTAGGCTGTGAGAAAGTGAAAATGTAACTCGTGAGAAGAAAGTGTTGTTTGACAGTACTTTCAGTCAAAATAAGGCGATTCAAGTCGAGCTACATGTTCAAGTTGCAATGCCGATAAATACAGCAAACTTTAGGTACGGCAATGGTAACTGTCAAAATAGTTTTTCCCACTTGTCATCCTGGCATAATGTTGCCTATTCTTTCTTTTTTTACAGTTAAAATAAAATGCAAAATACACTGCTGTGAACGTTGTTTACTTCATTAATGTGCTTACTGTGTTAATGGACTGCGGATGGGAGTAGGATTCGGTATTCGGCCAAACCCCAAAAATCTGGATTTGGTGCATCTCTACTAAAAATATTTAAGTTGATTATTCTAGATTAAATGTATGAATTAGCTTACTCAAATATTTGAAGTTAAGAGAAATTCAAATGTATGAGTACAAAATACAAATCTGCAAGTTTTGCTTACTTAAACTTAAAATTTCTTAACTTAAAAAAATGTGATGTAACAGACTGCCTCACCTTTTTTTTTTGCCAACTTTTTTGGGGTTTACAGTCTGGGTCAAGACAAAAAATTGTCATAATTCATAAATAAAGCAATGATTATTGGAGTATGTTTTACAAGAAAATACTATTTAAATATTTTAAAACTAAGTTACCTGGTTGCCTTAAAATTTTGAGTTAATGCACTGAAACATTTTTCAGAATTGACATCCCCCTTTATTCAAATGTAACTAAAAGATTTTGTAAACATATTGTGTAATTGTGCTTTTTTGTTATAATGCAGTAAAACATGCCAAATTGTGCTATTTTCATAATTTGTCACAAAGTTTTTGTAATTTATGTGGTTCAGATACAATAATATTTTGAGTTTCTATTTATTAAACCAATTTCCTTCATTGTACTAACTCAAATTTTTAATTTAAATGAACTCAAAATTAAGGCAACCAGGTTACTTGTTTTTGTTTTTTTAAGTTAAACCAACAATATTTTTTTTACAGTGTATTTATTTTTTCTACTTTAATATAATTTTTTTATTACTTATTAGCTGTTTCTTTGTAATTATTAGTGAAATCTAAAAATTTTTGAGTGAAAGTAAGGGTATGTTTACATGACAACAATGTACTAAAGACGGAAACGTTTTTCCTTTGTGTTTTTAAAAAAGTTTCACGAACAGGAGTCAACGTTATCAAAAATGACTATAAACGCTGTATTATTCATGCCAGGCCTGTAGTTTTCAAAAACACGCACTTTAAAACCCGTTTTCAAAAGTTTGTGTTTTTAGGCTCCCAAAATGCTGTTGTCGAATAAATGAATGGCCAAAATGCATAAAATTGTTTTAGTTTAAAACGGTGTTATGTAAACGCCTCCTCAGTCTAACACCAAAGTCTATTTTAACTCAAATAAAGCCTATTTCAGAAAGCATTAACATGTTTTTCAGTTGACTAAGCACACTTTCATTCTAATACATTGCTTTGGATTTGAATGTAACTCTTATTACTCTCTTTAAAGGGATAGTTCACCCAAAAACTAAAATTATGTCATCATTTACTCACCCTCGAGTTGTTCCTGTACGAGTTTCTTTCTTCTGCTGAACACAAAAGACGATATTTTGAAGTATGTCGGGAACTAAACAGTTGATGGACCCCATTGAGTATTTTTCCCCATGTAGGTCAAAGTCCACCATCAACTTTTTGAGGGTTTTTTTGGGGTCAAATATCCCTTTGAGAACATATCAAGTATCTAGATGTCAGATCAACACAATTTTCACAAAATAATGTTTAAAGATGAACTTCCATGAATCCCACTGCATCTGACACTATGTAAGCTGCTCGTTTATGTAACAAGAAATGCATATAACCATCTGACACTGGTGGCTTAAAGATCAATGCCTGACTGCGCAAGAAACAACCTTAGTTATAAATATAAACCATTTACCACTAAGGGTTTTCTGAACTGAAGGTTTTGTGCAACCAGATGCTGGTCTTGTGACCCACGGGTTCAAGGTTCAGAGCCCTCGGGCAAAACACGTAACCTCCTGTTTCTCCAGGCATAATACAAAAACATATTCCAAGTTGTTCAGAATAAAAATATGTCTGTAAAATGAGGAACATGATTATACAAATGCATAATCAAAAGACCCAAACATTATCTGATACCAACAAAGAAACCGCGGCTAGTTGACACAATCTACAGTCAAAGCCTCTCAGGGTGGATTTTAGTTTGAACGTCAATTTCTGTACAGACACAAACCTTAACCAACTACAACAAACTGACCATTTCTATCCATCCATCCATCCACTGATCAGGCATAACATTATGACCACTGACAGGTGAAGTGACTAACACTGATGATCTCTTCATCACGGCTCCTGTTAGTGGGTGGGATATATTAGGCAGCAAGTGAACATTTTGTCCTCAAAGTTGATGTGTTAGAAGCAGGAAAAATGGAGGATTTGAGTGAGTTTGACAAGGGCCAAATTGTGATGGCTAGACGACTGGGTCAGAGCATCTCCAAAACTGCAGCTCTTGTGGGGTGTTCCTGGTCTGCAGTGGTCAGGATCTATCAAAAGTGCTCCAAGGAAGGAACAGTGGAGAACCGGCCACAGGGTCATGGGCGGCCCAGGCTCATTGATGCACGTGGGAGCGGCGAAGGCTGGCCCGTGTGGTCCGATCAAATAGACGAGCTACTGGAGCTCAAACTGCTCAAGAAGTTAATGCTGGTTCTGATAGAAAGGTGTCAGAATACACAGTGCATCTCAGTTTGTTGTGTATGGGGCGGGCTAGCCGCAGACCAGTCAGGGTGCCCATGCTGACCCCTGACCCCGCCGAAAGCACCAACAGTGTGCACGTGAGCATCAGAACTGGACCACGGAGCAATGGAAGAAGGTGGCCTGGTCTGATGAATCGTGTTTTTTTTTACATCACATGGATGGCCAGGTGCGTGTGCGTGGCTTACCTGGGGAACACATGGCACCAGGATGCACTATGGGAAGAAGGCGAGCCGGCGGAGGCAGTGTGATGCTTTGGGCAATGTTCTGCTGGGAAACCTTGGGTCCTGCCATCCGTGTGGATGTTACTTTGACACGTACCACCTACCTAAGCATTGTTGCAGACCATGTACAGCCTTTCATGGAAACGGTATTCCCTGGTGGCTGTGGCTCTTCCAGCAGGATAATGCGCCTGCCACAAAGCGAAAATGGTTCAGGAATGATTTGAGGAGCACAACGAGTTTGAGGTGTTGACTTGGCCTCCAAATTCCCCAGATCTCAATCCAATCGAGCATCTGTGGGATGTGCTGAACAAACACGTCTGATCCATGGAGGCCCCACCTTGGAACTTACAGGACTTAAAGGATCTGCTGCTAACATCTTGGTGCCAGATACCACAGTACACCTTTAGGGGTCTAGTGGAGTCCATGCCTCAACGGGTCAATTATTTTTAGGCCCTAATTTCTACTTTTTAATGTCATAATGATAATTTACCCAAGAATGTTTCCTTATGTGGCAAATTTGGTTTTCATACTGTTACACTGCACACCGAAAAAAAACTGTAACCTAAAAATAACATCTAAATGGTTTTGTTTGTTTGATAATTTGCTGAATCAACCTAAATACTTCAATTTATACCAACAAAATATTATTTTATGGGGTTAGATCAAGTAAAAAAAGTTTGTTTATTGATTTGAGAAGAAAACCTTTTCTTGAAATATGATCTACTTATTTATAATTGTCTATGAACTCAATTCGGGTCATCGAGCTATACAGCATATAAAGACTCAGTGACAGAAATGAAACAATGTAAAAAAAAAAAAATGACACCGGAAACAACAGAACTCTGGCTGTTCACTCAAGGCAGTCAGTGTGTAACAGTTGGAGTCAGGCCATCAAAATGTTGACCAGAATTACACTTTTTCTAAACGCTTGGGCCTAATTTTAGAGCAGTGTGGGTCAGTTATAATTCTGTGCGTTTATCTTGGCCTGGAGCGCTCGTGTGGGTGAGCAGACGGACCCCAGAGACCCAAACACCGCAGCTCAGCGACTTACAGCACTGTCCCGATGAATAATGCCACTTTATATTAGTCATATACGCATATTTATAAAATGTGCAAACAAGACGTCCTTCAGGGTCACAGACATGCGCTGTGAAAGTTAAGTGAGCTGTGGTCAGATGGCACGATGAGTCATGAAATCAGCACAAATATTACAAGTCAAGGGGGAATTCATAGGCAATACGGTACACAGGTAATACAGGAAGAAATAAGCAAACATTTATCCATTTAAAAATACAGTTCCCACCATCTAGCTGTAGTTGTGTTTCATGTTTATTGGATGCATTTTGCTGAAAATAGCTTTTAAATTCACGTACAGGTCCTTCTCAATAAATTAGCATATTGTGATAAAAGTTCATTATTTTCCATAATGTAATGATAAAAATTAAACTTTCATATATTTTAGATTCAACAACTGAAATACTTCAGGTCTTTTATTGTTTTAATACTGATGATTTTGGCATACAGCTCATGAAAACCCCAAATTCCTCAAAAAATTAGCATATCATGAAAAGGTTCTCTAAACGAGCTATTAACCTAATCATCTGAATCAACTAATTAACTCTAAACAACTGCAAAAGATTCCTGAGGCTTTTAAAAACTCCCAGCCTGGTTCATTACTCAAAACCGCAATCATGGGTAAGACTGCCGACCTGACTGCTGTCCAGAAGGCCATCATTGACACCCTCAAGCGAGAGGGTAAGACACAGAAAGACATTTCTGAACCAATAGGCTGTTCCCAGAGTGCTGTATCAAGGCGTGTGCAGGAAATGGGCTACAGGTGCCGCATTCCCCAGGTCACGCCACTTTTGAACCAGAAACAGCGGCAGAAGCACCTGACCTGGGCTACAGAGAAGCAGCACTGGACTGTCGCTCACATTTTGCATGTCATTGGGAAATCAAAGTGCCAGAATCTGGAGGAAGACTGGGGAGAAGGAAATGCCAAAATGCCTGAAGTCCAGTGTCAAGTCCCCACAGTCAGTGATGGTCTGGGGTGCCATGTCAGCTGCTGGTGTTGGTCCACTGTGTTTTATCAAGGGCAGGGTCAATGCAGCTAGCTATCAGGAGATTTTGGAGCACTTCATGCTTCCATCTGCTGAAAAGCTTTATGGAGATGAAGATTTCGTTTTTCAGCACGACCTGGCACCTGCTCACAGTGCCAAAACCACTGGTAAATGGTTTACTGACCATGGTATTACTGTGCTCAATTGGCCTGCCAACTCTCCTGACCTGAACCCCATAGAGAATCTGTGGGATATTGTGAAGAGAAAGTTGAGAGACGCAAGACCCAACACTCTGGATGAGCTTAAGGCCGCTATCGAAGCATCCTGGGCCTCCATAACACCTCAGCAGTGCCACAGGCTGATGCCTCCATGCCACGCCGCATTGAAGCAGTCATTTCTGCAAAAGGATTCCCCACCAAGTATTGAGTGCATAACTGAACATAATTATTTGAAGGTTGACTTTTTTTGTATTAAAAACACTTTTCTTTTATTGGTCGAATGAAATATGCTAATTTTTTGAGATAGGAATTTTGGGTTTTCATGAGCCGTATGCCAAAATCATCAGTATTAAAACAATAAAAGACCTGAAATATTTCAGTTGGTTTGCAATGAATCTAAAATATATGAAAGTTTAATTTTTATCATTACATTATGGAAAAAAATTAACTTTTATCACAATATGCTCATTTTTTGAGAAGGACCTGTAGTGGAAGATTTGATCCAAAACAGATTAAAAAATTAACTAATAAAATAGTAAAAAAAAAAAAAATTTAAGATATAAAACCATTTAACATTAGATTAAATTTCATATAACAACAGTTTTCAATAACCCCCGATAATGTGACAACATGCCCCGCTGTAGGGGTATATGTGTCAAATTAACAGTTTAATGAACACTTCATCTTGTTTTTTCCCCCTGAGCAATAACAGAAATGTTCATATGCTGCTTTTTAAAGTTTGTGTCTACAGAAATTGACTTTCAGAAATCAACCCACCCTAGGAAATATTAATTAGTAAAAACCAGCGGTCAAATCAATTAATCTCATCCGTTTGTTTACATAATATATGTGTGTACTGTGTATAATTATTATGTATATATAAATACACACTCATTCATGTATATATTTAAGTAATATTTGCCTTTATATACAATATATATATGACTTTTATTTTGCATGCGATTAATCGATTTGACAGCACTCAAAACAAGTCATATAGCATAGTAGTATATGATCATCAATAATATGGAAGCCCATATACCATACTACATATACTATAATCATTAACTTTTTAATCTCATAATTTTGAATGAATGTAATCATTTCACATTTTTAACCTCAGAAATGCCTTTCCTCATTATTTTGGCTTTTTATTCCAAACATTCTAAATTCTTTCTGGGTTGTTTCAACACATGTTATTATGGTATTTTGTGTGTGACTTGCCCCGGTATGACCTAAAGTTGTTATTTCTGAAATATGAATTGTGTCCTGCAGGTGGCGCTTTTACCCTCGTGTGCTCAGAGACGTGTCCGCAGTGGACATGTCCACCACAGTTCTGGGTCAGAGAGTCAGTATGCCCATCTGTGTGGCAGCTACGGCCATGCAGCGAATGGCACATCCCGATGGAGAGACGGCCACTGCCAGAGGTCAGACACCATCAGCTTCCTCTGGAGATACAGGCCTCAGTCACAGCACATGCACTTACTACAGGCAGCCACACGGGGGCGTCATTAGCCCTTCCTACATACTACACTCTCTCCTGCTCCCAATCACACTCAACCATCAACCGCAGCCACCGTAGGATGAGCTGGAGATTCTGTGTGGCCATAGTATGGAAGCCCTTTTCTGCCACATCATAAAAAAAATCTGCTTTAGCAAATCATTGGCATAATTATAAAAAAGTTATACATTTTAAATGATTACACATTAAGTCAATAATGAGATAAAAAGTCGAAATGATGGCAAACTAAGTCTAAATTAGGACATACTAAGTAAATAATGTGATAAAGTCAGTTATGACATACTGAGTCATAATTATGACATTTAAGTAATAATTATGAAATAAAAGGAAGATTATGACACTAATTCATAATTTTGAGATATAAAGTTGAAATTATGACATGCTAAGAGATAAAAAATTATGACACTATTACGAGAAAAAGTCAAAGTTATGACACTAAATCATAATTATGAGATATAAAGTTGAAATTATGACATAAAAGTAACTATGCAAAAATTTATGACGTCTTTATTATAACAGTCAAAATGATGACAAACCAAGTAAATTAAAGTTATGACAGCCATAATTGACATAAAAAGTCAAAATGATGACACTAATTCATAATTATGATAAATAAAGTTGAAATGACGACATGCTAAGACATAATTGTGAATTTGTTTTTTTTACAATTATGACACTATTATGAGAAAATGTCAAAGTTATGACACTAAACCATAGTTATGATATAAAGTTGAAATTATGACATAAAAGTAACTATGCGATAAAAAGTTAAATTTATAACTTATTTATAAGTCATAATTATAACAGTCAAAATGACCAAGAAAATGATTAGACAAAAAGTCATAACTGACATAAAAAGTAAAAATGATGACACTAATTCATAATTATGAGGTATAGTCGAAATTATGACATGCTAAGTCTGAATTGTGAGATAAAAAGTTGAAAATGATGAAATAAGTAACAATTATGTGACAAAAAGTCTAATTTATGACATAAGTCATAATTATAACAGTCAAAATTAAGACATACCAAGTACATTTTTAGACAAAAAGTCAAAGTTATGACAGTCATAATAGACATAAAAAGTCAAAATTATGACAAATTCATAATTATGAGGTATAAAGATGAAATTATGACATGCTAAGTCTGAATTATGAGATAAAAAGTTAAAATTATGACAGGCACATTTATCAGTTTAATTTGATCAAATGTAAAAATCTGAATTAAGACATACCAAGTAAATTATTAGACAAAAGTACATACAGTCATAATTGACATAAAACGTCAAATTCATAATTATGAGTTATAAAGTTGAAATTATGACATGCCAAGTCAAATTTGACAGTCAAAATGACATGCTAAATCAATTATGAGATAAAAAGTCAAAATTACATGTCATTTTATGCCCTAATTGTCCATGTATGTTTTTCTTAAGTGGCAGAAATGGGCTTCCATACGTGTTCCTGAAGTAATCATTCTACTGACTCTAGTGCTTAGGAAACCTGTTAGCATGGCACCCTGTGAGGGATCTCTGATCTCTGCTCGCTTGAACTCAAGCCCAGTCCTCTTGTTGCTGTTCTGACCTGTCCTCCGGTGTGTTCCCGCCCTCAGCCTGCCTGTCGTCGGACACGGGGATGATGTTGAGCTCATGGGCCACCTCCACCATAGAGGAAGTCGCGGAGGCCGCACCTGGGGCCGTGCGCTGGATGCAGCTGTACATTTATAAAGACCGAGCACTGACTCAGTCTCTGGTCAGGAGGGCCGAGGAGGCTGGGTATAAGGGTATCTTTGTCACAGTGGACACACCTTATCTTGGCAGGCGACGTGATGACGTGCGCAACCGATTTAAGCTGCCCTCTCATTTGAGGTAAACGCTGAGACAACCACACGTGACGTGCGTGTGTGCCAGCTGCATGCTTTACAGACTGTGTGTGTGTGTGTGTGTGTGTGTGTGTAAACTCAACAACTCTGTGAATTCTTCATCGTAATAACCTAGCAGTAGCAGCATATATTATTATACTCTGCAGGTTTATTATAATCAACTAGCAACAAGTGATTTTCACAACTTTAACAGCATTGCATGACAGGACTAATAATTACCATTGCACATTTGCCTTCCCTGATTCTTTTCCTGATCATATCAACACCCTGGACAGAACTTAGCAATCACAAGCCACTCAGAAATACCTAGAAACCACATAGCAACACCCTGGCAACCTCCCACAGCAAGTTCATCCCGTTTTTATAGCATCAAACATCTAACTTAAACCAGACACTGGAAAAACGAACAAGCTAACTCATAATTGTGAGATAAGTCAAATTAGGACACTGAGTAAATTATGAGAAACAAAGTCGAAGTTATGACATAAAAAGTACAAATTATGACTAATTCATAATTGAGATATAAAGTTGAAATTATGACATGCTAAGTAATAATTATAACAGACAAAAATATGACATAAATCATAATTATGATATACACAGTCCCATTTATGACACATATTAAGTCATAATTATGAGTAAAAATTGATAAGCCAAGTCATTTATGAGACAAACAGGTCAAAATTATGTCATAAATCATAATTATGATAATCAGACAATCAGACAATGCACTAAATAGGGGATTGGGAACGATCAGACAGTGCACTATATAGGAGATAGTGAATTATCAGACAGTGCACTATATAGGGGATAGGGAATGATCAGTCAGTGCACTATATAGAGGATAGGGAACGATCAGACAGTGCACTATATAGGGGATAGGTAAACGATCAGACAGTGCACTATATAGGGGATAGGGAATGATCAGACAGTGCAGTATATAGGGGATAGGGAACGATCAGACAGTGCACTATATAGGGGATAGGGAATGATCAGTCAGTGCACTATATAGGGGATAGGGAACGATCAGACAGTGCACTATATAGGGGATAGGTGAATGATCAGACAGTGCACTATATAGGGGATAGGTAAACGATCAGACAGTGCACTATATAGGGGATAGGGAATGATCAGACAGTGCAGTATATAGGGGATAGGGAACGATCAGACAGTGCACTATATAGGGGATAGGGAATGATCAGTCAGTGCACTATATAGGGGATAGGGAACAATCAGACAGTGCACTATATAGGGGATAGGGTATGATTCAGACAGTGCACTATATAGGGGATAGGGTATGATTCAGACAGTGCACTATATAGGGGATAGGGAACGATCAGACAGTGCAGTATATAGAGGATAGGGAACGATCAGACAGTGCACTATATAGGGGATAGGGAACGATCAGACAGTGCAGTATATAGGGGATAGGGAATGATCAGACAGTGCACTATATAGGGGATAGGGAACAATCAGACAGTGCACTATACAGGGGATAGGGTATGATTCAGACAGTGCACTATATAGGGGATAGGGAATGATCAGACAGTGCACTATATAGAGGATAGGTGAACGATCAGACAGTGCACTATATAGGGGATAGGGAACGATCAGACAGTGCAGTATATAGAGGATAGGGAACGATCAGACAGTGCACTATATAGTGGTTAGGGAATGATTCAGACAGTGCACTATAGAGGGATAGGGAACGATTCAGACAGTGCACTATAGAGGGATAGGGAACGATCAGACAGTGCACTATAGAGGGGATAGGGAATGATTCAGACAGTGCACTATATAGAGGATAGGGAACGATCAGACAGTGCACTATAGAGGGGATAGGGAACGATCAGACAGTGCACTATATAGAGGATAGGGAACGATCAGACAGTGCACTATATAGAGGATAGGGAACGATCAGACAGTGCACTATATAGAGGATAGGGAACGATCAGACAGTGCACTATATAGAGGATAGGGAACGATCAGACAGTGCACTATATAGGGGATAGGGAACGATCAGACAGTGCAGTATATAGAGGATAGGGAACGATCAGACAGTGCACTATATAGAGGATAGGGAACGATCAGACAGTGCAGTATATAGGGGATAGGGAACGATCAGACAGTGCAGTATATAGGGGATAGGGAATGATTCAGACAGTGCACTATATAGGGGATAGGGAACGATCAGACAGTGCACTATATAGGGGATAGGGAGCGATTCAGACAGTGCACTATATAGGGGATAGGGAGCGATTCAGACAGTGCACTATATAGGGGACAGGGAATGATTCAGACAGTGCACTATATAGGGGATAGGGAGCGATTCAGACAGTGCACTATATAGGGGATAGGGAATGATTCAGACAGTGCACTATAGAGGGATAGGGTACGATTCAGACAGTGCACTATATAGGGGATAGGGAATGATTCAGACAGTGCACTATATAGGGGATAGGGAGCGATTCAGACAGTGCACTATATAGGGGATAGGGAATGATTCAGACAGTGCACTGGTCAGCAGCATAAGGTAGGGGTGAATTCAGGTCGTTTGGGACACTTTCCCCCAGTCATCTCAATTGCAAATTCTGTTCCAATCAACCTGAAATCACCCTATGTTTTAAATTCTGTGATCAGCATGGGATGCTGGTTGCTGGTTCCCAACATGGGAAGTGGGACTGCGGATGATGTTGCCTTGAACCATCATGGAATTCATGCTGGATTTTTCAACAGGGGCACGATAAAGAAACCCCACAAGACTGATCATATCAACTCTTTACAGTTCTTCTGAGGGTTCTTTATAAACAAAGCCTCCGTTTTCTCTCACTCACGGACAGATTATTTTACAGATGTGTTGTCCCTTGAAAACCAAAGCGCTCACTGAAGAGCTTTATGTATTTATGGAAACAGAAATCTCTCTCTTGAACCAGGGAACTGTTCTACAGTAGATCACGCCGCTCATGGGGATTAATACTCACCGCTTCAGCTCCGTCAACACTCGCTACATTATGCTTTTTATGTGGGGAAACATTCAGATATCAGCAGTTCTACAGATATATGCCAACAGCGACCCGCTGTAAAAATGCCCTCATGAAAGTAAAGCCTTCCTGCTTCAGATCCCACGAGGTGAATTACGGCAATTAGAAACCCAAAAAAGCATCACGGCCCAACCGTATATTTCAGCATAACTGCCTCCGTCTCCATCAGCGGTGACACAACATGAACTTCACCTCAACCCTCCCGGAGACCTTTCGCCCGGCCCCACAAATCAAAGCGCACCAGCGGCAACAAGGTGCCATTGAGCGCGAGCGCTGGTGTTTGGATAAAACCCTGCTCAGTTTTCATACATTGACCAAAAACAACACTCACAGGACTAATTCCATTTTGCACTCCATTTTTTTCCCACAGGATGGCCAATTTCGAATCCCCTGATTTAGCGTTCTCCTCAAAAGAGGGTTATGGGGAGGACAGCGGCCTGGCGGTGTACGTAACTCAGGCCATAGATGCCACGGTGAAATGGGACGACATCGCCTGGCTGAAGAGAATGACCTCCCTGCCGGTGGTGGTCAAAGGCGTTTTGACAGGTGAGCGATCCTCGTGTGTTTTTCTGAAATCTGGGGTTGTGTCCGAAAGCTGTCCAGTATAGGTCAGTGACTTCACAGGCAGAAAACCGGACGTCACGTCTAAAGAGCTGAAACTAATTAAAGGGAGCTTAAGAGACAACCAAAGAACGATTCAGTGGCAATGTGTATTTTTAAATAAAATTTTATAAAATCATTAAAATATAATATATATAATCATATAATAAATATATAATAATAAAATAAAAATAAAAAAACAAATATACTGTAAAAAAATTAAATAAAAAAAATGAAATAATAAGGTAAAAAACTAAACTAAAATAAAAGTAATATAATATAATATAATAAAATATACTGTAAAAAAGTAAACCTAAAATTATAATAAATATTAAATAAAATAAAATAAACAACAACAAATATAACTAGAAAATTTAATAAAATAACTAATATTAAATTAAATTAAAACAAATATAAAATAAAGCTAAATAAAATAAATTAAGCAAAAAAAGAATAAAAAATATATAATAAAATAAAAAACAACAAAAATACTGTAAAAAACTAATATTCAATAAAATGTAAAAAAAGAAAAGAAAACAACAACAATTAAAATAAATAAAGTTGAATTAAATGTACACTTACCGCCAAACTGTACACAGGATTGTGGGATACCATGGGCAGTGACGGCATGGGAACGATGAAGGCGTTTTTAATTAAAATGTGAAAACTTACACTAGTAGCTGAGCTCAAAGCTAACAGACATGAATTAAAGGCTTTCATAGGGTCTCCTCTCGAACATCTCTCTCCCATCCTTCTAAAATTAAGGCTCTTTAATTGTTCTATTCACGAAAGCATCTTTTTAATAACCAACTTGAGTTGGATATGGTTCTTTGAAGATTAAAAACATTCTTGATGTTGCATAATAAGTTTTAAAGATCAATTCATTACTAATTTACTAATTCTTTAATACAGATGTTTTCTAAAGACTACAGAAAAAAAGTTCTGAGCTTCTGGTTCAAACTAGAGTGTGGAATGTTCACCGTCACTGATACAGAACCACCTATTTGCATAATATAATCAAAACAAAGCGGACGTTGACCCCGTCTGTCAGCGAGGGCCCGCTAATTAAAGATAATGTGTCATTAATCTCACGGGAGGAAAGCACCAGACCGTGAGCGGCGAGGTTATCTCGGACACGTCTAGAAGCTTTACTGCTGTTATTGTGTCTTCAGATAAACTTTTATCTTCTCTCTGGCTCTGGAAATGGCACGTTCTGGAAATCAAAGAGCAAGCACAAAACATTTTATTTCAGCACAGACCAAAGGATATAAATGTATTCCCTGACTAAATCGGAAAAGTATGTTAAGGGGGGTGGGTAATTGGGGAACGCCATTAGTTATTTTAGCTCATGTGTGAAACATAATTTTCCTTGAGAAGTGCATCCTTTCCTCTTGGCCTCGGCTTAAAGGAAAACGCCATTTAATCATTTTCGGGACTTTTCCAAACAGAACAGACTTAAATTACAGACCATGCAAAGCTACATTTTCAACTTTTCTCAAGATGCTTTCCTGTGCAAAAGTTGCCGTCTCATACATTAATAAATGCAATAGTGACAGTGATGCTTGCCATAAATGCTTTAAAGAGGACCTATCATGCCTTTTCCCATGTTCATCTGTCTTTAGTGTGTAATGATGCGGTTTGAGTCCCTCCAGCGGGAGTTCTTCCCTATATCAGTGTCCGTGTTCCTGAACTCCCTGAAACGCCAATATTGTAGTCTTGAGTTTTCTTCCAGGAACCAACACGTCACAATATTCCTTATTTCAATAATTAATATGCAGAATAAAGGGACGGGGCCTGGTTGAGTTAGTTAGTAGTGTTGTTATGGTAAGGGGCGGGACATTTCCCAAACACGGAACTTAAAGCGTTTGACCAATCACAACACACTGCTCCAGCCGACCAATCAGAGCACATTGTGCTTTTCAGAAGGAGGGGCTTCATAGAGACTGGAACTAAACAGAGCGTTACTGACAGACTGGGAAGAGAGGTGCTGCAACAATGGAGAATATGGGGAATTTTTTTTTTTTTGATCAAGCATGAAAACCTGCTCAAGTAGAGCTCAAAAACAACAACTTTTGAAATTTAAAAAAGGGGCTTAACAGGTCCACATTAAATGCAGATAAAGACAGCATTGCATACCATAGTTCTTCCATGCTAATATGGAAGCATTTGGGTAGCAATATTCAAATTGAAATGTTTCATGCAAAATGGAAATTTATTTTTGTATTTAAATATACATTTTCCATACCAAATGTGCACTTTTGGAACAAAATGCTACTTCAAATACAATAATATAATTTAAATGTGCTATTTCCTACACAAGTTTTAACATATAATTGAAACACATTTAAATTGCAAAATTTAAATTAAAATGTACTACAGGATGATATATATATTATGTTATATGTGATGATAAAACCTAGCTAATGAGCCAAAAGAAATTATGATTATGAATAAAATAAAATACAGAAGTGACAGGTGAAGTGAATAACACTGATGATCTCCTGTTAGTGGGTGGGATATATTAGGCAGCAAGTGAACATTTTGTCCTCAGAGTTGATGTGTTAGAAGCAGGAAAAATGGGCAAGCGTAAGGATTTGAGCGAGTTTGACAAGGGCCAAATTGTGATGGCTAGACGACTGGGTCAGAGCATCTCCAAAACTGCAGCTCTTGTGGGGTGTTCCCGGTCTGCAGTGGTCAGGATCTATCAAAAGTGCTCCAAGGAAGGAACAGTGGAGAACCGGCCACAGGGTCATGGGCGGCCCAGGCTCATTGATGCACGTGGGGAGCGAAGGCGGCCCGTGTGGTCGATCAAACAGGCGAGCTACTGGAGCTCAAACTGCTCAAGAAGTTAATGCTGGTTCTGATAGAAAGGTGTCAGAATACACAGGGCATCTCAGTTTGTTGTGTATGGGGCGGCATAGCCGCTGACCAGTCAGGGTGCCCATGCTGACCCCTGACCCCGCCGAAAGCACCAACAGTGGCACGTGAGCATCAGAACTGGACCACGGAGCAATGGAAGAAGGAGGCCTGGTCTGATGAATCACATGTTCTTTACATCACGTGGATGGCCGGGTGTGTGTGCGTGGCTTACCTGGGGAACACATGGCACCAGGATGCACTATGGGAAGAAGGCGAGCCGGCGGAGGCAGTGTGTGTGATGCTTTGGGCAATGTTCTGCTGGGAAACCTTGGGTCCTGCCATCCATGTGGATGTTACTTTGACACGTACCACCGACCTAAGCATTGTTGCAGACCATGTACACCCTTCGCACCCGACCAGTTCGAACTGCGATGAAAGTGATCGGACTAAAAGACTATCCCAGTATTCAGTCTCTGTACCAGCACTGCACTCTAAATGAGGCAAAAAAGATTTTAAGTGATCCATCACATATACTTTATTCCTGTTATGATCTCTTACCCTCTGGAAGAAGAACAGAGTCCCCCGCTATAAACGGAACAGGTTTAAAAATTATTTTGTGCCCGTATAAATTAGATTGCTGAATATGGATAAGTGATGCCATAGCTATCTTTCATGTATATGGTATGTATAGTGTAAATGAATTATGGTGTACAATTTTATGTTTCATGAATGTTTTTTTTTTTTTTTTTTTACAATGAATGACTACGGTGTAAAATTTTATAATGTATAAGGTTATGTCAATGCTGGCTATGAAGTCCATCTCAAATTTCCCTTCATGGGACAATAAAGTATATTTCGTATTTCGAATTTCATGGAAACGGTATTCTCTGGTGGCTGTGGCTTTTTGAGCAGGATAATGCACAAAGCACAAATGGTTTAGGAATGGTTTGAGGAGCACAACAGTGAGTTTGAGGTGTTGACTTGGCCTCCAAATTCCCCAGATCTCAATCCAATCGAGCATCTGTGGGATGTGCTGAACAAACAAGTCCGATCCATTTAATTTAAGTTGCAAAATTATATATATTGAGTTTTCTTCAGGGAACCAACACTATTCAGTCACAATATTCCTCATTTAAATAATTCATACGCAGAATAAAGGGGCGGGGCCTGGTTGAGTTGGTATGTAGTGTTATGATAAGGGGACGGGGCATTTATCTATCTCTATATAGCTAATTTAAATCATATTATTGAATCTGAATAAGCATTTTGCTCCAAACATGCACATTTGGTATGGAAAATGTACATTTAAATACAGAAATAAATTGCCATTTTGCATATTACTGCTACCCAAATGCTTCCGTATCACAACGATTTTGACTCCAAATTGCAGCTCTCTTGCAGAACGAGAAAACACAAACCACAGTAATTAATGTTCTGCTCATGATGAATCTTGCCGTTTTAGCTGAAGATGCCAAAGAAGCTCTGAAGTATGGGGTGGATGGAATACTTGTGTCAAACCACGGAGCAAGACAACTCGATGGTGTTCCAGCCACCGTAAGTGTCTACTGAAGAAATGAGACCTCCAACCCACAAGTCCTCTCTGCAAACTATCCTCTGTGGCCTTTAAATTGCATCTTTGATAGTGTGAAATACAGTCACTGGTTTACCCAAGTGGATGCCAAACAAAGGTTTGGATGCAACCTCAAGTTTTGTGAGCGCAGAGTTCAAATGAGTGTGAAGAACGTGCTGATTATAGACACAGAGGTGGTGTATCTGCTCATGGTCTCCTTGTGTTTTATGTTATGATCTGTAATTAGTGCTGAGATGATCTACTGAAGCTCTATCCTTCTAGAACTTTCTGTGATACCATACCAGTTCTGGTGATGAGATATACTGTTAGACAAAAAGCACAATGTGTGTTGTTTGATACTTAAATAGCTTGGAATAATTATATTTTAAAAGAAGTCTCTTCTGCTCACCAAGGCTGCATTCATTTAAAGAAAAATACATTAAAAATGGTAATATTGTAAAATATTATTATAATACAAATTAGGTGTGAATATATTTTAAAATGTAATGTATTCCTATGATGCAAAGCTGAATTTTCAGCATCAATACTCCAGTCTTCAGTGTCACATGATCCTCCAGAAATCATTCTGATGTGAGGATTTGCTCAATTATTATTCATGCTCAATTATTAATATTGGTTCGTATTCTCTTATTACCGTTTTCACAGTGTTTTTGATCAGATAAATACAGCTTTGTGAGCATAAGAGACTTGAAAAGGCTTTACCTTTTGAGTGGTAGTGTAGAACTGAGAATGAAAGAGCGAGCTTTGATCAGTGACATACAGTAACGTGCCGGTGTGTGTCAGTGCAGATTGACGCTCTGCCTGAGGTTGTGGAGGCTGTAGAAGGAAAGGTGGAAGTCTTCATGGATGGAGGGGTCCGCAAGGGCACAGATGTGCTGAAGGCTCTGGCGCTGGGAGCAAAGGCGGTTTTTGTAGGGAGACCCGTCCTGTGGGCGCTTGCCTGTGAGGTAAGACACAGTAAATATGGAACTACTGGACATGCACGTTAGTTCCTGATGTCTAACAGGACATCAATCTTTCTGTTTTCAGGGAGACAAAGGAGTCGCTAATGTTCTGCAGTTACTGCGCGAGGAACTTCATCTTGCATTGGCGCTTACAGGTAGTTTGGTTTGAGTATTAGTTTGTGCATGGGTGAACACAACACAACACATCACAACACAAAATACAACACAACCCAACACAAAAATACAACACAAACCAGCACAACACAACACAACATAAACCAACCCAACCCAGCACAGCCCAAAACAACACAACCCAACACAACCTAACACAAAATACAACACAAACCAGCACAACACAACACAACACAACACAACACAACATAAACCAACCCAACCCAGCACAGCCCAAAACAACACAACCCAACACAACCTAACACAAAATACAACACAAACCAGCACAACACAACCCAACACAGCACAACACAACACAACACAACACAACACAACATAAACCAACCCAACACAAAATACAACACAACACAACCCAACACAACCTAACACAAAATACAACACAAACCAGCACAACCCAACACAACACAACATAACACAACACAACATAAACCAACCCAACACAACACAACCCAACACAACACAACCCAACACAACACAACCTAACACAAAATACAACACAAACCAGCAAAACACAACACAACCCAACACAACCCAACCCAACACAACCTAACACAAAATACAACACAAACCAGCACAACACAACATAACACAACATAAACCAACCCAACACAACCTAACACAACACAACACAACACAACCTAACACAACACAACACAACCTAACACAAAATACAACACAAACCAGCACAACACAACCCAACACAACACAACATAACACAACACAACATAAAACCAACCCAACACAACACAACCCAACACAACACAACACAACATAAACCAACACAACACAACATAAACCAACCCAACACAAAATACAACACAACACAACATAAACCAACCCAACACAACCTAACACAAAATACAACACAAACCAGCACAACACAACCCAACCCAACACAACACAACACAACACAACACAACATAAACCAACCCAACACAAAATACAACACAACACAACCCAACACAACCTAACACAACACAACACAATCCAACACAACACAACCCAACACAACCTAACACAAAATACAACACAAACCAGCACAACACAACCCAACACAACACAACATAACACAACACAACATAAACCAACCCAACACAACCCAACACAACACAACCCAACACAACCTAACACAAAATACAACACAAACCAGCACAACACAACACAACACAACACAACACAACACAACCTAACACAACACAACCCAACACAACACAACACAACACAACCTAACACAAAATACAACCCAACACAAAATACAACACAACTCAACACAAAATACAACACAAACCAGCACAACACAACCTAACACAATCCAACACAACCCAACACAAAACACAACCCAACACAAAACACAACCCAACACAACACAACCCAACACAAAATACAACACAAACCAGCACAACACAACCTAACACAATCCAACACAACCCAACACAAAACACAACCCAACACAAAACACAAACCAACACAACACAACCTAACACAATCCAACACAACCTAACACAAAACACAACCCAACACAAAATACAACACAAACCAGAACAGCACAACCCAACCCAACACAAAATACAACACATTACATGACAAACACAATAAAATAAAATGCAATAAAATAAAACACTAAAATACAATAAAATAATACCTAATAAAGTAAAACAATAAAATACAATACAAAACACAATAAAACACACAAAAAAACAAACAAAAAAACTATACAAACTAAAAAAAAAAAAAAACAATACAATGAAATAAAATATAACACAATAAAACACAAATACAATTAATAAAACTAAAAGCAATAAAACATTAAAACAATAAAATACAATAAAACAAAATAAAATAAAGCACAATAAAATAAAACAAAAAAAGATGTTACATCACTGATCTATATAAATGCCATGTATCTAGATCAGTGTGTTCTACATTATTAATCAGTGTGATTGTATTTGGCATGTGATATTGTTTTTACAGTGTGTTGTCTTCTGGCAGGATGTTGCTCACTGAAGGAAGTCAACAGATCCCTTTTGAGAAGATCTGAACTCATTTCAAGGATCTAATGAGCAGAACTGTTGCATGCTGGGGGATTTCATGTGTGCCAGTGACTGGACCGCCTTATGTAAATCAAATGAACCCAGAGGATTTGGGCACGACAGATTTAGCATCATGAATAAAACATTTGTGTAAGTCATTTGTGTAAAGTTTTGAATAAATGCATCAAAAGCATGTGGTTTGTACAGCCCTACCGTGCATGACAGCAGTAATCCTTCCTGTTTACTCCAGGCATGCAATGTTTAGTAACCCAAACCAGTTTTGTGACTCTTCCAATCTGCACAGGGACTGTTTTCTACACTGTCCGGACACTGGGAACAGAACAAAGAGGACATTTAAAGGGATATTTCACCTAAAAAACTGGGTTTTTCCAGTTAAAAAACTAAAATCATACAAATAAAAAAAAATTGACCTTGAAATGAAAATGTATTTTATTTCAGCTAGTTGCCAAGGAAAGATTTATCATTTTCATTTAGTTTAAAATTAACACATTGTACATCACCACACTTGTCATTTTCCCTCCTCTCTTTCATTACAGTAATAGTCAATTTGCTGTAAACATGCTCCCTGCCACTTCTCATGAATATGCATGTACTCCCTCGACGGGGCCCGAAAGGCAAACAGGTTTGTGAGAGGTTCAGGAAGGTCACACACAAGGCATGGGATTTCTTTACTAGCTCTTTCCATGGCTGAACCACAGGACCTGAATGAAGCCATTATATGCATTGACTCTCCACAGGAAAACAAACTTTGTCAGGGCTCTGTTCATTAGCACCTAACACTTTGTCTGAGCCGCCCACTTGTGCAGGGGCCAGAAAGGGGAAGTGAACTCCTGCTGCAATCAAACAAAACCCACAGTTTATGAGGTTTTAAGAGGTTCTGCGTTGTTTGCATGCACCCTAGATACTTAGATGATAAATATAGTGGCCCCCAAACAGCATTTGCACAATTTTATTATGTCTTTGCGTAAGATAAAAAAATGAATTAAATGCATTGGTGAAATGCATTAAACTAATTTCAAGGGAAAATTAATCAAATTATCAATCAATCAATCAACTTTATTTATATAGCGCTTTTACAATGACGATTGTTTCAAAGCAGCTTCACAGTGTTAAACAGGACAACATTGCAACAAAATTTGATTTGGCTAGTTTAATTTGGATAGTTTATAGAATTATATATGACCAAATTAATAAATTCTATTTGTATATTTAGTTGAGTAACTTGGATCATAATTTGAGTGTCCCCAACTGAGCAAGCCAAGCCAAAGGCGACAGTGGCAAGGAACCAAAACCCCATCAGGGCATGATGGAGAAAAATAAACCTTGGGAGAAACCAGACTCAGTCGGGGTGCCAGTTCTCCTCTGGCCTATTATTAACAGTGTATAATTATTACTCAGGCAACCTTGCAGGTCATAAATCATATTAGATAGGAATATTCGAAATTTTGGGTATGGCCTTGCAGAGGCGGGCTCATTTAGGATGGCGCGTCGATTACACAGAATATGAATACTTGAAAGATCAGAGTTATTGCGCGGAGACGGGTTAATTGAGGATGACGCCCGGTGAGGCGAATTCAGAGGAGACACTAATGGACACGGTCTCAGCAGACACTCCAGGATGAGCTGGTCATGTCCAGATGCAGGTCCACCATCCGATCCGGACACGGCCTGGATCCGGCCGACTGCAGTAAACCTCGGGATAAACAGAGAGACTAACATTAGTGTGGATGCCACTCTTTTTATGATGTAACGAGTACATCAGGTGTTATGGGAAGTGTTCGGTTCCGGCTGACCTAGTTAATACAGCCTAACAATCAGTCATTTGATTTGAATAAAGAAAGTTAAAAATGTTCTATGTGTATGCCATAGTAAAGAGATGTGTTTTTAGTCTAGATTTAAACTGACAGAGTGTGTCTGCTTCCCGAACAATGCTAGGAAGACTGTTCCAGAGTTTAGGTGCTAAATAGGAAAAGGATCGACCGCCTGCAGTTGACTTAGATATTCTAGGTATTTTCAACTGGCCAGAGTTTAGAGACCGCAATTGACGTGATGGAGTATAATGCGTTAAGAGCTCGCTTAAGTACTGGGGAGCTAAACCATTTATTGCTTTATAAGTAATAAGCAAGATTTTAAAATGTATGCGATGTTTAATAGGAGCCAGTGCAGTGTTGACAGAACTGGACTAATATGATCGTACTTCCTGGTTCTAGTAAGAACTCGAGCTGCTGCGTTTTGGACCAGCTGGAGTTTATTTATTAGAGCAGGGCAACCACCCAGTAGAGCATTACAATAATCTAGCCTTGAGCTCATGAACGCATGTACTAATTGTTCAGCATTTTGCATTGAAAGCATGTGACGTAATTTAGATATATTTTTAAGATGGTAGAATGCAGTTTTACAGATGCTAGAAACGTGGCTTTCAAGCGAAAGATTGGTATCAAAGAGCACACCCACGTTCCTCACTGACGAGAGGCTTGACAGAGCAGTCATCGAGGGTTAGACAGTATTCTAGGGCACTACTTGTGGAGCTTTTCTGTCCAATAATTAAAAATTCAGTTTTATCTGAATTAAGTTGCAGGAAATTACTATTCATCCAATTTTTAATATCAGCTATGCATTCCGTTAATCTTGTGAATTGGTAAGTTTCGTCAGGGTGTGAAGAAATATAGAGCTGAGTATCATCAGCATAACAATGAAAACTAACGCCATGCTTCCTAATGATATCTCCCAGTGGTAGCATATACAGGGTGAAAAGCAACGGTCCTAACACTGAGCCTTGCGGTACTCCATACTGAACTTGTGATCGGTGTGACATCTCTTCATTTACTGCTACAAACTGATAACGGTCAGATAAGTAAGATTTAAACCATGCCAATGCAGTTCCACTAATGCCAACATAATTTTCGAGTCTATTCAAAAGAATATTGTGATCGATAGTATCGAATGCAGCGCTAAGATCGAGTAACACTAATAGAGAGATACAACCATGATCAGATGATAAGAGTAAATCATTTGTAACTCTAATTAGAGCAGTCTCAGTACTATGATACGGTCTAAATCCTGACTGGAAATCCTCACATATACAATTTCTTTCTAAAAAGGAACATAATTGTGAAGACACTGCCTTTTCTAATATTTTTGATAGAAACGGTAGATTCGAGATTGGTCTGTAATTGACTAATTCTTTAGGATCAAGTTGGGTTTTTTTAATAAGTGGTTTAATTACAGCCAACTTAAAAGTTTTTGGTACATATCCTAATGTCAAGGATGAATTAATAATATTAAGCAGAGGATCTATGACCTCTGGAAGCATCTCTTTAATAGCCTAGTCGGTATAGGGTCAAGCATACATGTTGTTGATTTTGATGATTTGACAAGTTTAGCCAATTCTTCTCCTCCTATAGCAGTGAATGAGTGTAATTTTTCCTCAGTGAGATTACAATGTTCTGTCTGAAGTGATACTGTAGTAGACGGCTGCATGGTTATAATTTTATTCCTAATGTTATCAATCTTACTAGTAAAGAAGTTCATAAAGTCATTACTGCTGTGTTGTTTACAAATGTCAGAAGTTGAAGCTTTATCCTTTGTTAATTTAGCCACTGTATCGAATAAATACCTAGGGTTGTGTTTGTTTTCTTCTAAAAGAGTTGAGAAATAAGCAGATCTAGCAGTTTTTATGGCCTTTCTGTATGCAATCATGCTCTCTTTCCACAAATTGCGAAAAACCTCCAGTTTTGTTTTCTTCCAGCTGCGCTCCATTTTTCTGGCTGCTGTTACAGTAATTAAAGTAAGAGATTACTCTTAATCTGTCTGTAATTTAATTACAGTTGCCTCTGATGTAATTGCATTAAATACTTTATAAATACTGACTACTGAACAATTATATATATAAAACAATAGTGGATTTAACATCAAAATGTAAAGTCTAAAACAGGCGTGGGAATCACAGGGTTTCTCATGATACGATACATGGTTCATGATACCGATAATATCACAATACGGCAATTCTGCAATAATCAATATATTAGCAGATAATAGCAGCCATATCACCCTGTAACCCAAGACTGGTTTCCCACTGAAGCTAAGCAGGGTTGAGCCTGGCCAGTATCTGGATGGGAGACCTTCAGGGAAAACCAGGTGTCTGCTGGGAGAGGAGTTAGTGAGGCCAGCAGGGGGCGCTCACCCTGTGGTCTGTGTGGGTAATAACGCCCCAGTATAGTGATGGGGACACTGTACTGTAACAAGCACTGTCCTTCGGATGAGACGTTAAACTGAGGTCCTGACTCTCTGTGGTCATTCAAAATCCCAGGATGTCTTTCGGAAAAAGAGTAGGGGTATAACCCGGCATCCTGGCCAAATTTGCCCATTGGCCTCTGTCCATCATGGCCTCCTAATCATCCCCATACGATTGGCTTCATCACATCTCCTCTCCACCAATCAGCTGGTGTGTGTGTGGGCGTTCTGGCGCAGTATGGCTGCCATCCCATCATCAGGTGGTGCTGCACATTGGTGGTGGTTGAGGAGATTCCCCCCTTCTATATGTAAAGCGCTTTGAAGACCCAGAAAAGCGCTATATAAATGTAACTAACCATTATTATTATTATTATATTGCTAGACAATACTATCATGATACATCACGATATCTGTGCAACTATGACAACAAAAAGCAAGTGAAAATGTTTAGTGCAGGTTTTCTCTCTTTATTCAGGACTCTGGACTTTAACCTGACTGGGGCATCTATTGTTTTACTCACACTGCTGTCCGCCATCCTGTTAAAACCTTTTTTTCTTAGGCTAGTTAACTCCCTCATTCATGTGTTGAGCGCCACCTTGAGGAGCCATGAATCAGCGACACTGGGAGCAGGGAAATCTATTTAGAGCGCCTTATTTTATTAATTCAAATTTCAACATTTAGCATCAGCGTATTGACTGTCACATCTCTTGGAGAACGACAATGATATATTGCCCTACCGATATTTTGTCCCGCTCCTAGTCTAAAATGTATGTAACCTTCTCCATTTAAGTACTTTGGTCAGTTTAAGTTTACTTTTATATTATTTATTTGAAAGAATTAAAAGAGCTGTTCCATGTCTATCCTTAAACAAGTTGCATATAAAAATGTTGCTTTTTTTGCCTCTAGCTTAAAAGGGATAGTTCATCCAAAAATGAAAATTGGATGTTTATCTGCTTACTCCCAGGGCATCCAAGATATAGTGGACTTTGTTTCTAAAAAATGAAGATGTTTAACTCCAACCTTTGCAGTCTGTCAGTCGTATAATGCATGTGAATGGTAGCAAAATCTATGAGAGTAAAAAAAAACATGCACAGACAAATCCATATTAAACCCTGCGGCTTGTGATGACACATTGATGTCTTAAGACACAAAACTAATACAAAACTATGTCCAACAGCCTTCAGCGCACGACCACTAAGGTCAAGAGTTAATAAGAACTTCAGCAAAACATTCTTAGAATTTTTGTTGTTGTTGCTGAAAACCATGCACAAGTTCACCTGAAAAATGTACATGACTGTTGATCATAAGCTGTCAGATCACTAGTGCTGCCATAGTAGGTCACCAGTTATCTCAATATAACCTCGCCTGCACACCGCAGAAATAGAGCTGCATTGAAGGATATCATTTTGAAACACTGTGTGGCCATGAAGAATCTAACCGAAAAGCGCCCGCATCACACAGCTGTTATTCTAATTTGTTTGAGCGTTTGCAAATAGCACAGAGACCGCATCAGCCATAAAAGTTAGCCGAGGTTTTGCTTAACAAGGCGCTTTTGTCTGACCAGAGGAGGGCACTTGTTCAAATACACAAACCAAAGTGAAGAAAACAAAAGTGGCTCATCTAGAGAAAGAAGGAACTTTGTCCTCTCATGTCACCAGCCCAGCATGCAAACTACAATACTTATACTACACAATACTACAACAAAAATAATATATACAAAAATGTGTATACAACCAAAGCACAGTGTTTGATACCACAATGCAATGAACTAAACTTGACCTTATATCTCCAGTGCAGTGTTGTTAGCCTATTAGCTATGTTTCCATCCAAAGTTGTGAATTTAACATATGCAAAATTGGAATATTGCATAAAACATTTGCGAATAAAGCATAATTTCCATTCAGTGAGCTGAAGAGAACAAAATAGTCTGTTTTATAAACTGCTGCTAAATATCACTAAGAAAAATGGAAGTTGATGCAGCAGAAGCCAATGTCTATAATCATTTTATAAATGACTATAATCATAATAAATTACTTGCGTCCCAGAGCGTCACATATTTTATGATGCGCATCAAGGAATTTATTCAGTAAATGTCGTAGTATATGTTTTCTTTACGGACAAATTCATCCGACTCAGTTGAGTGCATACGTTTTTTATACACATTTTTAGAATTCATGCATGTATTGGAATTTCTGCTGCTGCTGATGTTAATGTTGCTGTTATTTCTGCTGATGTTATCGCTGCTTCTATTGCTGCTGCTGCTGTTATTGCTGCTGCTGCTGTTATTACTTCTACTGCTGTTATTACTGCCACTGCTGTTATTATTGCTGCTACTGTTATTGCTGAGCAAGTATGGGACTTACTACTGCCAATACATACACGACACGCTGCTGTGAGCAACTACTACTGTTATTGCTGCTGCTGCTGCTGCTGTTATTGCTGCTGCTGCTGTTATTGCTGCTGCTGCTGTTATTGCTGCTGCTGCTGTTATTGCTGCTGCTGCTGTTATTGCTGCTGCTGCTGTTATTGCTGCTGCTGTTTTAGCTGCTGCTGTTTTTGCTGCTGCTGTTATTGCTGCTGCTGTTTTTGCTGCTGCTGTTATTGCTGCTGCTGTTTTTGCTGCTGCTGTTTTTGCTGCTCCTGTTTTTGCTGCTGGTGCTGTTTTTGCTGCTGCTGATGTTATTGCTGCTGCTGCTGTTATTGCTGCTGCTGCTGCTGTTATCGCTGCTGTTTCTGTTATTGCTGCTGCTGTTATTACTGCTGCTGATGTTATTGCTGCTGCTGCTGCTGTTTTTGCTCCTGCTGTTATTGCTGCTGCTGTTTTTGCTGCTGCTGTTTTTGCTGCTGCTGTTTTTGCTGCTGCTGTTTTTGCTGCTGCTGTTATTGCTGCTGGTGCTGTTTTTGCTGCTGGTGCTGTTTTTGCTGCTGCTGATGTTATTGCTGCTGCTGTTGCTGTTATTTCTGCTGATGTTATCGCTGCTGCTATTGCTGCTGCTACTTTTATCGCTGCTGCTGTTGTTATTGCTGCTGCTGCTGTTATTTTTGCTACTGATTTTAATATTGTTGCTGTTATTGCTGCTGCTGCTGTTTTTGCTGCTGCTGTTATTGCTCCTGCTGTTATTGCTGCTGCTGCTGTTATTGCTGCTGCTGCTGTTTTGCTGCTGCTGTTTTTGCTGCTGCTGTTATTGCTGCTGCTGCTGTTATTGCTGCTGCTGCTGTTTTTGCTGCTGCTGTTTTTGCTGATGCTGTTATTGCTGCTGCTGCTGCTGTTTTTGCTGCTGCTGTTATTGATCCTGCTGTTATTGCTGCTGGTGCTGTTTTTGCTGCTGCTGATGTTATTGCTGCTGCTCCTGCTGTTATTGCTGCTGCTGTTATTACTGCTGCTGATGTTATTGCTGCTGCTGCTGCTGTTATTGCTGCTGTTTCTGTTATTGCTGCTGATGCTATTGCTGCTGCTGCTGTTATTGCTGCTGTTATTGCTACTGCTGCTGTTTTTGCTGCTGCTGTTATTGCTGCTGCTGCTGTTTTTGCTGCTGCTGTTATTGCTGCTGCTGTTTTTGCTGCTGCTGTTATTGCTGCTGCTGTTTTTGCTGCTGCTGTTTTTGCTGCTGCTGTTATTGCTGCTGCTGTTTTTGCTGCTGCTGTTATTGCTGCTGTTATTGCTACTGCTGCTGTTTTTGCTGCTGCTGTTATTGCTGCTGCTGCTGATGCTGTTTTTGCTGCTGATGTTATTGCTGCTGCTGTTTTTGCTGCCGCTGTTATTGCTGCTGCTGTTATTGCTGCTTCTGTTATTGCTGCTGCTATTGTTGTTTCTGCTGCTGCTATTGTTATGATATTGCTGCTGCTGGTGATACTATTGCGGCTAGTGCTGTTATTTCTGCTAATGTTATCGCTGCTGCTGCTATTGCTTTTGCTAATGTTACTGCTGCTGATGCTATTTCTGCTGCTGTTGCTGTTATTTCTGCTGATGTTATCGCTGCTGCTGTTGTTATTGCTGCTGATTTTAATATTGTTGCTGTTATTGCTGCTGCTGCTGTTATTGCTGCTGATTTTAATATTGTTGCTGTTATCGCTGCTGCTGTTATTTTTGCTACTGATTTTAATATTGTTGCTGTTATTGCTGCTGCTGCTGTTATTGCTGTTTCTGTTATTACTGCTGCTGCTGCTACTGTTATTACTGCTGCTGCTACTGTTATTGCTGTTATTACTGCTGCTGCTGTTATTGCTGCTGCTGCTGCTGGTATTGATGCTCCTGCTGCTATTATTGCTGCTACTGTTATTGCTGAGCAAGTATGGGACTTACTACAGCCAATACATACAAGACACGCTGCTGTGAGCAAGAAATACATGCTGCTGCTGTACAAAATAGCATACATGAATTACCTGTAGCAGATCTATACAGGTGGAGCTGGAGAAGGTTGAGGGTTTCTGAAAGCGTGCTGCAACTGCTACAGCAAATGCTGACCAAGTATTTGAAGGTTGAGCAGCGAGCTCATTGGCTACAGCAGGACCCAATCAGCTGTGTCCTATAGAGAATGATGTTAATGCAAGCAGATTGAGTTAAGGACCCATCAGCCTGCACCATCTAGAGATTCATGACAGAACTTTGTATAAAAATCAGTCCAAATATGTTTTCATCAAACTCTACTATAAAATAAATATAAATAGATCAATAGTGTGATATTTTAGTGCATATTCTTCCGCTGCATATGATCAAAAGTAATTACTTTAATTTCACTGGATTGCATATTTAGTGGTAAAGAATCACTTTTTTAATTGCTCATACTCAGGGTTACAGATTTGAACAAACCCCTAACCATAGGCATTAAACTTCACAAACATTTTGGCTTGTGAAATAAGTCCTTGGTATTGTATGCATCTCAGCTGTATTCTGTTTAGATTTGTTCAGCCGTGATCTGGCAGGCAAAAAGCTGCAATGGTCTGCGTGTCTGTTTCTGAAATACAGCCTCTGGCTGCAGCCCAGCGTGTATGGCTTTAGCTTTGGTTTCTGCACACTGAAAGCCTTTGGGGGAAGGCAGTGTGGGACAGGGTGTGTCCCACTGAAGCTGCGGTCACTGTGACAAGACACCGGCTGAGCGTCTCTGCACACGGGGCCTGGAGAACCAGAGATCTGCACCTGTGTGTCTAGACAGCGGCCCGATTTGAATAAGAGTGCGTCAAGGGACAAGTTCTCACATACAATTTCTTTCCTCTTTGCTACAACTGAACATAAATAATATATAAAGTGACTACAGGAAATGCTGAGAGAATATTCACTAGATTTGTACATTTTCTGAAGAAAATGCGAGAGCTTATTGCCTGTGCAAATCTCGCTGTGTGCTGTGAATGGTTGCCAAGGTGTTTGATAGGTTGCTAGGGTGTGCCAGGGCTTGCTTGCCATGCAAAACTTGCCATGATGATGCTAGGGTGTTGATATGTGGTGGTTCTGGGAGCTTCTTAGGGCGTCGCTATGGTGTTCTACGTGTTCTTAGGGTGTTGTTATGCAATTGCTAGGGTGTTCTTGGTATTTACCAGGGCATGTTAGCAAATACAAAACTCATAACGATGCAAGGGTGTTGCTATGTGGTTGCTTTGGTGTCCTAGGACGTTCTTAGGGTGTTGCTATGGTGTTCTGCTTGTTCTTAGGGTGTTGCTATGCAGTTGTTAGAGGGTGTTCTTGGTAGTTACCAGGGCATGCTGGCCAGTGCAAAACTTGTAACAATGCTAGGGTGTTGCTATCATTTTCAGTGTATTCTTAGGACATTGCTATGCAGTTTCTAAATTGTTCCGGGTAGTTACCAGGGCATACTTACCCATGCAAAACTCGCCACCATGATGCTAGGGCTTTGCTATGTGGTTGCTATTATAACCTGGGCAGTTCTTAGGGTGTTTCTAGGGTATTTACCAAGGGGTACTTGGCCATAAAAGTCTCATTTGCTTGTTCTCTTCAACAAATAAAAATACTCAGCACACACAAATACTGGGTAAATTAGCCCATATTTAATTTAGATTGAAGAACGAATTTAGCATTGAATTAATTGAATGAACATTTCTTGAGCCATTTTGGATAAAATGTTTTAAGCTTGATTCAATGCATTCAGGGATTTGGTTTTCCATTTAAAATGCTGTGGCCAAAATAAGATATCTTAGAAGACAGTATAATTACGCTCCCTACTTTTACAACACATCTCACTCCAATAATGCCTTTAAATTACACCTACGTAGAACTAGAACATAAATATCTGCTCCCTACATACTAGATCATCAAAAAAGTCATTTATCCAGGAGAGGGCAATGTTTAGCTTCTCATCTGTGGAAAAAAAGTCTGTCTGATTATTGGGTTTCCCCTGTAAAAGACAAGCACGTTCTTATTTAAAACAACTGTTCTGCATTGAGACAAACATCTTTTCCTAATTTTTCAGAAAACATCTTTGCAGGATGCGATTAATGCGCTCTGCAGCATAGGATTAAACAAATACGCATTAAGCACAAGAGAAAACAAACCCGACACACCAGGGACGTGCAGAGAGTTCTACAGAGGCAGGGGCTCAAATGTAAAAAGGGGCAACATCTAAAAAAATAAATAATACTAAAAAAACACACACACACATATTATATATATATATATATATATATATATATATATATATATATATATATATATATATATATATATATATTTGTGTGTGTGTGTGTGTGTCTGTTTCAACATTGACGTCAAATCTATGATTTGTGAAGGGTCATGTGACCCTGAAGACTGGAGTAATGATAATAAATTCAGCTTTGATCACAGGTATACATATACTTTCAATTTTAAAGTATATTAAAATAGAAAACCATTAGCCTATTATACAAATATTTCACAATTTTGCTGTTTTTGATCAAATAAATGCAGGCTTGATGAGCATAAGAGACTTCTTTCATAATGCTGCATAATGATCAAAAATGATAATATAATAAAGTCCTTTCATGCCACCATTTCACATAATTGGCCTGTAGGTGCCGCTGGCACTTGGCTTCATTAGCTTTGATAGTTTCAAATAGTAAACGTGTATCAATTTACATAAATACAAGTGAGTTTAACACTACTTACATTAATGCAACTTTTGGTGCTGCGTGGTTTTGTGCAGGGCTTTGTTTGTTGTCAGGAACATCAGGACGATTGTCAGGATGATCCATTTCGTCAGGAAATCGTTCCACAAGCGTTAGTTCGTCTGTCCATGTCATTTTCAACCGATTTATGAATTAGAACAGAAAATTACCGCTCCACTTCACATTGTCTAATGGAGTCTGAACTTTGGCAGATCACGATTGGTTGGTGTATATGACAAATTGACGATTTATGTAAAATTTAAAAATATCTAAAATATATTTATTTAATTAAATCAACACATTAGCGTTAATTACTGATGAAAAAATGTTTTGGTTTGTTTGGGGAATGCTTTTCTCCAGTAAAGCCACAGTCTCTGAAAGAACCATATGGCTCGAGAGCCGTTTCCGAACATACTGAGGAAAATCAGCCAGTAAAACACATGCAACCCATAGCAACGGGTTATGGCAACGCCTCAGACCGACTGATATGAAAAAATAAACAGAAGTTTTCCGACTTTTGACACGTTGTCCTTTTTTATTGACCACAAATATTATCATTGATATTTGTCTGAGAGGGGCACTTTTGATATATTTTGATAAAGGGCAGGGGCTCGAGCACCCAAAGCCCCCCCCTCTGCACGTGCCTGCGACACACAGATTGTTGAGTTATACCCTCATTAAATGTCAACGAATGCATCTGATTAACTCTTTTATTGCTCTTTCAAGCCCAACTGTTGATGGAAAACCAGCCGAGTTAAAAGATCTGGCATGGGCGATACGGCAAACAGAACAAGGCAGTTCCTTCCTGTGGCACAGAATGTAATGGCCTGGAAAACCATATCAATGTGCAAGTAATTACTCCATCATACTTCCCACAGTAGTCATCTGCCCGGGGATCAGGCATGATTGTTAACCCACCAGAACTGATCTCAAACTAACACTCAGGGTCACTAAAACAACTTTGGACTGACACTAACACTCGGCCGTCAAGACGGTCTCTACACGTAGGGCATCCACAAGGAGAAACGAGCAGAAAAGAAGGGGAAAAAGAAAAACAAGCAGTGCATGCTGTGATTTCATAAGTTTAGGGACTCTGCTTCTGAAGGCTTTCCACGTGTTTCGCCACTTTGGCTATGTTCAGAAGGGAACACTAGCTCCCCCTGTACTGCATACTCGTTTTTAAAAATACTATGTACAACTGGCATTCCTGTAGCTAAAAAGTAGAGCATGACTCTAGTAATGCCAAGGTCATGGGTTCGATTCCCAGGGAATGTATGAACTGATATACCTTGACTGTAGTGTAAGTTACTTAGGATAAAAGCAATGTAAAATGTAATGCAAAGAGTATCATGCTGCATTGGTGCCACATGATTTCACTATTTTGAATGTTACGGTTGATATAAATGGAAAGTAAAGTCAAGTGCATAGCATTGACGGATACAGTATTCCACCCAGTGTGTGACGTTTTATCAAACCATGGATGTGTATGCAAGCAATTCCATTGCTAGTAAGTTTCACAATTAAGTACAAAGAAATGGCATTGAACTAAACATGAAAGACTGAAATAGTATTTTCTTGTAGAGCCTACTCTGATAATCTTTGTTTTTACAACTTTGAAAAATACAGCTTTTTTTACAGTGTAGCATGTGATTTCGAATACAGCTAATGTTTTTGGATCATCAGACAGAACGCTCAAATTCTTTGTTTTCGCTTTCTACGTGTAAGAATGTGCAAGTTTTTCAAATGACTGTTTAAGTCGTACCAGGTGAAGAAATATGATTGCGGGGAAAGCAGTTTTGAAAACACTCCGTGTCTCTTTAACACTCAGTGACAATTGCCCCAAATTATCCATTTATTTTTGCACAGGCCTGGTGACAGTACGTGTGTTCAGATATGGAACTCACAGCTGCGTCCAATTAATAACAACTTCATGTGCAACGCTGCAGCAGGCCACAGCCGAGGAGGGAGGGGGTTCGGTTTGAGTAAATTTAGTTTCAGAACAAGAGGAACGTTCAGACCAGAGAAAGAGAGAGGAGAGAGGGAGGAAAAAACACACATCTGTTGACATCAAAATTGTGGAACCTTGAATTCTTCTTTTTTTCAGTCATTGTGGTGTTTTACTACCACGAGTCCGAGTCCAACATCTGGGCCTGTTGTTTTACGAAACATTTCCCACAGATCTTTCTGTTTTGTTTGTCAATTCACGGACGTTTAGCGCATGAATCCATAAGACATGAAAGCAAGAGCGTTGTATGTGGTCTCGCGCTCTCCGCCTGACGCAGCTGTGTCTGTTCGATATCCATCTAAAATCAATATCTGTTGATGATTACGGCCAACGCTATTTATTCTTCTTGGGCTGGGATGTGGCCTTTGGTCAGCAGATGTTCGGCTGTGATTTGCATTCCTGTTTTCTTCCCATTTACCAGCAGATGTGCAGATGTTCAGAAATATAAAAGTTGTGTTCATAGGCCTGGCTGCATTCTGAATAGTACCCTACCATACTACCCTCACTATTTGGACACTTAAACCACACTTAGACAGAGGATATCTTGCCAAACATTTGATGAAAAGATGTTTATACATTATGAAAACAATAGCTCTAGCATTGAAAATGAAGATAGAAAGTATTGTGTCTCACAGTGGAATATGTTGATGATCTACACCTGTGATTCCACTGCTGGGACACCTGTGTGAACTTGAGATGAACTGACTTCATGCATCCACTAAAAACCACCAAAACACCAGCTGGTTCAAAGATTATGAAGAAATCTGAATAAACTATGGCATTTGCCAAGATATAAAAGTTTAAAACCACAGCATACTGCATGGAATGGTGATGAACAAGTCAAGTCACCTTCATTTATATAGCGGAGAATGCAAACCATGAAATAGGTATTGAAATAGTTTTGAAACTATACCATTACCATTCCTGTTCAAACCCCAAAAACGGCATGTACGCAAGCATTATGTGTTTACCCCTTTAGGCAAGCATGTTTGAATATGTATGTGTGCATGTATGTTTTTATCTGTACAAAGGGAAAGGGAAGGAGGCCTTCACAGGGGAGAGTCTAGTTGACACGGCCTCTGTCAACACTTCAGGGCTGCGCTGTGGTCATACCTAGGTGCAGGTCCACCATCTGATCTGGATACGGCAAACTACAGTAAACCTCAGGATAAACAGAGAGACTAAAATTAGCATAGATGCCATTCTTTTTATGATGTAACTAGTACATCAGGTGTTTTGGGAAGTGTTCCCGGTTCCAGCCGACCTAGTTAATGCAGCCTAACAATTATTTAACTGATTTGAATAATAGAAATTGATATTGTTCTATGTGTATGCCATATTAAAGAGATGTGTTTTTAGTCTAGATTTAAACTGACAGAGTGTTTCTTCTTCACGAACAATGCTAGGAAGACCGTTACAAAGTTTAGGTGCTAAATAGGAAAATGATTGACCAACAGAAGTAGATTTTGATATTCTAGGTATTATCAACAGGTCAGAATTAAGAGACCACAGTAGTCGTGAGGGTGTATAATGCGATAAGAGCTTTCTCAAGTACTGGGGAGCTAAGCCATTTAGTGCTTTGTAAGTAATAAGCAAGATTTTTAATAGGGAGCCAGTGCAGTGTTGACAGAACCGGGCTAATATGGTCATACTTCCTGGTTCTAGTACGAACTCAAGCTCCTGCATTTTGGACCAGCTGGAGTTTATTTATTAAGCGAGCAGGGCAACCACCCAGTAGAGCATTACAATAATCTAGCCTTGATGTCATGAACTCGTGAACTAACTGTTCAGCATTTTGCATTGAATGCATGTGCCGTAATTTAGATATATTTTTAAGATGGAAGAATGCAGTTTTACAGATGCTAGAAACGTGGCTTTCAAATGAAAGATTGGTATCAAAGAGCACACCCAGGTTCCTAACTGAGGACGAGGACTTGACAGAGCAGCCATCAAGTGTTGTATCAAGGAGAAAATCAGAAGCAATTGTAACTCGTCCTACTGGACCCACTTCAAACTGACATCTCCAGCATGGGAGATGGGCACGCTAACAAGGACGCTAAAGACAGCAGTCTCTAAAGTCAGTCGCTAGCACGTCTTGAGTACAGGGGAGTGAGGTTTACTTGGCCAGTGCTTACTCGTTTTCCTCCGTTACACTCACTCTCACCTGGGTCACGGCACCAAATGTAACCAGTCCTTCTCTTCCAGCATAAGAGGCAGGTGCGCTAAGAAGGACGCTTAAGACCACAATCTCTAGTGTCAGTCGCTAGCACACATCTCGAGTGAGCCAAGTGAATGAGGTTTACTCACACAGATCTTACTAGCTTGCCTCCGTTACACAATATCAACCACGATTTTTACATCTTGCCTCATTATTCAAGACATTACAGTCTCATTACATCCAAGTGTACAGTATATACTGCACAATATTCAGTAAGAAAGCTAATATCCGATTCTGGATGGAGTCTGTCTGCATGTTTGGCAGGTGGAATATGTTCATGCAGTCCAAAGTTCAGAAAATAATAAATGTATTAAACAAGCCTGTTGATGCACTGCTTTAATTAGTTAAAATATTTTATAGGGCTTACTCATAACTGCAGAGATACTCAGAAAAGAAGACTTTTAAAGAAGGCCATTAAAGTGTCTCGTAAAGAAATGCTTTACAGTTATCCCTCTGAGAGTCTGGGACTGGATCATAACAAGCATGTTTAAATCATTTGAACCTTTCTGGTGGAATCGGCATGCTTCATATAAGAAACATTCTCTACAAAAAATAATGTTTTGATTTATGGACCCAATAGATTAAACATGGCATAATCAACATAAACAAGATATACAGTCCTGCAACATATGATATCATATGATAGAAGACAATGTGATTGGTGTTAGCATGTTGCAATGCAGTTGCTAGGGTGTTCTGGGTGATTGTCAATTCACTATTATGATTATAGTGTTCTATGGATGGTTGCCAAGGTGTTGCTAAGGTATTCAGCATGTTGCTATGTGGTTGCAAGGGAGCTCTGAGAGGCTACCAATGTATGCTTGTTCATGCAAAGCATAACAAGGTGTTATGAGTGGTTGCTATGCAGTTGCTAGAGTATTGTGGGCAGTTGCCAATGTGTTTTTAATTGTTTCAAGGTGTTACTTAGGTATCCAGAGTGATTTTTAGCATTTTGTTATGTGGTTCCTAGAGCGTTCTGAGTAATTGTCAATTCAACTTCGTGATTCTAGTGTGCTATGGGTGGTTGCCAGTGTTGCCAAGGTATTTAGCATGTTGCCATGTGGTTACTAGGCACTTCTGAGAGGCTACCAATGCATGCTTGTTCATGCAAAACATGAAAAGGTGTTATGGGTGGTTGCTAGAGTACAGATGCTAGAGTATTGTGGGTAATTTCCAAGGTGTTTATATGGTTTCAAGGTGTTACTTAGGTATCCAGGGTGATTTTTAGCAAGTTGCTATGCAGTTGCTAGGGAGTTCTGGGAATGATTGCCAACTCACCTTCATGATTCTAGTGTGCTATGGATGGTTGCCAACGTGTTGCTAAGGATTTCACAGAGGTTTTAGTATGCTGCTTTGTAGATTTCTAGGCTGTTCATATAAAATATTGATTCACCACAATGACAGTCTTATAGGTGGTTGCCATGGCATTGCTATGTGGTAACTAGGGTACTATGGCTGGTTGCCAATGTGTTTCTAGGCAGTTGCTAAGGTATACAGAGTTATTTTAGGCATGTTGCTATGTAGTTCCTAGGGAGTTCTGAGAGGCTACCAACACCTGCTTGTTCATTTAAAACATGGCAAAGTGTTAGAGGTGGTTGCTATGGTGTTGCTATTCAGTTGCTAGAGTACTATTGCTATGTGGTTACTAGGTTACTATGGGTTGTTGCCAATGTGTTTCTATGCAGTTGATAAAGTATCCAGAGTGATTTTTGGCATGTTGCAATGAGGTTGATCGGGTGTTATGATTGATTGCAAATTCATCTCGATTCTAATATGAAGTGGGTGGTTGCCAAGGTGTTGCTACTTGGTTTTCTAAGTGTTTTTTTGCTATGTGGCTGCTAGTGAGTTTCAAGAGTCCACACATGCAAAACACTTCTCTGCTACAATGGCAGCATGTTTTGGGTGGTTGCCATGGTGTTACCATGTGGTTGCTAGGATACTGTGGGTGGTTGCCAAGGTGTGTCTATGCAGCTGCTTAGTCGTTTGGAAACAAAAGATCAATTGCAAGAAAAAAGGTCAGAATTGTGAGATATAAAGCTGCTTTGAAACAACCTGTATTGTATAAAGTGCTTTAGAAATAAATATGACTCGACATGACTTAATCATAAATATGAGCAATAGTAACTGTAATGCTTGACTTAGCAAACACTCAAAATTCATAGACAAACATGCATACAGCTCATTTCTCTCTCTGCTTGTTCAAAAGATGTCTCCCGCACTTAATTGATATGACACACTAATCTGGCATTTGTTTTGCGGTTTTGCCCTACGAGGATGTAAATTCACTTAACAAGCTATTATTGTGTGATGTGATGTGACAGTGGTTTGGACGAGTGTCAACAGGAAGTGATGGGGGCCAGATAAAGCCGGTGCGCATGTTTATGGGGTAATAGTTGATTATGATCTATACTCTAGTTGCCTTCAGGTCATGATGTGTGAGTCCATTACCTGAGTTAGACTTTGGCAGACGTGCTGTTGCCCTAAAGGAAAAAAACACACACAACATGTATCCAAAACAACAAACAAATAAATTCGTGGGACTGTTTGCAGGGAAAAACTGAGACGTGTGTGGACATTGGCTCTCCGGCAATATTGCGCATAAACAAACCCAGAGGAAGAGACCATCAGCCATAGTACACAAATAAACGTAAACTACACAGCTGGGCGTCTTTGGCTTTGCACCAGATTGAGAGGTACACAAATATTTAGACAAGCAAGGTTGGATTTCAAGAACGAAACGAAAAGTAGCCATAACTATAAAATGTTAAACCATTCCTGGCATCTCAATAAATTGAGATTTATTTCACAGAGCCATCTCCATCATGCTATGTGCATAAATTGGAAATTATTCCAGAAATAAATCCCTAGAGAAAAATGTTATTGCTCAGAGGTGAAATAAGATATTCAATGAGGGGGGAAAAATAGGGTGGGATGTGATTTTATCCATCAGGAATTGATTGGAAGGTGAAAAATCAGCTGAAGAAAGGTTAAATAGAAACAGTATTTTTCTTTGAAATAACATGCACCAGAAACATGGACATATGAGTCAATTCTGATTTCATGCTGAAATTAAACATTGTCTCAGATGGAATTAATTTTATTAAGAAAGAAATTTCAGAAAAAAAATAGTAATATAAATATATTATATAAATAATGATTATATAAATAAATAAAATCTACAGAGATGTCTGAAGGACACTTGAGGAAAATCTCAATTTAATCTCAATTTAATATATTATTGCTATCTTGGAGAAATGGAAAAAAAATCACTAATCTCTAAAGAGATAAAAAAGATAAAACCTGTAGCTGTTTTTGCCTTTTTGCCACATCATTTTGTCAGATAAATACCTTAACCAAGTTCAGTGTTTTTCCAACCCTAACCCTCACATTTAACATACTTTTAAAAATCTAAAATATTTTCCTCTTATTTTGATGGTTTATTCAAACTTGTAGAGTCCTCAAGAACAAATATTCCCCCAGACATCATCTTTTGGCCACTACTGTACTGTTCATACAGGTTAGGGACACACCAAACCAACGCCAAAGAACTAGTGCTGATGAGAGCCAGCTGTGTTGTCGCCTTGCGTCGCCTGCGTCAGGGCAAAAAAGCTGCACTTGAACACACTGAGAGAACTACAGCGACTGTTAACTAAATCACGTTCTTTATTCCACTTAGCTCATATTAATTTTTAAAATATTCGCCCAGGACCCCTCGGGTAAGATGACGTAAAATTAGAACAGCCTTCGATCTGTACTGTTTTGACTTCTTTGCCCGCTGTTATTCTCAAGCACTGACTCAAGCTGAACAGCCAATCAGAGTTCTCTCTCTCACCGACGGCCCGATGCAGATTCTACATGTTGAATCGGCCCAAAAGAACCCGACAGCGTCCGACTAGAGCCAACAGTGCAGGACACACTGAAAAAACGAAGTCGACAGATGCACAAAAATAGCCCGACAGCCGATCGTCCGCTTGGTGCGTCCTGGTCTTAAAGGCCAATTCACACCGCACCGACAGACGGCAACAGACATCTGTTGGAGCTTGTTTTCACCAATTGAACATGCTGAATTGGATTATTACAAACCACACTACTCAAAATTAAGTCTATCTATCTAAATAATGCTGTATTGTGTCCTAACCACCCCACCACCTCACTCTTGAGATCTGGGGAGTGAGGTTTACTTACCCTGCTCTCACTAGCTGGCCTCCGTTAGACTCACGCCCCCGCTCCAAGCAGGACTCAAACCGGCGTCTCCGACATTGGAGGTGAGTGTGCTAACAAGGTCTCTATTGTGTGTCTGCAGTCTCTAGGTGTGCCTCTTGAGATCTGGGGAGTGAGGTTTACTCGCCCTACTCTCCCTAGCTGGCCTCCGTTACACTCACTCCCACCCGGATCATGGCCCCGATGTAACCCCTCCGGTCCTAACTGCCCCGCTCCGAGCGGGACTCGAACCGGCGTCTCTGGCATGGGAGGTGGGCCCACTAACAAGGACACTAAAGACCACAGTCGCTAGAGTTTCTCTTGAGATCTGGATAGTGAGGTTTACTCGCCCTGCTCTCACTAGCTGGCCTCTGTTACACTCACCCCCCTAAACCACACTCCCATCCGGGGTCACGGCACCAACTTTACCCCTCTGATCCTAACGGCCCCCTGCTTAAAGCGAGACTTAAACCGGCATCTCCAGCATGGGAGGCGGGTGCACAAACAAGGTCTCTAGTGTGTCCGCAGTCTCTAGTGTGCCTCTTGAGATCTGGGGAAAAAGGTTTACTCACCCTACTCTCAGTAGCTGGCCTCCATTACACTCACTCCTGCCCAGATCACGGCCCTAATGTAACCCCTCCGGTACTAACCGCCCCGCTCCGAGCAGGACTCGAACCGACGTCTCTGACATGGGAGGTGGGCCCACAAACAAGGACACTAATCACCACAGTTGCAAGAGTTCCTCTTGTTAGTGAGCTTTACTCGCCCTGCTCTCACTAGCTGGCCTCTGTTATACTCACCCCCCTAAACCACACTCCCATCTGGGGTCACGGCACCAATTTACCCCACTCAGAGCAGGACTCGAACCGGCGTCTCTGGCATGGGAGGTGGGTACACTAACAAGGAAACTAAATACCGTATTCTCTGTTTACATGCACAGCTCTCACTAGCTGTTACATATTCTGGGTTAGAAAGTCCTTCCTTCTGTGCAGCGTCAGTGGGTTAGAGTGTGTGTGTGTGTGTGGGGAGATGGGAAGACCTCTTTATGCTGCAGCCATTAAACTCTGTCAGAAATGACAGCAGACGTGCACCTGCAGCGAGACCTTCAAAGTGGGACGCTGCCACATCCTTAGATCAACAGCATGACTGGCTCAGTCTTACGTAAAGCTGTACATTTACAATGCAGGTGTCGAGCTCTGTCCGATTACACAGACCTGGATCTGCTGCCAAACAAACAAAATCCTCTGCCAACCCCTCTGAGGAACAACTCGGCCCATTTTTACACAGTATTCCTGAGCACCGCTTCGCTCTAAATCAGCATGAATTCTGTAATATGCCTTGCAATGTGACCCAGGTTTTCAGCAATCATCTTTCTGACGATATGACATTCATCTCAGTGATTTTATATAAACTAAAACTAAACCTATTTATAAATGTTTCAGTAATGGACTCTTTTTACATTTCCAGGGTTCTCAGAAGCATCATAGTTGGGAACTTCTATAGTGGGGAACAGAGACTACAACACATTTCTACGACTTTCCAAATATATATAGTATAAATTTGTCTAAAAAAAGTGAATACTGAATTACATCTGTCTCTGTTCCTCACACAAAGCATCACATGACTTCAGAAGACTCTGCCACACGGCACAAGTTGCATTTTAATGAGTTTCTGGAGCTTGACAGCATGCATCCTCATTCATTAGCATGGAAAATAGCAGTGTGTTCTTTCTTTCTCCATTTGTGTTCCACAGAAGAAAGAAAAACAAACAGGTTTGCAACATCATGAGGCTAAGTAAATGCAGAAGCGAAAGCCACATCACACGCACTCAGCCTGGAGAATCGCGACGCGCTACGCCAACAAAGGTCAGGCGAACACACATGGAAGCCAAAACACACAGAGCGGGTGATGTAAACTAGAGGAACAGCGGTGTACCCCGCTGGATTCGCCTATTCAACTGCTACCGGTTTCCATTTCCATTTAACAAATTCCTTGATAATGAATCCCACATGCGCTAATAAATGACTTTGAGACTTGCTCACTGGCTTCAGCAGCTGGCTCCGCTGGAATGCTCGTGTGGTTTACTAACAGTTCACCATCTTCAGTGTAACACATGTGACATCTATTACTGTGCAGCTCAGACTCCTTTTATTGTGTATTTGGAGTATAAAGTGGCAGAACCAAGTCAAATGACATGAGGAGCCAAACCTCACTGGACTCGACTGTGTGCATGCAAAACATAACGCACAATGCACTACAGTGCTATCAGGGCCAAATCAAAAGAGTCTCTATGATATTTTCAATGGGATTTGTCTTTGCCAGAACATCTTATTGGTTAACATTCAAACATCCAACTGTTTGCTTATCAACAATGAGCCACACCAACCAATGCTGTCCTTACAGAAGAGACACAACACTTTCCATCAGAGAAAATGCAATTATAGCTTCATGACTAAAACACTATTTGTACTTAAAGAAGCCAAATACTCAGTTCAGATGGATGAGGACAACATGGGCATGCAGTGCAATTCATAAGGCCTCTTGTAGGAGAGAATTAAAACGTCATGAAATGGCTTTGACTTGTTTCCTGTTGAAACGGGAAGTTACGGCAGGATAAACCAAAGGGCTCATTACTTTTATTTTTTAAATAACTAAAAGGTTTGTGTTTGCATCACAGCCATGTAGCATGACTTCCATTTGATTGAAACCGATACAGTCAAACCAAAATGTATTCAGACACCTTCAAACATCTCTGCTTATTCGCTATAGTTTAGAAAATGGTAATAAAATATGACAAGAACTCAGATTTAAACTGTGTCAGAACAAGCTCATCTTGATAATGTCAGATCACTTTGATAGAAAGGTGTGTAAAGATTACAATCAACCAATCAGCTGCTCAGTTTAACTACACAATTAGAGAACACCAATTTAGCTCAACCAATGACCAGCAATGCTTCATTTAGTTCACTCTGTGGTGTCAAAGGTCACATTAGCAATTAAAGAAAAAACACTGAAGCAAAACATGCTCAGCTCAAAGTGTCTGAATCAATTTGGGCCTAAATTTGTATAAATGTTACTGGTAATCACTGTATGAAGAATATTTGGGTTTAATGTCACAGTTGACTTTATTTTGCTCTCCTCACTTACATAAATGAACTACAGTGTCCTGCACACACTAGAGAAACATTATATCTGGTGATTATATTATGAATAATTTTTGGTTTGACTGTATTTGTATATGCACCTGTAAAATGTCAATATATTTAGATCATTTTCTGTGAATGTAGATTATAAATGCATATATCTGCAATAAGGCTATTTTTGCCAAATTTTAGCTGTACACTCCCTTATGAAATATAAGTTTATTTAAGTGTACTTAAACTAAAAATAAGAAAGTATACTTTCAGTCTACTTTTTATGTACTTCTCAGAAATATGCTAAAGATTACACTTAAGTATATATTTGATTATATAAGATTTTTGGCTTATTGGGTAAAATATGTCACAGTTGACTTTATTTTGCTCTCCTCACTTACAGAAATGAACTATAGTGTCCTGCATACACTAGTAAAACATTAAATCTGGTGATCATATTATGAATAATTATATATTTTGTTGATTTAAATTGTGCTTAGTTTTTTTGGTTTATTGATCTGTTTAGTGTTTTTTTTGTTTTGTTTATTTGCTTTTTATTGTTCTGTATTTATTGTTGGAATTATACCTATTTCCACCGTGTTAACCTGGCTGTGAGTATGTCTGAAATTAGTTTTTTTTATAAATAAAGAAATATATATGTACAGTTCACGTCTTCACTGAATCCTCGTGGGAGCGAACCTGTGTCCTATCGGACTATTAGTTCCCTGGGTGAAATTCCCAGGGTGGCGTAGTCGGTGCTATAAGGAGCCTAAGGAATTGATTTCTCTATCTTCTAGTATACTTGAGTCCAAAATAATAATACTCTTAACTCTTTGGTGCCATTTATTGATCGAGATCTACTTAATATAATAATTAAGCATTCTAAGTATACTTGGCTTGTAGTTGTGTTTACTCAAAAAAAGGCAGTTTGGTCCAAAAATAACAAAAACTACGACTTTATCCAGCATTCTGTTCTCTTCCGTGTTTGTTTGAATCCCGCTGTGGACGTAAAGACGCTGCTGATGTGTTATTTGGTGTCCATGTAGTCTGAGGGAGACACACACTTTGCCTCTTACGTCAGCAGCGTCACTGTGGACTCGTGAACGCGGATTCAAACAAACATGGAAGAGAAGACAATGCTGGATAAAGTCGTAGTTTTTGTTATTTTTGGACCAAAATGTATTGTCGATGCTTCAAAAGAGTCTAACTAACCCACTGATGTCACATGGACTACTGATTATGTTTTTATGACCTTTCTGGACACAGACTGTACACTGTGCATTCACTTTCAATGGAGGACCAGAAAGCTCTCAGACTAAATCTAAAATATCTTAAACTGTGTTCCGGAGATGAACGGATGTGGAACGACATTGGGGTGAGTCATTAATGACAGAATTTCATTTTTGGGTGAACTAACCCTTTAAAAGTATACTTTTAAACACTAAAAGTGGGCCAATATAGTCCCAAGTAGTATACTGATATTAGTACTTATTACATAAAGTATACTTTAAAATATACTTAAACTTTCCTTAAGTACACCTTATAAAATGAACTTGAAGTATACTATTTTTTTGTAGGTGCTAGAATACAGACGAGATCAAAACATGAACTAAAAGCCACACACCTCAATTTTAACTGACTTTAAATGTTAAACATCAGCAGATATTTTAGTACACTAATGATCAGAAGTTTGTAGTCAGTAAGAGTTTTTAATGTTTTTGAAAGAAAATCTAAAACTTATGCTCAGCTAAGGCTGAATTTATGTGAAACTAAAATTAGTAACATTGTGAAATATTACAATTTAAAATAACTGATTTCTATGTGAATATACACTGATCAGGCATAACATTATGACAGGTGAAGTGACTAACACTGATGATCTCTTCATCACGGCTCCTGTTAGTGGGTGGGATATATTAGGCAGCAAGTGAACATTTTGTCCTCAAAGTTGATGTGTTAGAAGCAGGAAAAATGGGCAAGCGTAAGGATTTGAGTGAGTTTGACAAGGGCCAAATTGTGATGGCTAGACGACTGGGTCAGAGCATCTCCAAAACTGCAGCTCTTGTGGGGTGTTCCCGGTCTGCAGTGGTCAGGATCTATCAAAAGTGCTCCAAGGAAGTTACAGTGGAGAACCGGCCACAGGGTCATGGGCGGCCCAGGCTCATTGATGCACGTGGGGAGCGAAGGCTGGCCCGTGTGGTCCGATCAAACAGACGAGCTACTTGAGCTCAAACTGCTCAAGAAGTTCATGCTGGTTCTGATAGAAAGGTGTCAGAATACACAGTGCATCTCAGTTTGTTGCGTATGGGGCGCCACAGCCGCTGACCAGTCAGGGTGCCCATGCTGACCCCTGACCCTGCCGAAAGAGCCAACAGTGGGCACGTGAGTGTAACGGAGGCAAGCTAGTAGTCGCTGTGCGAGTAAACCTCACTCCTCTGATCTCAAGAAACACTCTAGCGACTAACACTAGAGGTTGCAGCCTTTTGCCTCCTTGTTAGAGCATCCGACTCTCATGCCGGCTGACCCGGGTAGTCCCACTTAGAGTGGGCAGGTTCGAACAGGAGGGGTTACATGAGCATCAGAACTGGACCACGGAGCTATGGTAGAAGGTGGCCTGGTCTGATGAATCGTGTTTTTTTTACATCACATGGATGGCCAGGTGCGTGTGCGAAGCTTACCTGGGGAACACATGGCACCAGGATGCACTATGGGAAGAAGGCGAGCCGGCGGAGGCAGTGTGATGCTTTGGGCAATGTTCTGCTGGGAAACCTTTGGTCCTGCCATCCATGTGGATGTTACTTTGACACGTACCACCTACCTCAGCATTGTTGCAGACCATGTACAGCCTTTCATGGAAACGGTATTCCCTGGTGGCTGTGGCTCTTCCAGCAGGATAATGCTCCTGCCACAAAGCACAAATGCTTCAGGAATGGTTTGAGGAGCACAACAACGAGTTTGAGGTGTTGACTTGGCCTCCAAATTCCCCAGATCTCAATCCAATCGAGCATCTGTGGGATGTGCAGAACAAACAAGTCCGATCCATGGAGGCCCCACCTCGCAAATTATAGGACTTAAAGGATCTGATGCTAACATTTTGGTGCCAGATACCACAACACATCTTCAGAGGTCTAGTGGAGTCCATGCCTCAACGAGTCAGAGCTGTTTTGGCAGCAAAAGGAGGACCAACACAATATTAGGAAGGTGATCATAATATTATGCCTAATCTGTGAATGTTAAAATTTAATTTATTCCTGTGATCAAAGCGGTATTTTCAGCATCATTACTCCAGTCGTCAGTGTCACATGATCCTTCAGAAATTACTCTCATATGATGATTTTCTGCTCAAGAAACATTTCTGATTATTATCAATGTTGAAAACAGTTGTGCTACTTCATATTTCTGTGGAAACTGAGATGCAGGATGCTTTGATGAATATAAAGTTCAAAAGAACAGCATTTATTTGCAACAGAATCATTTGTAACATTATAAATGATTTAATGCATCCTTTCTGAATAAAAGTATTAATTTCTCACAAAAAAAAAAAAAAATCGTACTGACCCCAGACTTTTGAACGTTAGTGTAGGATATGCAGAAATAAATGAATAAGTCTTGAACTTTGGATGAGTCTCTTCACTCAGAGATGAACAGAAACTAAAGGCAAGAGGCGACGCTCCAACCAATCACGACGCGGCCGCGTTGACTTCAAGTCTTCACTATCTTCAAGCAAGCTTTGTTTGCTCACAGCTGAGGATTCAGATGAAAAGAGAGATTATCGGACTCTAGCGTTGCCATTTTACACACAAAGAATGATCTGTTGTCTAACAGTGGTTTTCCTGTTGAAGAAGGTTTACACGCTTCCAAAGGCACATTTCATGGAACAGTTAACAAGGTCAAAGCATCCCATCAACGAACACGATGCTAAACAAAACAGGGCCCGTCTGATGCTCAGCTTCCCCATTCAGACGGTCGAGAGATTTTTAACTGACCACCACACATTCACAGAAATCAACATGTACTGTGTGAGACCTCACAAACACTTCACTTTCTCCTGTTTTTCCTAGCCTGGAAGTACTTCCATGTGTCCAAATACAAAGCAAAAGTCATGTAAGCTGTAAGTGAATCACTCTTTGCTTTCATACAGAAAAAAAGTGGAACGATTAGGGAGGCAAACAAGAGCTTCTCGAGTGTCTTACGGTTTATTTGTGTAAGGTTTTAATACTATTGCATGGATATGCTGGTCTGCCTTGAAAAATAAGCAACCCTGTAATTGGTTTCGAGTTCGCCTGAAGTGAAAAGGACAAACTCTAACAAAAATATTGCATTCAAATAACCAGAACAAAATTAAGAGGTAACATTTTTATAGCAATACGACTATAGGCTATTTACATAAACACATAAATACAGATTGTAAGCAAATGTAATAGTGATGCTTGAGCAATTAATTATACAGTACATCATGGTAGCATTTGCTGTAGACTCTAAGTTGTAAATTGGAGTACATTTACAAGAAAATACTATTTCAGTCTCTCTTTCCTGGGATCTAAATGGGATTCTATATAGAACTCTAGGATTCTTGACTCAATTTTGAAGAATCATTTATGCCAAAAAGATTTTATATAAAGAGGAAGGTCTTTGCCCTTCAAAATGTTATGTTTTATATATATATTTGCTATGCTATGTGCTATGTGAACACACACACAAACAAAAAAATGTGGTCCTGAAAAAGTTGTTTTGCTTTGTTTGCGGTAAAAAATGAGCGCATTGGAAATGAATGGGCGATAAATTTCATCTATTGGAAACTTTTGGTACTTCACTCAAACAAATTCTCACTGAAAGCTAATTTTTTGAATTATCAACCTCAAATTTGGAACACAGCTTGTTTAGATGTATGGCTTTGATTTTGAAAATGTGTTTTGGAAAATATATATCTCTTATAAAAATTGAAAATTGTATTTTTGCGCATTTTTCATGACAATAAATGTAAAAAGTTCACTTTTTAAAACTTTTCACTCCAGCAGTAATCTGCCAAGTATTGTCTTCAAAAAGAGACCAAACTTCAGTTTGTGATACAGAGCCTTCAAGATTTATGACCATTTAAGTTGAAAATTTCATTCCATGCTCAAAGTGAATAAATGAATTATAAATACTGCATAAATATAATTTAGTACCATAAAACTCCCTAAAAATACAGGATATTAATTAAAAACAATTATCGAACTAAAATATAGTACATTCATTTAATTGAAATATATATTTTTAAAAAATCTGTATTTTTTGACTGACACGTGAACAGTACCAGAGGGTTATGATTGCATAATGCGTTCATGTTTAACGGGTTATTTCAAGTGATAATTTATATTTACGAGCTGTTTAATTCATGAAATGTACTCCAACAAAAAAGGAATTAATTAATTAAAACTAAATGCATAAAATAATAGGAACTCCTTTAGGGTTCTTGTAGAACCTTTTGTTCTAAAAGTGACACGTCAAAATTCTAATTTAATTCAGTGCGTTACTTTCCGTTTCTTTGTAATTATTAATAAACATTTAGGAGCAATTTACAAAATCTGCACCATTATTTTTTCCAGTGTACTGAATTTTGTTTTAATTACAAATAAATTCTCAACTAAAGAGCCAGTCACATTACACTAATGAGAATATGGAATGTGCTTAATTGCGAAGAAAACTAAAAATCTTCATAGACTTTGAAAACTGGCTTTGTTTTCTTAATGCAATAAAAAACTACATTTTTATTTTATTTATGCAATAAATAACTACAACTTGGGATAAACTATGATCCAGAATTTGCTCTAAATATTAGTTCAGCTCATTATATCAATGATAACACTCTTCACTCAACCAAACTAGCCTTTTAAGTGCTGTTATTGCCCTACTTTTCCATCCCTTTCTTTTTCCCACTAAATTTCAATCACGTTGGAGAAGCACAGGAACACAAAGAAGAGAAAGGGACATGCAGGGGGACAGTATCGGGGGACTCTAATGTAGAGAAGTTCAAGTGTGAAAGGCCCTGCACCTGGTCCGGCGACATAAAGAGCCACATTCATCTCACTGATGCTTTACAAATGTCAGCGAACACAAAAGCCTATCGTTTCAATCAGAGCGCCGTCTCGTGTACTTCATACAGAGCTTTTTTTCTTGCAGATGACGTTACTGAGTGGACACAGATACGCACCAGCAGGAAGAGCTGCAATCGATTGAGGCGAAACTGAAGCAGATCCAGCAAAAAAAAAAAGGTTTAATTGAGTGGACGTAGATGCTGCCAGATCACGGAAAGTGTCTAATTGACACAGAAGCGTCGTGCCAGGAAATTCACAGCTAACAGATTGTGGTTTGTGAAAAAAAAGAGGAAAGCATGACTTTGGAATCAACACTGTGAAGCTTTTCTTGCTTAAAAAAAAATTAGCTCAAACAAGCTGTGTCCCAATTTGGTCACCGTGATTTTATTCCTGGATCAACATTCTTGTACGAAAATGTAGTCCTAGCCCTTTTCATGAGTTATCCCTAAAATCAAAGGGAAATGTTAGGTGGATAACACTGATGTAGAAGCACCTTACCCTGGTTGAATCAAATTAACTTTTATGACTATTTTCTTTTGAGTAGACAAAACTGACACATTTGAAGTAATGTGTCACTGTTTTTGAGTTTCTGAACTTGTTTCTTTGAATTTAGACAAACTTAAACTTAACTAAAAATGAGCTGGGATTTATATTTCCCAGCATGCTTTGCCATGATACTTAAAAAGGAAGAGTAAATGCTAAAATTAAGTGTTATATAATGTTAATTGGGAGATTTAGTAGTGTTTAATGTTTTGCTATGTTAGTTCAGAAGAGTTTCTGCTACGGACGAGTGGAGCATAAGCTCAGTTTGAGAACAGATATACAGTGTTAAATGGTCTATACTGCTGTCCTTATTCAAGTGCTATGCTATGCTAATGCTATCAAAGCATTATGTTACCAATTAGCAAGGTAGCATTTATTGAATTAGCTAGTTAAAGATAGCCAGATTTCCACTAACTAAAATATTTAAAGTGATAATTTAATCTGAATAATCTGCAAATTCTGTTTACTTAAACTAAAAATGTATAGTTCACGCAAAAATGAAAAAATACCCCATGATTTACTTCCTCAAGCCATCCTATGTGTATATGACATTCTTCTTTCAGATGAACACAATCAGAGTTGTGTTAAAAAAAAAATATCCTGGCTCTTCCCAGATTTATATTGGCAGTGACTTGATGGGTCATTTTTGAAGTCCATAAAAGTGCATCTATTCATCATAAGTGCATCTATCCATCATAAAAATGCATCTATCCATCATAAAAGTGCATCTATCCATCATAAAAGAGCATCTATCCATCATAAAAGAGCATCTATCCATCATAAAAGTGCATCTATTCATCATAAAAGTGCATCTATCCATCATAAAAGTGCTTCTTTCATCATAAAGTGCATCTATCCATCATAAAAGTGCATCTATCCATCATAAAAGAGCATCTATCCATCATAAAAGTGCATCTATCCATCATAAAAGTGCTTCTTTCATCATAAAGTGCATCTATCCATCATAAAAGTGCTTCTTTCATCATAAAAGTGCATCTATCCATCATAAAAGTGCATCTATCCATCATAAAAGAGCATCTATCCATCATAAAAGAGCATCTATCCATCATAAAAGAGCATCTATCCATCATAAAAGAGCATCTATCCATCATAAAAGTGCATCTATCCATCATAAAAGAGCATCTATTCATCATAAAAGTGCATCTATCCATCATAAAAGTGCATCTATCCATCATAAAAGTGCATCTATCCATCATAAAAGAGAATCTATCCATCATAAAAGAGCATCTATCCATCATAAAAGAGCATCTATCCATCATAAAAGAGCATCTATCCATCATAAAAGAGCATCTATCCATCATAAAAGAGCATCTATTCATCATAAAAGTGCATCTATCCATCATAAGAGCATCTATCCATCATAAAAGAGTATCTATCCATCATAAAAGAGCATCTATTCTTCATAAAAAGTGCATCTATCCATCATAAAAGTGAATCTATCCATCATAAAAGAGCATCTATCCATCATAAAAGAGCATCTATCCATCATAAAAGTGCATCTATCCATCATAAAAGAGCATCTATCCATCATAAAAGAGCATCTATTCATCATAAAAGTGCATCTATCCATCATAAAAGAGCATCTATTCATCACAAAAGAGCATCTATCCATCACAAAAGAGCATCTATTCATCATAAAGTGCATCTATCCATCATAAAAGTGCTTCTTTCATCATAAAAGTGCATCTATCCATCATAAAAGTGCATCTATCCATCATAAAAGAGCATCTATTCATCATAAAGTGCATCTATCCATCATAAAAGTGCTTCTTTCATCATAAAAGTGCATCTATCCATCATAAAAGTGCTTCTTTCATCATAAAAGTGCATCTGTGCATCATAAAAGAGCATCTATTCGTCATAAAAGTGCATCTATTCATCATAAAAGTGCATCTATCCATCATAAAAGAGCATCTATCCATCATAAAAGTGCATCTAATCATCATAAAAGTGCATCTATCCATCATAAAAGTGCATCTATTCATCATAAAAGTGCTTCAATCCATCATAAAAGAGCATCTATCCATCATAAAAGAGCATCTATTCATCATAAAGTGCATCTATCCATCATAAAAGTGCTTCTTTCATCATAAAAGTGCATCTGTCCATCATAAAAGTGCATCTATCCATCATAAAAGAGCATCTATTCATCATAAAGTGCATCTATGCATCATAAAAGTGCTTCTTTCATCATAAAAGTGCATCTATCCATCATAAAAGTGCTTCTTTCATCATAAAAGTGCATCTGTGCATCATAAAAGAGCATCTATTCGTCATAAAAGTGCATCTATTCATCATAAAAGTGCATCTATCCATCATAAAAGTGCATCTATTCATCATAAAAGTGCTTCTATCCATCATAAAAGAGCATCTATCCATCATAAAAGTGCATCTAATCATCATAAAAGTGCATCTATCCATCATAAAAGTGCATCTATTCATCATAAAAGTGCTTCTATCCATCATAAAAGAGCATCTATCCATCATAAAAGTGCATCTAATCATCATAAAAGAGCATCTATCCATCATAAAAGTGCATCTAATCATCATAAAAGTGCATCTAATCATCATAAAAGTGCATCTATCCATCATAAAAGTGCATCTATTCATCATAAAAGAGCATCTATCCATCATAAAAGTGCATCTTTTCATCATAAAAGAGCATCTATTCATCATAAAAGTGCATCTATCCATCATAAAAGAGCATCTATCCATCATAAAAGTGCATCTAATCATCATAAAAGTGCATCTATTCATCATAAAAGAGCATCTATTCATCATAAAAGTGCATCTATCCATCATAAAAGAGCATCTAATCATCATAAAGTGCATCTATCCATCATAAAAGTGCATCTATCAATCATAAAAGTGCATCCATCCATTATAAAAGTGCATCTAATCATCATAAAAGTGCATCTATTCATCATAAAAGAGCATCTATTCATCATAAAAGTGCATCTATCCATCATAAAAGAGCATCTATTCATCATAAAAGTGCATCTATCCATCATAAAAGTGCATCTATCAATCATAAAAGTGCATCCATCCATTATAAAAGTGCATCTATCTATCATATAACTGCTCCACACGGCTTTGGGGGGTAATAAAGGCCTTCTGAAGTGAAGTAATGCATTTGTGTGAGAAAAATATCCATATTTAAAACTTTATAGACTAAAATAACAAGCTTTTGATGGTTAGCGGTATGCAACTTGACTGACGGTGAAAGAGTGACCCCTGACGGGATGTACAGGAGCATCGCAAGCTTTGACGCCTCTCGTGGATAGTGCTGGGCAACAAACTCAAGCCCCTCTTCTCTTATATTGAAATCCTCAGCAATTTCTCATTAACAATTCACGTTTAAGGCTTCATTTGTAGAATTAGCATAAATCTGTTCATTGTGAAAACAACATTTCTTTAGTTAAACATGAACATGGTTAAAATATGGCTAGCTGTGGAACAAGCAATATTCAGTTAAAATAAATGATGATAAACAGTGTTGGGTAAGTTACTCTAAAATGCAATCAATTACTAGTTACTAATTACATCTTCAACAGTGATTACTGTACTAATTACTCTCTCTAAAAAGTAATGCATTACTTATCATCACTAATAACTTTCTAAATCCCTCATCAACTTTGACCGGTTTAAAGTATAGACATGAAACTGCTCTTTTAAATCCTTCAAATGAATAATATAAAATTGCATAAATTATTCTTAATCTGACCAAAGTATTTAAAGACATTTAACAGTAGACGTTAAATTTTGATGTTAAATCCACTACTGTTTTATTTAGAATTGCTGTTGTCTATTTAATATTTAATGCCAGTAACTGTAATTAAATTACAGAAATTTAATGAAATTAAATAACAATAATGAATTACGACCAACACTGATGATAAATATATAAAATTGGTTAATGTGTATTTAAAACACATTTAGTTTATTAGTATTATTACAGAAATAATTTATGCATCACACAGTTTAGATGGTTTATGGAAATTTTATATGCAATTCGAATACATAAATTGTGAATGGCCTAAATATTTCGGAAAAAGATAACAGGGGACAATTTATCAATCTAATGAAAAACAAACAGCAATAAATATAAGTCTTGCTTGTGTGTGTTGACACCGAGTTAGCAAGACGTCATGACTCACAACAAGCTTAGTTCAGTGAAATGATTTACATCTGCCAGTGCCATGTTTGTTGTCTCAACCCATCATAACATCATATGTCACGTACGGGAGTTCCTTACGCTTCACGGCTGACCGCCGGCGTGAGGTGTCTGCAACATGTCCTGATGTGGGCCCGTGGGTCCTTGTCAAATCAAAGCCACGTCTCTCTCTTTGATGCCGAGAGCTCAGTAATTAGCGCGTGTCTTGGGATTAGCCACTTCCGGAGGCCTTTGAGATTTATTACTCATTGGGCCGCTCTCAACTTTGAGTGGACTTGTTAAATCAATTTCCTCTTAGCCTTCCATTGTGGGCCTGGTCATCAAATCAGATTAGATTGTGTTACAGTTGACAGATCTGTGAATGAAGACTTTAGGAGCGAGGTGTGAATTCTCCGCTTGAAGGGAAGTTTAAGGATTGAATGTGGCCATCGGTTAATCTGTGTTTCCTACAGAATTGTGTTTTTGAAGAGGAAGAGCTTCCAGCCCTAATCAAAGTGTCTTAAAATACATATCTCAATGGAAACTGCTCAACTGGCATTTTCAGTGTTTTGTTGTTGTTGTATTTCTTATATTATATTATATTATATTATATTATATTATATTATATTATATTATATTATATTATATTATATTATATTATATTATATTATATTATATTATATTATATTATGAAAATTAAATAAAAATATAAATATTAAATAAAGTTAAACAACTAGTTTTAAATGGCTATCAATGGAGAAAAAGTTTTATATTATATTTTATATACACAGACATTAAAATATGTTTACAAAATCATTTATCGGTTGGATGGATGGACAGACAGAAAACTTTTTTTCACAATAAAGCCAATTGAACAAATATATAATATAATTATATTATATATATTTTTTGAAAAAATAAAAAATATTTAGAAAATTAGATAAAATGGGATGGATGGATGGATGAAGGATGATGGAGGGATGGATGATGGGTGGGTATAGGGATGGATGATGGATGGATGGATGGATGGATGGATGAAGGATGGGTGCATGGAGGATGGATGGATGAAGGATGGATGATGTGGATGGATGGATGATGGATGGATGGATGATGATGGGTGAATGATGGATGATGGGTGGAGGAATGGATGGAGAGATGGATACATGATGGGATGGATAAAAAAAGATGGAGGGATGGATGGATGATGGCAGATGGATGGATAATGGATGATGGATGGATGGACCATGATGGATGGATGATTGGTGGGTGGATGGATGGATGATTGGTGGGTGGATGATGGGATAGATGAAGGATGGAAGATGGATGGATAGATGGTGGATGGATGGATAAATGATGGATGGAGGGGTGGATGAAGGATGGAAGGATGGATGGGTGGATGGACAGATGATAGGCGGACGGAGGGATGATGGGTGGAGGAATGGATGATGGGTGGATGATGGATGGGTCAGTAGGTGGATGGATGAAAAACTAACCATTTGTCACAACAAAGCCAAATGAACAAAAATATAATAAAAACATTCATGCAGCTCATTTAAAATCTTGTAATATAATGTAGTTTTCTGTGAATATAATGCATCTATATATTCATAAATAGAATATATTTTCCAGTACATTTGGACCTTTAAAATCCATGCAGCAAACACTGTTTTATTGGATCTGAAGTCACAGCAATCTTCCTCAGAGTGTCAAGCTACAGAACCCCAGAGAAACAGAAGCACAAAACAGGTATCAGCTCAAAACACTGAGCGCTCGTTCAGACCCTCAGACAAACAGGCCTTGTCAACCTCAATCTTCACAGCAGAGTCAGACTGCCAGAGCACAAATGAGCCCAAACGCGCACCTGCAGCTCCAAACCTCGAGCAATTACGCCACCATTTCAGCTAAAACCCCAAAGAAAAAACCCTCTCCGTGGCCTTTTGGAGCCTTTCACCTTTAGCAGTGAACATAAACTAATTACATTCCTCATGCAGCGGAAGCCTCGGAGCGGCCGTGAATGGGAATCGCCATTGACGACTTAATTAGCGTTTACCGATGTGGAGCGTGTAATTCCACTGGACTTGTTCTGGTGAATGCCCTCTCATTATCTCAGTTCTACGGCGAAGTGCCCTGCTGAAAATGGCACTCGCTGGGATGGAGGGACATTCATATTGCTGGAAATATCAGCTGGGAGTCCCGCTCCTCTGGCAGACACAATGAGGGCCATTGTCAAGTGTCACTTAGCCATCATTTCGGCCCGTCAAAACAGCTTCTGTTTTCGCGGCGACGTGTTAATGGGCCCGCGGCTGGGTGTGAGAGCGTTCCGAGCCACACACATCAGATGGAGGTCACAGGTTAACGCCGACTCTCTGATTCGGGTGGCTGGGATTTTCGCAACCTTTCCTCCGAAACGGAAACCGGGGAGGGAAAAGCAACGGGGCTGATAATGTGATATAATTAGTCACACAGTTTCTGGGTCAGAATCATCGCCGGCCAACACTGAGACAGTGAATGGGGCAGATGGGACACCTGGAGCTCAGCGGGGGTCATCAGGCCCGGCAGGTGGACCGCGTGAGAGGATTCGCTCATTAAGGACCCCGGGACGCTCTGTTTTCTTATTACTTCTGAAATTGGTTGCATTATACTTTCTAAAAATGTTTTTATAACTGTAGTTACAGTTATTCATGAGATCATGCAATGCATCTTAAGGTGCATTACAAGGCATAATTATTGCATTAAAAATACTTATTATAATGCATTATCCATAAAGGCTTTAAGTAAAGCGTGACTAGGTTGGTAAAGGTTTTTTCATGTTTTTGAAAGTAGTCTTTTAATCTCACTAAGGTTGCATTCATTTGATCAAAAATACAGTAAAAGTATTTTAAAACAGTAATACTGTGAAATATTATCACAATTTAAAATGATTATTTTGTGTTGTAATATATGTTCAAATGTAATTTATTCCTGTGATCAAAGTGGATTTTTTTGATCATCATTACTCCAGTCTTCAGTGTCACATGATCCTTCAGAAATTATTCTAATATGATGATTTAATGCAACATTTATGATTATTATCAATGTTAAAAACAGTTGTGCTGCTTAATATTTTTGTGGAAAGAAACTTTTTTCAGGATGCTTTGATGAATTTAAAGTTGTTATTTTAATTTTTTTGTGATATTTATTAATTTCATAAATGTCTATACTGTTTTTCATCAATTTAATGTGCCTTTGCTTAATAAAAGTATTAATTATTATTATTATCCATTATTAATTATTAAAGAATTCATAATATTAAATAAATTATATCAATGATTTCTGGAGGATCATGTGACACTGAAGACCGGAGTAATGATGATAAATTCAGCTTTGATCACAGAAATAAATTACATTTTACAATATATGACAACAGAAACCAGTTCATTTAAATTATAATAATATACAGTTATAGCTTGCCACCAGTGCAATAAGGCCATTCCTGAAATTTCCTCACTACTAAATATTCCACGCTCAACTGTTAGTGGGATTATAACAAAGTTCAAGCGATTGGGAACAACAGCAACTCAGCCACGAAGTGATAGGCCACGTAAAATCACAGAGCGGGGTCAGCGCATGCTGAGGGTCACAGTGCACAGAAGTCGCCCACTTTCTGCAGAGTCAATCGCTCCAGACCTCCAAACTTCTGTGGCCTTCAGATGAGCTCAAGAACAGTGCGGAGAGAGCTTCATGGAATGGGTTTCCATGGTCGAGCAGTTCATCCAAGCCTTACATCACCAAGAGCAATGCAAAGCGTGGGATGCAGTGGGGTAAAGCATGCCGCCACTGGATTCTAGAGCATTAATTGTTTTGGAAAACCAGACTTTTAGGGTAAGAATAGGGTAAGACTCATCTTCTGAGGTTTTGTATCCATTTGTTGGGATACATTGCCTTTAAGTGGAGATTTTGTCAGTAGCAGAACAGAAATCTCCTGTGAATCATTTAACAGGTATGAATGCATGTCAGTTGTGTTTACCCCTATAATTACAGACAGATAAAAGCAGGTTTGTGATAAGACTTGTCCTGGTCTTTGAACTGTCTAAACCCGCCAGCTTTGATCTAAAAAATACAGTTTCGAGGAGTGGAGAAATTAATGATATAAATGTCAGCACATGTTTGGATCGGTTATGTGCCAGGGTGAAAAATAGATGCTATTACGTTTGCAATGACGAAGCATCAAAGAAATTTCCACTTCCGAATAATTCAAAAAAGTTTGTGATTTTCTAATCATTTTTTAAGAAAGCCAAATCAATGAAACTGAGGCCTAAAATGGTCAGTCAAAACAATTTTGACTCTCTGTTAACAAAACCACCTGGCATTCTGCTCATAAATCATTCAACACTAGGCTTAAGAGATAAAAACCAGTTTAGATGGTAAGGACCTCAAGCTGACCAGCTGATAGTCTTCATGCCCACGGACCGCTGGCTGAACGTCTGATTGGGCACACTTAACCGGAAACACTTCAGGATTTTCAAAGTCATCATCTGATTGGTTGAATTTTCCAGTACAATACAGGCTGTCTTCTGTCCGAGACTTTAACGATCCGCCTGAAAAAAAATGCCATGAAGCCAAATGCCCTCATGAAAAAAACCTGTAGTGTTTACAACTGCGACAATGAGCACTTATCAGGATAAATTAAACACTGGATTTTCAAAAGTATGTGAAATATTTAAAGTTTGCGCCATAGGCCCTTTATATTTTCACGCCGCTAAAACGAACTGTGATTGGTTGCTGTACTTGTCAGTCAGATGGCCTCTGGGTGGTCCTTGGCAAATGAACGCTGCCATGGAGTCCTGACCTTTTGCTGTCAAGACTGAAGATCTGGCTACTAGCTGAAGACATTGCTGTAGCTTCACCCCATAATAGACACGGTTCTTCCTTGAAAATAAATTCCAGCACAACGCTACAACCATAATGAAATGATCTTCACAATAGATAATGCTTTACATTGAACTCTGTTAGAGCTACATGAGGCATTTTATCTGTTCAATAAAACACCTTACTGACCTGTTGAGTAATGAAAACACTACCATCTCTGTGTTGCTTTCACCACATTTCAAATTCCTTCTCGCCATCTCCGAAAAGCAGGGCTAATGTTGATTCTTGTTTTATTACGTGCTTGTTGTTTTTTTTGCCAGGAGACTCCTCTGTTCGACATTTGTTTAAAACTTCTCCATCTCAACCTTTCTCGCACGATGTGACAACTAACCCCTGCCACTCCCACACCAGACATGCGTCAAAGTAGCAACTTCTCGAATTACGGATATGACGGATGCAAGGGCGAGTGACGTATGTACACAATTTTCCACCAAAACCATCCCATCAGGACTAAAATATAAACACTTATAATTTAACATGTCTTAAAATAACTGATCATGCATTGACTATTATTAACATTTTTTTCATATTGGACACAAAAACATGACAGTGTGCCTTTAAATTGAGTAAAAGACCTTTTTTGTGATGTCCCTGTAGCTCACCTGAAACAGGACCTGATGTTTCTTTCCAAACCTGTTATACACCGCAGGTCATGACCCTGGTTCAATTTGTTTATTCACTTCTCGTTATTGTTCGAGTTCAATGGACTGCTGTGGAGTGACATCAGAGTTCACTGTAACGAACATTGCATGAATATTTAAATGGCGTTTATTAGCTCAACAGCACCAGGCACAATGATTGACTGGAAAAAAAAGAAAACACAATCATGGTGGACAAAAAAAATCCATAATCCTTTCTAATACCCACAGTCATTGTCTTTTACAATGGTAAATGACTGAATATGGCGAGAACAATGGTGTCATATCTTCAGACAGTGATGGCAGAGGTCAAGTGGATATGGTTACCGTCTGTCCTCTGGGACAGGAAATGAGATCTGTCATAGACCGGATGACTTTCAAAAATGCAGTCCAGATAAAAGGCCATGGACAGTATGAGCTCGAGGAAATTATACTGCCTTGATAAAGGACTTTATTACGTTCATCCACTGAATGTGCATTTGTTGGTATATTGATATACTATTCATATTCTGCAGAACCTTTTGTGTTGGAAAATAACTTTTTCTATTAATGCATAAAGCAGATTTTCAGAAATTCATGCCAAAAACACTTAATCTATAGATCTTTTGATATGTTGACTTATTTGTATAATTCAATCAAATAGGATGAAAAATAAACTAACATTAAGCAAATCCAACATCTAATACGTTAGTAATTCCTACTAATGTTTTCCCTCCAAAATGATGTCACTTCCTGGATGATGATCTCATTGAGGAAACAGCTTTTGTTAAAGGGATTTTACAAAATATTAACAGGATTGGAAGGGATTTTGATGACAAAGGAAGAACCTATAAATTGATCATCAATTAAAACAATTGTGTTTTATTTGAAACATTTAGATTACAGAAAGAAAAAAAGTGAATATATCTCTCTATTTTACTGTAGAAACATAGCTAAAATATATTGTCCAGTATGGTACAACATATATGATGAGAACATTTTTCCTATATTAAAAACATTGATCCGTACTAATATATGTAGAATATAATACTACACACTTTTTGACGTCAAGAATTATGCATTTAAATGTTGAGGCTTCAACCATGTCATTGGAAACGAAAACTAAGATGTGATATGCTTGCAGTTTTGCCTAAACTACAGCAGATGCAAATAATGAACTGCATCCTTTGACATTTGACTATCGCTGCTATGATGTCATGAGTACGGCTTTCCTAAAAGGAGCCCTGAGCAATGCAAAATACTGATACCAATGTCTTTCAACTAATGATAGGGTATATAGTGGCCCTAAAAAGTGTTTGCACACTTTATTACCACATTTATATGGTGGAATGTGATTGAACTGCAACACATCAAAGCAAATGTCATTTCATTTTTAAGTAAGAATAAGCAAACAAGTTAATTGCCTCATTAAAGAGATAGTTTACCCAACAATAACATTTGTGTCATTATTTACTCACCCTTAAGTTGTTCCAAATTGTATGCTGAAAAAAAGAGGATATTTAAAATTTTGGGGTGAACTATCCCTTTAAGCTAAAACAATACATTTAATCTCTGTATCTAAGCTTCAAGGGCAACACTGCGCCAAAAGATGATCATGCTTTCATTAACGCCTCAGTTTGTCTAACTTTTATCTCAATATGAGCTCATCCGCCAAGCTCCACTCTTCACCACAGATACCACTATAACAGAAACTCTTCATATTGAACAAGTAAATTAACAAATGTCCTCTCATTTTCATCTTGCACAAAAACACTTCATTTTAACACTTATTCCCAAATCCATTCTCATGCAAAGCATGCTGGGATTTCCTAATCAGCGGTTTCAGAAAGAGGTTCCAAAGGATGGATCTTACTGCAATACCACAGAACCACCACATATGGTACCCAATCAGTTCTTAATATATATATATATATATATATATTTTTTTCTTAGTGTGAAGAACATTTTAATAACCTAAAGAAACTTTTTTATTGATAAAGAACCTTTTGTAGAATAGAAAGGACCCAAGAATGTTTCCATTGTACAAATGGTTCTTTAGAATTTCTTTGAAGGACTGTTCACTAAAATGGAACCAAAAATGCTTCTTCTATGGATCCTTTTTGGAAGGTTTATTTTAAAGACATTTGTAAGTGTGTAATTTAAGTGAACAAACTTTTTGGTGCAGTTGCATATAATTTATAAAATCTTACTGGCTTTGTTCCTGTCATTTAGACTTTCAAAAACGACGTGCATATTAATTTAACCTCACTTACACATAGGGAACTGATTTTTTTTGCACACAGAAAAATCCGTAAAATTCTTCCCCCGCAGCATATACGTCTTAAATATACAGTTTACATCATGGAAATGATTCTTTAGGGTCATTTTCTGTGGTGGCTCATCAAACAGGAAGGGCTTACGCCCAGCCAATAATTACCAGCTAAAAGTACTTCCTCGGAAAAGACATCAGCGGTGTTTGATATTTCCTTTTACAGGCAGCCGCGGGTGAGGCTCACAGCTCTGTTCCCGTCTCGTAGGCTGGTGGAGCGAGGCCTACACAAACAGATCTTATCGCCACCGGCGCGCACTCTTTGATCAGGATGTTGCGGCCGCTATGGAACACATTTATACTAACCAGCGAGTTTCAGCCATTTTATTGGTCTGGATCTGAGAGTCATCTCTACGACCCAGGCTTCTCTTCCGAAGGAAGTATTGTAGAATGGTTGCGGTTACTCCAGCCACAATAAAGAAACTCAGTAAATATATGGAATTAGCTAAATGTGACACATGTAAGGTTTGCTCCACTAAAGCACAATGTAGTGAACAATAGAAATGCTTTTGTTCTCAGATATTAGATTTAAAACTTAATTTTGACTGATGCACTCTTCAGAGCTATAAGCACAACTTAAGAGTCATATATATGGAATATATTATATATATTTTTTCAATCATATGGTGTTAGCTACACTGTTTGAATCCCATGCATAAACTGATTTTTTTTTTTTAAGAAGCTTGCATATAATGCAGTGTAAGGGGTTTTGGATAAAAGCATATGTATATATGTGAATGCAGTTAATATTTACTGTAATTTACTGTAGAACCCCTTGTGGCAGTGCAGATATTGCAACATGTACTTACATTGCATAATAAATTGCACTCTGGCACATTTCAGAAAACAATAACACAATATAACTGCAAGCAGCATTTATCGGAGCCAAGCCCAAAGAACACGATAAGTCATGACTGCATGGCTGGGAGCATCAGACCAACTTCAACAATGAGCAATTCAAGAAATTTAAGATGATTTTAGGCAAAATGGCTGAAAATCAAATACAGTCACTTATAATTTGATCTAATGGTTAATCACTTTCATCCAATAGGTGGCACTGGGATGAAAATGTTGTGTTGAGGTCACAGTGAGGTGACAATGATAGATACAAAGTCTGTCAATATGCTGAAGCATTGCAGAGATACAGCCTCAGAATTATTTTGGCATCATGCCTTAAATTTGTTGCTGCTGTATACGAAAATGGTTTATTTTACGACACAAAATCCATAACTTTTTGTCTGCACAGTCTGGCACAAGATGATCTGACTCGAATTTGGTGAAAATTGGGACAAACGGTCTAGAAGATTGAAAAAGTAGGTTTTCAAAGAAAATCTAATGTCGGACAGCAAGTTTGGTATCTAGTTTTACTGTGGCAAAATTGGTATCTATGTACTTGGCATGACACAAGGAATCTATTAAGTTTCATTACAATAGGCTAATTTAATCAAAAGTTATTAGCATTTTTGGATTTTTTATTATAACTTTTGACCACAAGGTGGTGCTGCCCCAAAACTTTTTGAGTACAGTCAAGGCATGGTGCTGAAAACACATACTGAGTTCCGTAACAATACGCCAATCCGTTTGTAAAATATAGCATTTTACATCTAATTTCAAGATGGTTGACGCCTAAAATGGACGATATGAGAAAATTGGGTTTCAAATGATAAGGCATGCTGCAACAAATCGAACAAGATCAGTTTAGATTTTTGGGCAAACCATTCAGAAGTTATAAGCAAAATAACCTGTCGTGGTTGTCACAACACACACCAAGTTTGGTCACATTTTGCTAAAGCGTTGCGGAGATATGGCCTCAGGTTCATTTACGAGGGCAGCCAGACACTTTGTCTAATTCGTTTGCAAGTTAACTTGAATTACATAACTTTTTGTCAGTATAGTCTAAAGATAAACGGATCCATTTTTCAGGAAAATTATGTCATAGGTTACAAGTGAATCAGAGGAAAAAATGATTTTGTTGTATTACTTGTATTAGCATAAATGTAAGTACAAATTTGGACAGTTGATGGCGCTAGAGGTATTGAACTAGAGACTCCAAATTTGCTATGGTGACAGTTCAGACTGTCCTCTATCTGTGTGCCAAATTTCATAACTTTCCCGCAAGCAGTTCTACAGGCTGCATAGACTTTCAAAGCAACGCTAACGATTACAATAGGTGCCTACACACCTTCACCTTCAGTGCTTGGTCCCTAATAAAGTCAAGATCGTACAGCAAGAATACACTTGTGTAAAGAACATCTTAAGAATTACATATACAAAGCAAAAACAACCTGCTTTTCATGATCATTTTCCACTTGCTGGAAAACTAAAATATGACTGTTTTTGGTGCCAGAAACCTTGAAGAACCTTATAAGAATCAAGAGAGCTTTATTGTCACGCCAGTCATATACAAGTATATAGATGAGGGAACTGGTAACAGAGAGTGCAAAAGTTGAATTCAGGTGGGAAAAAAGTGTAGAATAAGCCTATATAATAATTTCACCAGCACAATGGCTGCACCTTCACCTGTCATGTAGCCCAGCTGGCCAAGGATTTTTTTCCCACTATGAAACACGGCATCTCATAATCCCGTTTCGCTCATGGAGAGCAGTAAATTAAACTGTGGGATCAAGATGGGCGTTCATTCATTCAGCTTGTGTGGTAAACGCTCTCCCTCTATAACTTTCTTTTTATTGCCCATGGTGAACGGTGGAGTGTGACTGGCAGGTGTGATAAGTCAGCGTACCAGGGGCATGTGAAACAGAGTATATAGTGCACTAACAGGAAAGCAGCCAGCTGACAGCTTGACAATAGCGTCCAGCCCTGGAGGACACCAGACCTGCGCTGAGCCCAGACAATAGAAGCCAAAACCTCTCCCTTCAACTGGTGACAAGATACCGTAATGGGAAGGTAATCATCGAAGAAAAGCGCCATCAAATATTCAAAAGCTGCCGCGGCATGGGGTTGATTAAATATCGACTCCTCTGTTCCGCTGTCATGCTCGGCTTTGACTTCTCGCGCAGGTCCCGCGGTCTCAGCCTGTTGTCAAGCTCGAAGGCATGTGAGACTTTCCCACCTCCCGGTTTGGCCCCTCGAAACTGTACTAGTTGAGAACCCGTTTTTAATGGACTTATCTATTGCCACAAAACAACCTTCTTTCTTGGTGGCTCGCTGCCTCTGAGAATGAATGTGGGGTTTTCGGTTTCATGCCTGATCAGCATCATAAATGCAGTAAGTTGTAAATGCAGAGATTATTAACTTCCACACATTAGCCGGGTTTCCATTACAGATTTGAGCAAAAATTGTGTGATATTTTCCAAATGTCGATAAAAAATTATTGCAACTAAAACCAAATTTTTTTCTCTCGCAATAAGACCAAACATCATGGCGATGGATGTTAGTAGGTTAGCATATATCACAGCCACCGCACTAGCCATTATTTTTAATGGAAGGAGACGTAGGCGTGCTATCCAAGCTTTAATGGCAAGGAAAGCCTCTTATAATTGAGCGGCTCGTATGAGATGCTTCTGTGTGTTTCTTCCTCATATCTGCTTCAAGGTCTTGATAAATTGTGGCATTTCTTTGTTGTTTAGAAACCAGTATTCACGTAATTTTCTAGTTTATTATGAGCTTAATGAAGAACTCTTCATTATGAAGAGCTTAATGTCTAGTCTTCAATCCAAACATATCGCATCATCTTTAAAGAATTATTGACTTGCGTACATCAGGTGACCTATAAATGCGAACATATTGAAGTTTTGTGAAATATTCCTTTTTCAAATAGTTATGTCTGACCCAGGATCTGGTTTACACAAAAACTGCCCAAACACTGGATTGTCATGTCTGACCCGGGATTTGGTTACACAAAAACTACCCAAACACTGGGTTGTCATGTCTGACCCAGGATCTGAGTAACACAAAAACTACCCAAACACTGGGTTGTTACGTCTGACCCGGGATTTGGTTACACAAAAAACTGCCCAAACACATGAACACATGAGCCAAAAGGCTCAACTATATTGTCTTAATGCCCGACGAGGAGGAGAGTTTGAGTGGACAAAGACTCTCCAAGGATCACAGATGGAGAATCGCAGAGATTAGTTGAGTCTTGGGTCAGAAAGCCTAAAAAAAAAAAAAAACACCCCTACACCACCACATATTGTTTGGGAGGGATTCAAGAAAAATCCTCCTCGCTCATCCAGAAACAAACTCCAGCATATTCAGTGTCAGACACGACTGGAGCTTCAGACGGGACCTGGTTCTGTGGTCACATGAACTATAAAAAGAGCTTTTTAGCAGCAAATCTACCAGAAGGTTTTTGGTGCAAACATGGATAAAACGTACCCCATGCCCACGACTAAAAATACAGCTGGAACTTTAATGTTGAGGGCCTATTTTTTTGCTGGAGGTCCTGGACATCTTGTTCAGACACATGGTATCAAGGATTCTAGCAAATACCAACAGATAAAAAATCAAAACCTGACGGCCTCTGCTAGAAATCTTATAATGGGCCGTGATTGGATCTTCCATCAGGACAAAGATCCAAATCAACACACAAATGTGTCACTGAACACAAAGTGAAGCTTCTGTCATGGCCATCCCAGTCCCTGACCTGAACCCTATAGAGAATGAGAGGCTGAACTGAAGAGAAGAACCCTAACATGGATCTGGGAATCTGAAGGATCTGGAGAGATTCAGTATGGAGGAAGCTCTGAGCTCTTGTCAGGTGTTCTCCAAACTCATCAGGCGTTACAGGAGAAGACTCAGAGCTGGTATCTTGGCAAAAGGAGGTTGCAAAAAGTATTTCATAAAGGCTGCCAACAATTGTGGCCAACGTGTTTTGGAGAGAAGCTTTTATTTCATAATGTGATTTACCCAACACTTTCAAATCTTTTACTTCAATGAAAGGTTAGATTTTTGTGATTTTTAAAAATAAAAGATCAAAAGGATAAACAGATTTATTTTTAAAGCCATATTTGATCATATTTACCAGGGGTGCCAACAATTCTGACCACCACTGTCTAAAAAGGTACATTCTTAACTGAAATTTAAATTACAAAAATAATTGAAAAGATTTTATTAAATGTTCACAAGTTTTCCAGGTCTGGGAAGCACAATTGTACAAGTTTCCAATATTTCCAGATTTTATATAACCATATTTATTTAGTTTCTCGGAAATATGGAGGCTAAAAAGTCATTTTAGGGAAAATGTAAACGCTTTCTATTCTTCATGTATGAAAAGCAACATAAAAACAAAACTTGTAGTTCGTCTATATTTCTACACAGTTACACACCTTTCAACATACGATTTTGGTTACTAACTATACAAATCCTCAAGGAATATGTTAGACTAAATATTTTTTGAGTGTCCACAACTCTGTCAAAGTCAAGCAGGCTTCATACAGTGAGCGGTGCTATAGACGGCCCACAGTACCATATATCCTTGATTAAATCCAACATTTGTGGCCGCAAAAAAAACCCCACAATGCAGGTGCCCGCCATGCTTTATTAAGCTCAAATAGTTTCCAGACCTGTGGACAATTTGTTATCTGAAAATAGTACGTTCTGTAGTAATATCACAAATGTGTTACAGGTTGAAAAAACATCAAAAAGGTTCAAGCTCCAGTTCATTCAGAATGACGCATTTATGATCAGTTAAGATAAGTTTTTACATGTGTTGCATGGTTTTTTTCCTTACCTGCAAACTTCATCGCCAAAATGAGCTGCAAATTATGAAACTTTGAAGGTTTCTTTTTTTTCAGGGTTCCCACACTTTTTTTTACCAATGAATTTGCACAACTTTTCTTCTTGCTGTGATTATACTGGGCAAGGATTAAAAAAAGAGCAATATCTAGCCACTTAAATATTTTATGAGCATAACTAAAAGTACATGTATTCTTTATAGAAACGTTTAAAGATTTCATTAATTCTACTCAAGTACACAAACACTAAAGCCAGAGAAATGATGAGAAAGAATGAGAAAACTGACTACAGAACAATATTAATGTTGTTATCCACTATACCGCCCCTTGTGGCAACACTGAAATTCAATTTGCAATAAAATTATAAAAAAATATCTACCCAAATAAATAAAGCATAACTATAAATATGCATATGGAAAAATCTGTTTAGACTTAAGATTTTATTAGTCAGAAACTCAATGCAAGTGCACAAGGGCCGAAATGCATACTTCCCTACATGCAGTAGTAGGCGGAAAAACAGTGTGTGATAAAAGACGTATGTCTGAATTCACAGAACTCATAAAAGAGTCGGCAAAAAGTACCAGGATGACCGTTGAGATTCTGGAGTGTGCAACTGATGCTGGTAGCCCTTACAAAACATAAGTATACGTCAAGCTTTTTTTATTAAGTATACTTAAGTAGAAGTATAATTATGTAGTAATTATAATATCAATGCACTAGTACCAGTACTGTTTCAGTACTACTTGGGACTATTTTAGCCCACTTTTTAGTGTAGTCTTTTAAGTATACTTTAAGTATAACAGTAGTAAACTTTCAGTACAACACTTGTTAACAACCATGTTTTTCATTTGTACTTTAATTACACAACAAGTGAACTTATTGGCATGCTGATAGTAACTAGTTAAATACTTGTGGCACATTTTTAGTTAATGAAAGTACACTTTAAAGTATAATCTCAGTAAACTACTAGTTTTATACTGCAAGTAGACTGAACTTAACTTGCTTATAGTTTACTATTTATATATTATTTTTGTTCTACTATGTTTCTATTGATTTAGTAATTTTTATACATTAAATATATTTTTAACAGTACTTTAAGTAGATTTGAAGTTCATTCTTTTGTACACTACAGGTGGACTACACAAACATTCACATACTCAGAATTAGGAACATATCAATGTTCATTATAAAGCAATATTTATGTAAAACTAAGAAAACATTTTTATAGGCTACTCAATCAAAGGAGAAAATACAACAAGCCAAGTATTTTTAGAACGATTAATCATACTTTTAAGTATATTACGATCAAAAGACTACAAGTTCAAAAGACTACAAGTAAAGGCCAAACATACAGAGGCTGCATCCGAAATCATACACTTTCCTACTATATAGTAGACGGAAAGCCTATGTCAGTGCACAATATCATAATTCAGCGAATTATGATATTGTGCACGTGATTTAGTAAAACGAGGGAGTGAATTATGATATTGTGCATGTGATTTAGTAAAACGAGAGAGTGAATTATGATATTGTGCATGTGATTTAGTAAAACGAGAGAGTGAATTATGATATTGTGCACATGATTTAGTAAAATGAGGGAGTGAATTATGATATTGTGCACATGATTTAGTCAAACGAGGGAGTGAATTATGATATTGTGCACATGATTTAGTAAAACGAGGGAGTGAATTATGATATTGTGCACGTGATTTAGTAAAACGAGGGAGTGAATTATGATATTGTGTACGTGATTTAGTAAAACGAGGGAGTGAATTATGATATTGTGTACGTGATTTAGTAAAACGAGGGAGTGAATTATGATATTGTGCACATGATTTAGTAAAACGAGGGAGTGAATTATGATATTGTGCACATGATTTAGTAAAACGAGGGAGTGAATTATGATATTGTGCACATGATTTAGTAAATGAGGGAGTGAATTATGATATTGTGCACATGATTTAGTAAAACGAGGGAGTGAATTATGATATTGTGCACATGATTTAGTAAAACGAGGGAGTGAATTATGATATTGTGCACGTGATTTAGTTAAACGAGAGAGTGAATTATGATAATGTGCACGTGATTTATTAAAACGAGGGAGTGAATTATGATAATGTGCACGTGATTTATTAAAACGAGGGAGTGAATTATGATATTGTGCACATGATTTAGTAAAACGAGGAGTGAATTATGATATTGTGCACGTGATTTAGTTAAACGAGAGAGTGAATTATGATAATGTGCACGTGATTTATTAAAACGAGGGAGTGAATTATGATAATGTGCACGTGATTTATTAAAACGAGGGAGTGAATTATGTTATTGTGCACATGATTTAGTAAAACGAGGGAGTGAATTATGATATTGTGCACGTGATTTAGTAAAACGACTTTAGAAAAATGTAAGATTTTAGTAACTTCAAGCTTTCCCAGACCTGATATTTCCCAGGATTTGTTGGCTGTTTCTTATGCAAATGCACAGCTAAAGGGTTTTTTTTTTGTGTGTGTGAAAATGTAAAACATACTTCTATTTGTAAACACTTTGAGAATGACATTACATTGCATATTTGACATCAGTCCCATTTCTCATGACAGCTGCCTTTGGATGACACTTTAACAAACACTCTGCTGAAAGATGTGTGCATGTTCACTGTCCAGGCTGCGCTATCAGCACAATCGGTTTGTTAACAGGATGTTTATATCTCTTTCATTTGCGAGGAGAAATCCAGCCCAGCTTGGAGCTCGACCTAAAAACTAATTGAGCGGCGAGCATGGTTGTTCTCACAGCGCAAGACGTGTTAGGAAGTCGAGGTCAGAGGGTCACGCTGACACATTGTCCACCCCCAGTGTGAACATAAACATTTTAGAAAGCCTTTTGACCAAATTAACGGCTCTTATGAAAGCAGCGAGTGCGGACAAAGATGTGTCTGTGTGGCCGAGAGGTCTCGGGAGGAATTCGCTGGACTTTAGCATGAGATGTTTCCCTTTGACACAGGATGCTTGTGAAATCGCTTTTTGGATAGACTCTCAACAGAAGCTGTTGCAACTGTTCGCCGCGTGCGGCCAAAGCCTTCTGTCATTGTTTTACAAGCTGACTAACAGTCACTTATCTCGTGAAAAAGAGTTGGAATCAGCAATAGCTCAGGCGTTTAAGTGCTTCAAGTCAACACGAAATCTAAACTGATTTACTTTCTTAATACCAGAGGTGGAAACTAACGAATTACATTTACTCGCGTTACTGTAATTGAGTAGTTTTTCTGTGTACTTCTACTTTTTTAAGTAGTTTTAAAAAGCTGTAATTTTACTTTTACTTAAGTACATTTTGATTGAAGTATTGTACTTCGCTACATTTTAAACTACATCCGTTACTGAGTAAAAATAAATCATTAATGCAAAGGGGAGGAAAAAAGCGCGATCCGGAAACGACTATATTGAATAGAGGGCGCGGGACGCGGAAGAGAACAAGCGCGCAAATATCAGATGAGACGAACAGACGTCAGTGACGCAGACCCAGCTGAAAGCAAAACGCCGTCGTGAGCCCCTGGCCAGTATGGAAATACTTTGGATATTGAAAAAAAATAACGTGGTGTTGTCTTGGAGGATATCAAATGTGCACAAAATGGGGACGCAAATGAAGAAACACGTAGAACATGTTCGGACACACATCCCTCTGTGCAGATAAAGGTGTGTTTATAACTTAAGGCCGAATGATTTCTGTGGCGCAGAGGAATCGGTATCCAGTCATGAACATTACCTTTACATTATAACGTAGGATTCACGTCATATACACAAACTGATGGATGAACGAATAACTCGAAAGAATACATCAAATCGCGACATGGTCAGTAAATATTAAAGCACAAAACATTGCTATATGAATATATGATCTGCTCGTTCTGTCTCTGTGAATGAGCTGCTCCCTCTACTACATACAGGACTCTATTATTCTTAAACATTTTAATGAATTAATGATAAAATTAAGTTGTTAATCTAACTCATAATCATTTATTGAATTTAGTTTATTAGACATGTTTTATTGAATTTTTAATAAACAAAACAAACAAATGGTTTTAAGTTTGTTATGATAAAGCATTTGTTCAACAACAACAAAAAAATCATCTTCATTCATTTAACATCATTTTAACTAATCATAATTTAATAATAGGTAAAGTTTATTTATTAAATAATTGTTTAATACCGTGATGTTTTCTGAGATAGTTGTCATGTGAAAATCTCATTCTATCACAACCCTACAGGGGAGAGTCCCACTTCACTGTTAAAAAAGTAACTAAGTAACTTTTACTCTGAGTACATTTTAAATAAGCTACTTTTTACTTTTACTTGAGTAAACTTTTAGACCAGTAATTTTACTTGTACTTAAGTAAAATTTAATTGAAGTAACAGTACTTTTACTTGAGTAGAATATTTTGTTACTCTTTCCACCTCTGCTTAATACACATTCCTGGTCGTGTTGTGAATGGTGCTTTAGTGCATGATATTACAAGGACAAACAAAAAAAAGTTTCTCTCCAGTAATTTCATCGCAATGCCCTCTTATTTTTAACCACTTCACGGTCCAATTCTTACACACACACAGGTTTTTTTTTTTTTTAAAGTTTTAATGTTTTTGAAAGTAGTCTCCTAATCTCACTAAAGCTGCATTTATTTGATCAAAAATATAGTAAAATCAATAATACTGTGAAATATTATCACTATGTTAAATAACTGTTTTCTATTTGAATATATAGTAAATTGTAATTTATTCCTCTGATCAAAGCTGAATTTATCATCATTACTCCAGTCTTCAGTGTCACATGATCATTCATGATTTACTGCTTAATAAACATTTAAGATTATTATTAATGTTAAAAACAGTTGTGCTGCTTAATACTGTTTCAGGATTTTTTTATTAATATAAAGTTCAAAAGAACAGCATTTATTATAAATAGAACTAGTAACATTTCTTAATTTCTTAAAATGTCTTTACTTTTCTTTTGCTTTTTTTATCAATATAATGTGCCTTTGCTAAATAAAATTATTATTATTATAATATATATTTTTTAATCTTACTTACCCCAAACCACTGAAGACTGGCGTAATGATTATAAATTCAGCTTTGATCACAGAAATAAACTACATTTTATAATATATGATAATATATAATTTATAATATATGACAACAGAAACCAGTTCATTTAAATTGTAATAATATTTCACTGTTTTTACTCATTTTTGATCAAATAAACACAGCTTTGGTGAGATTAATAGACTACTTTCAAAAACATAAAAAATCCTTAATGTTTACAAACTTGACTGGTACTGTATACACACATGCATATTATTTAGACAAATAAATAAATTAAAAAAACCTTTACTTCAAGTAAGAAACTGTACAAGTACACAAAGCCTGAGAAAAATGAGAAAACTAATGCTAATATCCACTATAGTGCCTCTTGTGGCAACATCTAGTCATTTAAATACTTTTAGAGATGAGCATAACTAAAAATGTAAATATAATTTCCATTACTTTTTAAGATATTACTAACTTCTACAAGTTTACCAGGCCTGTCAACTTTAAAAGGACTCCAAAGTCAGGTGCAATGAAGAAATGGACCAAAGTTGACCTTTTTACTCTGGAATTATGAATATTAATGGGTAAATTATGCATTTTATTCTCTCTCTCTATAAATATATATATATATATATATATATATATATATATATATATATATATATATATATATATATATATATATATATATATATATATATTCCTTGAGTAGATTTCCTCACTTTAGCGGGAATACGCCCACATTTATTTGTCTGAGAGCTGTGACTCATATAGAACACGTGAGTGACTATAGTTACTATAGTAAACACACACACACGACTCTGATTCACTATAATTAACAGTTTCGCCTTATTTCACAATTTGGGTTGTAAACATGTTTGTGTAGTATATCATGCTGCACGTCTCCAGGGCAGAAAAGCGAGTTTGGCTGGGTGCTGTTTTTAATAAAAATGAGTTTTGGAAAAAATGACAACAAATCTGAGGTGAACAGGAAATGACGGCGCACACTTCAAACTACAGTTAGACACACACAATTACATAAGTCACTCGTAGTTGTTTCAGAAAACAAAATTCTCAAATGAGCTCTTGGCAGGAGAAATGTTTTCAGGACAGTTTCTCTGTACAGTTTCTCTGTACAGAAGTCTGTATTTGACCGAATTTCTAGAATCGTCAGAAAAGGTATCTAACGAATGGGATGCTCATTTTGGCTTTCATAAGATTTCCCCTATAAATAGGCAAGAATAATGCGGTGCCTTCTATTGGAAATTTCCTACTTCCCACTTCTGAAGTCGTGATTACAAGCTCGTCGAGTTCAAGCGCTTTGATGTTTGAAAGAACAGGAATCATGGAGGACACCAGATTAATAAGATTTTCTCAATAATTAGGCAAAAAATAAAAGCCAAAACGATATTAAGTGTCCCATTCGTTGACAACCATATAAACATTCACTGCTGATGATTCTGGAATTCAGGTCAAATACAGGCTATTTTTGTTGTGTATAAAACATACAATATGCTTCAAATGGTTATTCATATATGTAAATATGCACTACTTAACCCCTATGGGCCTGAGCCAGTTTTGGTGCCCTTTATAACTAGTTTTGACATGCTCTGACATACATATTAATATTAAGCAACATATTAAACAACATATATTAATTGCAAAAAGGTCATTACACTGTATTTAGCACACAAACTGGGCTACCATAATATGTGAGCAACATGTATGTACATGCTTGTATTTTTGAGAGAATAACATTTATGCATGGTTTTTGGAAAAAAAGAAGAAATAAATAGCCACAAGACAGTAAATATGTGTCCACAAGACATTTGACTAATGGATGTTGTTGCCTAGAGTTTTTGCTTCAACATGATGTAAAAATGTTTATGCCTACTCATTCATATTAAACAATATATTGATTTAAATTTTGTAAGACACTTTTTGTTTACAAAGCCCATATGGGAAGAGGTGTGAATGATCATGAATAATGCTGTGATTCACACTGGAGAGAACAAAAGAACCGCATAATGAGCTGCATAACGAATGAGCCTTTGAGTCAGGCATGTGAGAGGGAACTATAAGAAATAAGAATAAAGGACAAAACAGGACAGTTTGTAGTTCATTAGAATATACACTCACCTAAAGGATTATTAGGAACGCCTGTTCAATTTCTCATTAATGCAATTATCTAATCAACCAATCACATGGCAGTCGCTTCAATGCATTTAGGTGTGTGGTCCTGGTCAAGACAATCTCCTGAACTCCAAACTGAATGTCAGAATGCGAAAGAAAGGTGATTTAAGCTATTTGAGTGTGGCATGGTTGTTGGTGCCAGATGGGCCGGTCTGAGTATTTCACAATCTGCTCAGTTACTGGGATTTTCACGCACAACCATTTCTAGGGTTTACAAAGAATTAAGTGAAATGGGAAAAACATCCAGTATGCGGCAGTCCTGTGGGAGAAAATGCCTTGTTGATGCTAGAGGTCAGAGGAGAATGGGCCGACTGATTCAAGCTGATAGAAGAGCAACTTTGACTGAAATACCCACTCGTTACAACCGAGGTATGCAGCAAAGCATTTGTGAAGCCACAACACGCACAACCTTGAGGCAGATGGGCTACAACAGCAGAAGACCCCACCGGGTACCACTCATGTCCACTACAAATAGGAAAAAAAGGCTACAATTTGCATGAGCTCACCAAAATTGGACAGTTGAAGACTGGAAAAATGTTGCCTGGTCTGATGAGTCTCAATTTCTGTTGAGACATTCAGATGGTAGAGTCAGAATTTGGCGTAAACAGAATGAGAACATGGATCCATCATGCCTTGTTACCACTGTGCAGGCTGGTGGTGGTGGTGTAATGGTGTGGGGGATGTTTTCTTGGCACACTTTAGGCCCCTTCGTGCCAATTGGGCATGGTTTAAATGTGACGGCCTACCTGAGCATTGTTTCTGACCATGTCCATCCCTTTATGACCACCATGTACCCATCCTCTGATGGCTACTTCCAGCAGGATAATGCACCATGTCACAAAGCTCGAATCATTTCAAATTGGTTTCTTGAACATGACAATGAGTTCACTGTTTTTTAAATGATCAAAAGATTTGACACAGTACTATTTTTTATGTTTTTGAAAGAAGTCTCATGACAAGACAAGGCGATGTAGCTGTTGTGGAAAAACTAATAAAAATAACAGTCAGAGCATCAATCATTCTCTCCTCTGCCATGCTTTAAGTTTATGGCATGGCCAACTCGGAAATTACCATTATTCCTGAGTTTCCCAGTGGGAAATAAGACTTGAGTCGAATTTAAGATCATTCCGATAGCATATGAAGACAGCACTAACCTGGTGTCCTCCATGATTCCTGTTCTCCTTCCAACATTAAAGCACTTGAACGCGACAAGCTCGTAATCACGACTTCAGAAGTGGGAAGTAGGACATTTCCAATAGCACCTGAAGGCAGCATTAGTCCAGTTTTCCAATCACATGATCTGTTGAGGAAATGTTTTTGTTGCATATCCAGGGATTTAATTGGTATGTGTTTCTATTGTTGTGTATGTAAACAATTTTTTTTTACTGAATAACTACATTTTATGCAGATCTTGCCATTTCCACCCAGCATTTTTTATGCAATACTCCAACATTTGCATTAAAAAAATTTATTACTCAGAATATTTGTCTTAAATCAAGATATAAGAAGTATAATGACATATGATATTAGGGGTCAGATTAACTAACAGCCCTCTTTTAAAAAGCAATTGTCATTATTTACTAGACATGCAGTTATAAATTAGCACTGAAAAGGCATTGAGAGGGTTATTTTTGCAGCTGACCTTATTGCTTATGCATTTGTAGGAGTTTCCCTTTCAGACGCAAAATTTATGGAAGGAGAGTATTTAAATTAATCAATCAAGGAGATTTACTAAGGATTGCGCTAGCCAATTTACATTGTGTTGGTCATTGTGGAAATGATCCGTCTGCGTCCGTGTTCTTTAATTTGCGTACAGTAGATCAGTAGTGGAATTGTGTTCATGCTAATTTGCCCTGTTTGGAAAATCTGAAGAGAAACTCAATGTCTTTAAAAATTAAACATTATTTTCTATGAGTGTACACACATCGGCAGAGCCAATCGCATCTGTCCGCGGCGCCCAGCTACGACCCAGAATGCTGTTTACCTAGTTTTATATTAACTTTACATTTGAAATGTCTCAAATCGTTGTTAATGTACATACTGACTTTACCCTGTGCTTCAAAATATCTTAACCTTTACAATTATAGTTTAACTGCTTGAATAAAGTCTACAGGAAAAATATAATAAACCAGAAATGGTCACACACTTCAGCTGGATTCTATTGCTGAAAATAGCGTAGAGTAGCGTAACTTAAAAGACAACCAAAAATTGGGAAATACCTTGTAATATATGCGAACAAACCACTGACTCTGAGGGACAAAATACAGAAATCTGTGATGATGAAGATAGCTGATGTTTTCAGATTTTCAGGTGAGATTCTCAATGAATTCAGTTACGCCCTGAGGTCAAATGTTCAGGCTGCAGACTTAGCAAGGATTGTATTTAATTTAACAGTACAATCATAACATAGTATAGACATTATCCGGATTTCATATTGTCTTAAACATAACAATATTGCTGACCATAAACAGATAATCAGTGCGCAAGTTGTGCTAGCCGCGCTGCACTTCTCGTCCGGTGTGCAACCCCCTTTAACTGATATCCATATGGACCCAGGGGCTAAATAAAGGCCTTCTGAAGTGACGCGATGCGAACTATAAATCACTGGCTTCTGGTAACGGCTGTACGAGAGTCTAGTTGCGGCGGAAGAGTGAACTCTGACCCGATGCATGATGAAGGATGTAGAAGTAACGTAAGCTCAGGTGAGCAGACGCCTCTCGCGGTTCAAACAACAAACTCAAGCTCCTCCCTCTGTGCTTCTGCGCTCTTCAATACGTCATGCGTCGGGTCAGAGGTCACTCTGTATATTAGTATTATAGTTTATAAAGTTTTAAATATGGATATTTTTCTTCGTTTCAGAAGGCCTTTATTAACCCCTGGGAGCCGTATGGATTACTTTTATGATGGATGATGTGCTTTTTTGAATCTCAGTTACCATTCACTCCCATTATAAAGCTTGGAAGAGCCAGGATGTTATTTTATATAACCCTGATTGTGTTCGGCTGAAAGAATAATGTCACATACAGAACACCTTGGATGGCTTGAGGGCGAGTAAATTAAGGGCTAATTTTAATTTTTGGGTGAACTATCCCTTTGAGCGCGCTTATACTTAAAACAAGAAAAAATATCTGCCTGTGGGGTCAGAAAAATTATCTTTTTAAACTTAATTTTACTTAATTTTGATTTTAAAAAAGGACTTATTTCATGTGATATTGCTTCTCAAGTAAACATATCTTGATTTGAGAATATTTGGACTGGAAAGCCTAAAAAAGTACCAAATAAGAAATTAATTTTCTGCAGAATGATTATTTGCTCAACCAAACACTACATTTTCTTCAGAAATGTAAAAGTCTAGTTACTATTCAATACTCATTTTCAGCAGTAATTGAATCATTTCTCATGGCACGGCTTCTGTCTGTATCATCAGCGGTTCATGCCGCCTTAACAGTCCAGTGCAGGCCAAATGTGAGTATGGCAGGGACATGTGGGGACAGACTTGACTTCCTCACACACACGCTGACTTTATTAAAGGCGTTTCACTGCGGCACGCTGCAGTTCCCTTATTGTGATGCAGCAGCCTACATTAGCTGGGCTTTCATGTGGCCGAGCGTGTTTAGCATATGACCGTACGGACCCAAACGCTGCACCCACTTGGCACGTTGGCTGATCAGTCAGTGGCCTATTTTTGAAACTCAGATTAAAGGTTTCTGTTTGTCTTTGGTTACTTCCAAGTTATTATAGGCCGACTATGACCTTGGAATATTCTAAATTAAAAAGGTTATGTCATGCGTTGACTGTAAAGGCATATAATCTTCTCCCTCTTTGCTCTTTCTTTTTGTTTTTCTCCCTCCAGTCAATCACATCCATATAATTGGCTAGGCTGCAGTCAGAGGAAAAAGTGAATCAAATGCTGAGTGCCATCAACTCGATTACACATATCTCAGGATTACTATCATCTTTAGTAGTTGCTGTACTAGTGCTGTAGTTTTGTAGTAAGAGCGGATGGACAACAGAAGACTGATCAATTTAAAGACCTGTTCAAATGAACTCCATGTGCAACAAGATTTTAAAATTAAACTAGACTTTCGACATATTCAGAAGAAAATATGAGTGGCGTTTAATCAAGCTAAATGAAGTAATCAAGCTAACGATGTGAGGCCTTTAGTTGTGCAAACAGCAATCACAGTAAAACATACAAATATATACAAAAAATACGATTCGCATTCACAATAGTCACATGAGTTGTCCAGATGTTGTTTACGTCGCAGTATCTGGCGAGACATTAGTCGCAGAAAAACAACAAATGCCTCAGATCAGAGATAAATACACACACACACACTTCAATCGTCACTCCGTCTGTGTATCAGTGCTGTTATTGTTCATTAAAACTATTTCAAACCTTGTCGCTAATTGAAATGAAGCATATATACAAATCCAATCAGGCATAACATTATGACTAATATTGTGTTGGTCCCCCTTTTGCTGCCAAAACAGCCGTGACCTGTCGAGAAATGGACTCCACTAGACCCCTGAAGGTGTACTGTGGTATCTGGCACCAAGATGTTAGCAGCAGATCCTTTAAGTCCTGTAAGTTTCAAGGTGGAACCTCCATGGATCGGACTTGTTTGTTCAGCACATCCCACAGATGCTCGATTGGATTGAGATCTGGGGAATTTGGAGGCCAAGTCAACATCTCAAACTCGTTGTTGTGCTCCTCAAACCATTCCTGAACCATTTTTTCTGCTGATCATTATCCTGCTGAAAGAGCCACAGTCACCAGGGAATACCATTTCCATGAAGGTGGGTGCCTCCCACCTTCTGAATACTTAGGACCATGTGATATTTCAGTTTTTCTTTATTAATAAATCTGCAAAAATGTCAACAATTCTGTGTTTTTCTGTCAATATGGGGTGCTGTGTGTAAATTAATGAGAGAAAAAAATGAACTTAAATGCTTTTAGCAAATGGCTGCAATATAACAAAGAGTGAAAAATTTAAGGGGGTCTGAATACTTTCCGTACACATTGTACAGTATTGTTCAAAATAATAGCAGTACAATGTGACTAACCAGAATAATCAAGGTTTTTAGTATATTTTTTTATTGCTACGTGGCAAACAAGTTACCAGTAGGTTCAGTAGATTCTCAGAAAACAATTGAGACCCAGCATTCATGATAAGCACGCTCTTAAGGCTGTGCAATTGGGCAATTAGTTGAATTAGTTGAAAGGGGTGTGTTCAAAAAAATAGCAGTGTGGCATTCAATCACTGAGGTCATCAATTTTGTGAAGAAACAGGTGTGAATCAGGTGGCCCCTATTTAAGGATGAAGCCAACACTTGTTGAACATGCATTTGAAAGCTTAGGAAAATGGGTCGTTCAAGACATTGTTCAGAAGAACAGCGTACTTTGATTAAAAAGTTGATTGGAGAGGGGAAAACCTAAAGAGGTGCAAAAAATGATAGGCTGTTCAGCTAAAATGATCTCCAATGCCTTAAAATGGAGAGCAAAACCAGAGAGACGTGGAAGAAAACGGAAGACACCCATCAAAATGGATAGAAGAATAACCAGAATGGCAAAGGCTCAGCCAATGATCACCTCCAGGATGATCAAAGACAGTCTGGAGTTACCTGTAAGTACTGTGACAGTTAGAAGACGTCTGTGTGAAGCTAATCTATTTTCAAGAATCCCTGCAAAGTCCTCTGTTAAAAAAGGGATGTGCAGAAGAGGTTACAATTTGCCAAAGAACACATCAACTGGCCTAAAGAGAAATAGAGGAACATTTTGTGGACTGATGAGAGTAAAATTGTTCTTTTTGGGTCCAAGGGCCACAGGCAGTTTGTGAGACGACCCCCAAACTCTGAATTCAAGCCACAGTACACAGTGAAGACAGTGAAGCATGGAGGTGCAAGCATCATGATATGGGCATGTTTCTCCTACTATGGTGTTGGGCCTATTTATCGCATACCAGGGATCATGGATCAGTTTGCATATTTTAAAATACTTGAAGAGGTCATGTTGCCCTATGCTGAAGAGGACATGCCCTTGAAATGGTTGTTTCAACAAGACAATGACCCAAAACACACTAGTAAACGGGCAAAGTCTTGGTTCCAAACCAACAAAATTAATGTTATGGAGTGGCCAGCCCAATCTCCAGACCTTAATCCAATTGAAAACTTGTGGGGTGATATCAAAAATGCTGTTTCTGAAGCAAAACCAAGAAATGTGAATGAATTGTGGAATGTTGTTAAAGAATCATGGAGTGGAATAACAGCTGAGAGGTGCCACAAGTTGGTTGACTACATGCCACATAGATGTCAAGCAGTTTTAAAAAACTGTGGTCATACAACTAAATATTAGTTTAGTGATTCACAGGATTGAAAAAAAATGTTTGTACAAATAGTTTTGAGTTTGTACAGTCAAAGGTAGACACTGCTATTTTTTTGAACACACCCCTTTCAACTAATACCCCCATTGCACAGCCTTAAGAGCGTGCATATCATGAATGCTGGGTCTCATTTGTTTTCTGAGAATCTACTGAACCTACTGGTAACTTGTTTGCCACGTAGCAATAAAAAATATACTAAAAACCTTGATTATTCTGGTTAGTCACATTGTACTGCTATTATTTTGAACAATACTGTATATATATGACACACAAATAAAATTAATAACAACTAAATATAATAACAAAATAAAATAATAAACAATAAATACTATTAATTCATACTATTGTCACTATTTTGGGGGTGAACTATCCCTTTAAAAAAAAAAAAAAAACACTTTAAAATGTCTGAATGACTTTCAAAACGTCTTCTGTTGTGTTCCCAAGAAAGTCAAACCTGATCCCAGTATACATTTTATCTGTGAACTGTCTCTTTAATGGTCCAAAACGCCACTGTATAATGAAATATTAGCTGTTAACCCGTAAACTGTCTGTACGGCCATACGCTTCCACTCCTTTAGTAAGATCAATGACTTTTCTGTTCCCCCGAGACCATGGAGCTAATTCAGATCTACACTAATGACCAGCCGCTCCGCACAACCAGTTTGGATGTTTGGACAAGCAGAATAAATCCATTGTGTGTGTTTAAAGAAACACTTCTCAATCCAGCACGACATTCTCAGCGTCTGGAATGAAATGACCCTCATGCCTGTTGATTGGATTTGTTCAGCTGTGATCAAAATCCTTTCAGTTGAATAAATCTGCTTATTTTTAAACCTCTAAACCATTTGCTTCCTTTCAGGCCGCTTCTGAAAAACGACCAAAACAATAGCTCACTTTCACCAAGACATGATGAAATACTGTTCTGCTTTGGAGCAAGAAAAATGAGCAGATAAAAAAAAGAAGCATGATCTATGCAGCATGCATATCCTTTCTTTCCGATACATTCTTGTCCTCAGAAAGCAAATTAAAAATAACAGGATTAGCCATCTTTTTTTCGGTTGCCGCAAGCAAAAAGATCTGTTTCTGAATCCCTGCTGAATGCGAGCGGCCCATGTCGAGGCCTTGTGTTCATGCTCAGGCTTGAGGTAAACATTTGTAAACACAGCTAATCAATTTCATGGAGAGGATATGACAACGATCTCCAGCTGTGTCTGCAGGGTGTCCAACGGTGCAGTTGCAGGACCTCGCCCTCAAAGTTCCCGATGTCGCATTAAATGCATAATCATTCATTTCACGGAGTGGCCAAAAGTTTGCAGGCATGTTTTCTTTGGTCCTGCCCCTTAAACTCACCGTCAAACTTTTTTAAGAAGTGACAAGTATCATGGACAAGCTCAGCGTTCAAGTCTGTCATCCATTATCCAATACCGTAGCGACTGTAAGAAACACTAAATACTTAACAGGCCGCTCTAATTGTGCTGCGCACTGCCTCTTGGGGCAGATGTAATTAAGTGAGCCAAGTAAGAGCTAGTAAAACAGTAGGCCCAGATGGAAGCTCCATAACTCACTCAAGTGCACCATTAAAACATAGCAGAAACAAGAAACTTAAAGCATTTAGAATTATTACGACTTCCTTAGGAAAGGAAATGACGATTAACAGACTCTTGACTCAGAGCTTAAACAACAACACCCTGACATAAGCAAAAAAAAGTCGTTTTTTGTAACATAAGACAGCTTGTGAAAAATAATATGCATTTGGACACAGGATGCATGTGAGTTTACACACCTAGCTGATGTTTTAAGAGTCACTGCACAAGTCAAGGCCAAATAAAGCAATGATTACTGGACCTTAAACTATAGGGGGGAATTCAGGGCGATTTCCCCAGTCATCTCAATTGCAAAAAGTGTCCCAGTCAACCTGAATTCATTCCTACTCTAGCCATGCACTCAAATTCAGGTTATTGCATTCTATAATGTTTCACCACATGGGGGTGATACAGACGCACTTCTGTCTGTCTTTATCGTTCTGTTTGTTCTAAGAAGTTTTGTCATTGACTGAAAGTGACTCTAATGATGGGACTCTGATGATTATGAAGGGTTTTTGGTCGATCAGATCACAAGTGGGCAACACTAAATACAGGTGTAAACCGGCGGACTAAAAGGTTTTGAGAGCTTGTCCACTTTTGACCACTTCCAGAGGTAGTCAAAAACACATTCGTAGTGTAAATGGTCAAATGCACTCAAACAGCCACTGAAAGACCCCCACTCTCCGCCAACTGACCTAACGCATAAACATTATGGGAAGGGAAGCACTCCAGCCTTGGAGACCTAAGTTTGGTTTGAAGAAGAAAAACTAGTCCCACCCAAGTCCAGCCCAAGTCCAATCCAAGTCCCAACCCACCCAAGTCTCACCCAATGCTGCGTTCCACTCCACTTCATGCACTTGCAAACTTCCCTTAGCACTTCCCCTCAGGGGATTCCCTGCCGCCATTTTGAAGTGTGTTCCACTTTGTGAAGTTTATATGGACAGAACCTTGCTCCCTTGATTTTGACCGAGGGAGTAAGTCTACTTCAAATGTACACTTCAGGCAGCTTCATATACCACAATGCATAGCACATTGCATTTCATTTACCCCACCACAAACAACTCTATGATATATTAATATATATTTTTTTAAATATTTAAAACAACCCGAACACACCTATATACATATAGAATGCTGAATTAAACAATTTTGTAAGGGAAAAAAGAAATAATAAATCAACTCCACAGTGGATTCCAAGTGATCAAGGGCTTAGGACATTCCAGTTCATTGCATAGCAAAAGTTCTGCCAGTACTTCCGCCATGTATCCCAAGTCAAACACAAGTCTGACCCACCCAAACCCATCCCATCCCAGTTAGGGGTTAGGGTTGGAGGGGGTTGTCTCACTTGGAGTGGCACACATTTGTATATATGCTTATTACCCTAAGTCTAACCCAAGTCTAACCCACTTAATTCAAATACAGTAAAGGTGCAGTACCATATCTTGGTGCCTGGTGGCGGCTCAATGGGTGTGATGAATTCATGTCTATTCAATAGGGCGAGGCCCAATTAGAAAATGCACCAAATGTCATGCCTCTAGGACCAAAAGGGGCGGAGCTATACAGCACAATGTCCTCTCACCATTCCTGATTTTTAACACACACTCATTTAACAGCGTTCAACATGATCTTGCCGCTGTCAGAGCAGAAACAAAAGCTTATGCTCTTTGCATGCTTTTCCTGTTCTTTTGTATATAAATTGAGCTTATTCTGTCCAATAGATCGAAATATCTGAAAAGGTTTCCCAGCAGAACATTGCCCAAAGCATCACACTGCCTCCGCCGACTCGCCTTCTTCCCATAGTGCATCCTGGGGCCATGTGTTCCCCAGGTAAGCCACGCACACGCACCCGGCCATCCACGTGATTTAAAAGAAAACGTGATTCCTCAGACCAGGCCACCTTCTTCCATTGCTCCGTGGTCCAGTTCTGATGCTCACGTGCCACTGTTGGTGCTTTCGGGGTTGGACAGGGGTCAGCTTGGACACCCTGACTGGTCAGCGGCTGTGCCGCCCCATACGCAACAAACTGAGATGCCCTGTGTATTCTGACACCTTTCTATCAGGAGCAGCATTAACTTCTTGAGCAATTTGAGCTCCAGTAGCTCGTCTGTTTGATCGGACCACACGGGCCAGCCTTCACTCCCCACGTGCATCAATGAGCCTGGGCCGCCCATGACCCTGTGGCCGGTTCACCACTGTTCCTTCCTTGGAGCACTTTTGATAGATACTGACTAGGGGTGGCACGGGACATGAAAAAAACCGAACCATTTGGTTCGCTTGTCTCGGTCCGGAGTGTGTGCGTCGCACAGTTCGACATATGCGCAGTGTAGCCTTGTGCCCGTATGTTACCTCAGACAGTGAGTGTCATTTATGAGCGAAATAGAAGATTTAAAATAATTAAAAGACAGTAAAAGTGGAGTGCTGCAGGTCCTGTCACATGTAAAAATGCCAAGTGGGAGAGATAAGGACGGCTGCACGGAGTTGGAGGATGCGCCAGTGTCGTATAACGCCGGCTTCACACCGCACCCGCAGGGCAGAAGCTGTGCGTATGAAGAGTTGTGCATTCACACTGGCAGTGTATGTCTCGCGCAGCTGAACGCGGCTCGTGTATTGCAAATACAGACGAATATCGTCCATTCTGTCACATTTCCAGTGTTCTCCTCCGACCCCTGTCTGTCTCGTGCTTTGAATTTATATTTGCTGATAATGCGACCGTGTTCCCCTCTGTCGCAAACACACATGCATTTAACATGCTGTAAGTAGTTCACATGATAAATGTAACATTAAAGTTAAGATATTAAGCTTCTAGTTTTAATAATTTAAACAGGCCTTTGAAGTTTGGGCAAAAGCTGCTTACGCTGAATTAAAGCCACAGTGTTCTGATCAAAACTGACATGATTAACATGAAAAATGTTCCGCCAATGTGTGACTCAGTAGACAGCGTAAGCAGGAGACAGCCAGTCAGGAAACAACTTCTACATGATAGAAAAAAAAATGTAAATACTATATCCTAAATTGTGGATAATTAAGCTCATATGCTGAAGTACATTTCTGGAGTGTTAACGATTAAAAGAAAAAACAACAACATGAACCGTACAGAACCGAAAACCGTGAAACGAAACGAACCGTGGGTTTTGTGAACCGTGCTACCCCTAATACTGACCACTGCAGACCGGGAACACCCCACAAGAGCTGCAGTTTTGGAGATGCTCTGACCCAGTCGTCTATCCATCACAATTTGGCCCTTGTCAAACTCGCTCAAATCCTTACGCTTGCCCATTTTTCCTGCTTCTAACACATCAACTCTGAGGACAAAATGTTCACTTGCTGCCTAATATATCCCACCCACTAACAGGAGATCATCAGTGTTATTCACTTCACCTGTCAGTGGTCATAATGTTATGCCAGATCGGTGTATACAAGTCAGTTTCAGTTTAAAAAATGAAAAATATCTAACAATAGAGTCAGAAAAATAAACCTAATTCAAAAGAGGAAAATATTTTTCTGATCCCATTGGCAGATACTTTTTTCTTGTTTTAAGCTTAAACATTTTTCAGAAAATTAGACTTAAATTGCTTCTCAATCTTGCTGTTTTTAATATTAAAACAAAACTAAAACAATGAAAATATAAAATAAAAGCTATTTCAAAATATTAATAAATACTATAAAAGTATTTAAAAATACTATAATAACACTGCTGTGTATTTATCAGAAAACAAGACTTCATTTGCTTTTCAAGTTAATGTATCTTGATTTAAACTTTTAATATACAGTATATTTGTACTGGAAAATAATTTTTGTTGTCTATAGCCACTACATTAATTGTCCATAATCAGACAGTAGATTGAAATCCACAGGCGAAGTTAAAAAAAGCAACAAAGATAATGTTAAAAAGTTTTCAGTCAAAACCACTAATCGACGATGATTAATGGCGCAAAGCCTAAATTGGCACTAAATGTTCTTCCCTATGCAAATAACAGCACAGATTTGTCTTTTAACACTTGTGTAGCTTGTAGAAAGGAAGGTTTTTGGAAAGTCTGCACCACCACCACCCAGGGAAACCGATCCCGCCCCTCCCAGCTGCCTCTGGACGTGCCGTAATGAGGCACAAAGACAGGGTGTAAGATACTTGCATTCTTCCCAGGGGCAACTCCAGCTGGGAGCTTGACACTAATGCAAAACCCACAGCCGAGAGACTGACATCTCCGCCAACTCTGGCTAATATTAAAGCCCTTTGAAACCAGGCCCTGTTTTAATGGGCTGGCCGACAGGGGAGTGTCCGCTGAAGGCTTTATACCTGGACGAGCGCAGGAGATAATTTGAGCTTAGTCACAGACGCTTTTGATAGCACTTGAATAAGCCTTTATGCTTCATCGTTTTCTAGTGCACGATAATAATTAAAGGTGAAATCAGACTGCGGGTTGGAACGCTCAATATTTTGGAGGTGATGTCACTGAAACATCATCGTGCAATAGTTCATGATGACGTAACGTGTTGAACGGCGCATTGACTTGCATGAATGTAAAGGCAAGGTTAGGTCTGCGTTAGCTTGTGACGCCCCTTGGGGATTTTGAACGTCATTAGCAAAGTGCAATGCTAAAACCTTCAGTTTCCAGTGAGAAAATATGTGCATTGATAACACTCAAATCTGCAAATGCCAAAGTCAACACTGCAACACATTTGCGAGTGAAACGAGATCCTGCGAGAAGAAGAAATGCAGGGCGGGGTTTGATTTGATCCGATGGGGATTGATTGGAGGGCTGAAAAATAAGACGTCAGCCGAAAAGGAAAGTCTTGGAGCAACTTATTTCATTTTGATGAAAGATTACAATCGTTTTTTAATAATTTGGAATAACATGCACTAATGAATCATTCACAGTAGAAATATGCATGCATGCACACACAAAATGGTGTGATGTTGACTTTAAATCTTATAATTTAAAGGCCCAGGCAGATGAAATGACAGGTGCTGCATGCTTTCTGGAAACGTTTGGCATGTGCAAAATGCAGGAAAGCATGACTCAAGAAAACCAGCTAAATTCAGCTCTCGTATTCAACGCAACTCCGGTTTGAAGAGCTGATCACACACGTCGAAGCGGTCAGCACACAAGTATTTATATCGGCCTGTGTTTTGTTTCAAGTCAGATGGACTAATGGTTGCCATCTGCTGGTGAGAGCCAGTGGAAGTAAAGCATGTATTTACACAAAATAAATCTCCACGGAGACATGAAATTACAGGTCTGCTGTATCTACAGCAGCGACAGCTGACTGTCAGAGCAGGAGGGAACCTGGGTGTGTTTGTTATGGTGGAGGGTTCCTGTTGCTAGCCCATCGGGAGGCCAATACTTCTGGAACCTTCTTTGAGGCCTTGGCAAGTGGCGGCCTTTCTGAAAGCGAGGTTCCGATTCAGTAACGTTATGCTTTCGGTGCGAGTTTCACAAAGCCAGCGTGTTTGACAGTGACAGAAAAGTCCTAGCGTATCATTTGTTTACGTTCCCATGGTTGCTCCGTGACCTCAGACGTTTATGTTGGAAAGGGAATTTGACAGCTTTAGAAGCACTTGTCGGAGTGCACGAGGCATGTAGGATGCGCGCGCTGACGCGTCACATACGTCCTCACGTGAAAGCGGTGATTTGAGCCATGAATCATGTCCTCTGTCGTGCACTGTATCATCTCTGCACAGCTGCGCTGAATGACCATGTGTGAAGGGGCTCAACTTGAGTTGGCAGGCTGCAATCAAGCTTTTTCATCATGAAACTGCACATCTTTTAAAATTAAACATTTAATGTCAGGATGCATGCAGCAGAATTAGATTAGAAGTCTGAGACCACACTGAAAATAGATTTGAGACCTGGAAGTTATAAAAAATGAACACATAAAGTGAAGATTTAGGTCACTAAATCGATTGCTCACTAATATAATAAATATGCCAGTGACATTGGCCATATGAACATTTTTGGTGATAATATCATTTATACAAATTATTTTAAAAATATATAAAAATTTATTTTTAGTTACTTTAGAAATATAAAAAGATAATTATTTTAAATGATTCATTTACAAAAATGCAAAACACATTTCATTTGGAATTCAAAATCGAATTAAATAATGGAATTTTTGTTATGTTAATAAAATAAGAAATAATATGGGATAAAATGATTAATATATATTTGAGATTTTTTAGGTCAGTAATAAAATAAATACATACATTTGTGACAGTGACCATATGAACTCTTTTTTATTCATATAATTTGTAATATTAATTTAACATTTAAATAATTTCATAGGGTGATAATATAAAGTGAGTTAATTTTCTAAATCGTGAAGGGATATTAATAAAATACTAATAAAAAATAAATATTATGGCAAAATGAATCAAATAGATTTTTTTTAACATTTAATTAACTAAATAGGGCGATAATATGAAGTGATTATTTTAGATTAAAGGGTAAATACATTTTCTGGAATCTGGAATTCAAAATCGAATTAAAACCTGGAATTGTTGGGATACAAATAAAATATTAATAATACAAATAAATATTATGGCATAAAATGAATAATATTTAATAATTTCAATAATAATTTCAAGCATTTCAATAATTTAATAATATTAAATAAAAAATGCTAAATACATTTTATGGAATCTGAAATTTAAAATCTAACTAAAACCTATTTTCACTCTATTTATAATAGAAAAAATATTTAAACTATTTAAATAACTTAATAGGGTGATAATATAAAGTGATTAATTTATTTGAACAATTTCAAAATACATTTTCTGGAATATTTTTGGTGATGATATAATTTAAAAAATAGGAAAAAAATATGTTTTAAAGCATTTAATATGGTGCTAATATAAAGTGATTAATTTAGAAGGGGAAAAAAAGCTAAATACATTTTCTGGAATCTGGAATTCAAAATCTATAAAAACCGGATATAATAGGAAAAATATATTTTAAACCATTTAAATATAAAGTGATTATAATTATTATTTATTTTTTTAAATGCTAAATACATTTTCTGGAATGTTTTTGGTTACGTTATAATAGTAAAAAAACAATTGAATTGGGTGATAATATAAAGTGATACATTTATAAAGATGCACAACAGAAGGCTTTCCTCCAGCAGTGTGGGAGTCCACAGCAGATATCGGACACACGGAGCAGATGCAGATGTTTTGAAGCACATTCTGTACACACACACACACACACACACACACACACGAGATCACGGCACATCAAAGAGACGATACTTTGAGTAAGTTCAGCTGAAGGGTGTGTTCGATGAGCAAACAGGCATTTTTGACTCATGCACAGGGTGGTATTTGAGGATTTATGCGTAAGAAAAGTCAAATGACACAGTAAGAGCTCATCACCCGGCTGTGTCACTGTGGTTAGGGAATTTCCTCTGTAATTACCTGAGCGATCCCTCTGCACCTGGACACGATGCGGAACAAACCCACGGCTTTACTCCGACCGCTGGAATGTAAACACGCTTCCTGCAAGACGCGAGGGCCAAAGCGTCAGAGGAATCGATACAAGCCACATGGTGTCAATAATTGCTGAATAAAAGTGGTTTGCTTTCAGATACAGCCATTCTTTACTCACCCTCACACCATTCCAAACCCATTTCTCCCATGCAACACGACGTTTAAACACGTCCATGGGCCAAAAAGACTTGAATCCATACAAGTTAATCTAATTTGATTTGTGCATGCATTCAAATGTAGCTTGGCGAGATGCACGAGAGCCATTGGTGTAATGCACGAATGAGATTTAAAAGGACGATTTTCAGTGAAATACCACTTAACTTTGGGTCGGTTCCTCACTGGAAGCAATCATATTTATATCTTTTCATATATGAGATGCTTTTATCCTTTCCTAAACAACTTACAAATAAACAGAGGACTCCATCCGTTCATAGGCTATGCCCCGCCCAGAGGCCGTCTGACTGACATGTACAGCAACCAATCACAGTTCCGCGTCTTGTTTATAGGCGTGAACATGTAAAGTAGATCCTTACAGTGACAGACTGGCGTGTGAAACTTTTGGACGTTCTTTAAAGAGTGCTATGAACTTTGCATACTTCACATACTTTTGTAAATCCAGCGTTTAGCTGTTCCTGATAAGCGCTCATTGTCACAGTTGTAAACATATATAAGGGATAAGGAACGATTTAGAAAGTGCACTATAGGGGATAGGTAACAAATAAGCCAGTGCCCTATATAGGGGATAGGGAACGATTTTGAAAGTGCACTATAAAGGGGATAGGGTACGATCAGACAGTGCACTATATAGGGGATAGGGAACGATTTAGAAAGCGCACTATATAGTGGATAGGGAACGATCAGATAGTGCACTATATAGGGGAGAGGGAATGATTCAGACAGTGCACTATATAGGGGATAGGGAACGATTTAGAAAGCGCACTATATAGTGGATAGGGAACGATCAGATAGTGCACTATATAGGGGAGAGGGAATGATTCAGACAGTGCACTATATAGGGGATAGGGAGTGATTCAGACAGTGCACTATATAGGGGATAGGGAACGATCAGACAGTGCACTATATAGGGGATAGGGAACGATTCAGACAGTGCACTATATAGGGGATAGGGAACGATTCAGACAGTGCACTATATAGGGGATAGGGAATGATCAGACAGTGCACTATATAGGGGATAGGGAATGATTCAGACAGTGCACTATATAGGGGATAGGGAACGATTCAGACAGTGCACTATATAGGGGATAGGGAACAATCATACAATGCACTATATAGGGGATAGGGAACAATCACAGTGCACTATATAGGGGATAGGGAACGATTCAGACATTGCACTATATAGGGGACAGGGAATGATTCAGACAGTGCACTATAGGGGATAGGGAACGATTCAGACAGTGCACTATAAGGGATAGGGAACGATTCAGACATTGCACTATATAGGGGATAGGGAACGATTCAGACATTGCACTATAGGGATAGGGAACGATCAGACAGTGTAAATGTTTTCTATTAGGGTGCATGAAGTCTGGTTTCTTGTTAGTGTCAGTGAACCGTCACAGCTCCGGTCCAGAGACACGACAGCACAGAGCGGATCATGTGATCGAGTCGAGCAGACCAGAAAACATATTGGACCTGTTTTAATTCTGCACAGTTTTAAAGCAATATGGTGGAGATGTGATATAAACTAAACTCTATTGGCTGTTTTAAAAAAAGGGGAGTCTCTCAACCAATTAAAGGACGACTTTGAAACTCCTGAAATGTTTTCCATTTTGTGTGCCTTATGCATCAGGCGTTGAGACTAACTTACAAATGATGGGCATCACAAGCAACCACATTCATAGAAATAGGACTTTTTAAAATCATTTTAGAAGACCATCCAATGTGTGCATTCATCTGGTTTTCTCAGTTGAAAGTAATCTATCACACGGTTTTGGCAAGACGTGAGGGTGAGTAAAGCATTTTTTGGTAAGCTAATCCTTTATTGTTCTTTCCCAAGACCACAAGAAAGAAACCAACATAAACCTCCCCCATCGTATAGAGCGCAGAAGGTTCTGCGAGTATTTTTGGTCACATTTATTCTGTTGCCATGGCCGGAGTACAACCTCCAAGGCTCCTTATGAAGCCACATGGCCTGCTATTGAGTAAATATACAGTAAAGACAGAATCATTCTGTAGTCTGCATGTCCAGAAATTATGGCATTGCAAGACAGGTCTTAGATGACGGAATATCTCCACAGCTGCGCATGAGTCCACGCATTATGTTCAAGCAGCGCGCGAACGCGCCGTAATGCATCATGAGAGAGGAGTTTCCACACTCGCTGGCTCATGCGAAGTTTATTCACTTGGGCAATGAAAACAAACAATTAAACTAGCAAGAGTCTAATACCCTCACAGGCATGAACCTATTTTCTGGTGCTGGCTTTGCAAGGACTATTCAAAGTTTAATGTTTGCACGCATATAAATTAACGCGTTGCCTCCTGAAGTAAATAAAAATACCAGCAATTGGCAACTGCCTCTGCAGCACTGCAATTCTGGATCTATGATTTCCTTGCGCTGTGGTCAGGCCCCTACGGTGCAAATGCAGTCCAGATGAGTTCCTGGTTCACGGTTATGAGCTAAATGAAAGGCTTCAGGACAAATTCCCTCCATCAAACTCGCCTGAAATCAAGGCCTGCTGGTGTTCCAGCCGAGCCGGTCGCATGTGCACATGTGCAGCGTCGGTTCACGTGACAGACAGACTGAATCGGACGGCGTTACAATACAGGCTTGAATTCATTTTGCATCAGTGTGTGTTTTCGGATCTGGTCACTGACATGCATATAGGCTTATCAGTGTTTAAACAGGAGGAGAAAACACCTCCCATTTCTTTTGTTGGCCATGTCAAAGGTCATGTGTACAATCAAACTCACCGGTCAAATTCACAAAAATGAATTGGTCACTTTTGTAGTCAAATGAGACAGATGCGATGTTGACAGGTTGTGTGACATGCCCTCATTCTCAAAAACCATAAACAAAACTACACAAAACGAAAATATGATCCAGGCAACATTAGATATTAAGATATTATGATGTACGTTATTGGCTGCTGGAAGCATAAAAGCATCAAAATGTCATAAAACAAATAATTTAAATAAATAATATATAGTATCCTGAAAGCAAATCCAGGTGAGATCCACTGCTTTACATAATTTGCGAAATACATAAACTAAATGGTAGAAAAATTGGTAAGTTACACTTTATGGTAACACTTTATTTTACATTGTCCTTGTTACATACACTATATTATTGGCAAAAGTGTTAGGACATCCCTCTAAATCATTGAGTTCAGGTGTTCAATCCCTTCATGGCCACAGGTGTATAAATCAAGCACTAGGCATGCAGACGCTTCTACACACATCTGTGAAAGAATGGCTCGCTCTCAGGAGCTCAGTGAACTCAAGCGTGGGACCGGGATAGGTTGCCACCTGTGCAATAAGTCCATTCCTGAAATTTCCTCACTACTAAATATTCCACACTCAATTGTTAGTGGGATTATAACAAAGTGCAAGCAATTGGGAACAACAGAAAATTAGCCACAAAGTGGTAGGCCACGTAAAATCACAGAGCGGGGTCAGCGCATGCTGAGGGTCACAGTGCGCAGAAGTCGCCCACTTTCTGCAGAGTCAACAGCTACAGACCTCCAAACTTCTGTGGCCTTCAGATGAGCTCAAGAACAGTGTGTAGAGAACTTCCTGGAATGGGTTTCCATGGTCGAGCAGCTCATCCAAGCCTTACATCACCAAGAGCAATGCAAAGCGTGGGATGCAGTGGGGTAAAGCACGCCACCACTGGACTCTAGAGCAGAGGAGACGTGTTCTCTGGAGTGACTAATCACGCTTCTCTGTCTGGCAATCCCATGGAGGAGTTCCTGACTGCATTGTGCCAAGTGTAAAGTTTGGTGTGGGGGGGATTATGGTGTGGGGTTGTTTTTCAGGGGTTGGGCTTGGCCCTTTAGTTCCAGTGAAAGGAACTCTTAATGCTTCAGCATACCAAGACATTTTTTAGACAATTTCATGCTCCCAACTTTGTGGGAACAGTTTGGGGATGGCCCCTTCCTGTCCCAACATGACTGCGCTCCAGTGCACAAAGCGTCGGTCCATAAAGACATGGATGAGCGAGTTTGGTGTGGAGGAACTTGGCTGGCCTGCACAGAGTCCTGACCTCATCCCGATAGAACACCTTTGGGATGAATTAGAGCGGAGACTGCGAGCCAGGCCTTCTCGTCCAACATCAGTGCCTGACCTCACAAATGTGCTTCTAGAAGAATGGTCAAAAATTCCCATAAACACACTCCTAAACCTTGTGGAAAGCATTCCCAGAAGAGTTGAAGCTGTTAGAGCTGCAAAGGGTGGGCCAACTCCATATTAAACCCTACGGATTAAGAATGGGAAGTTCATGTGCATGTAAAGGCAGGCGTCCCAAAACTTTTGGCAATATAGTGTGTCACATCATGTACTTACTATAGTAATAGCAGTAAATTATTATATGCAACCAACCCATGTAGTAAGTACATGTAGTTAATCAATATTACTCAGTACCTTAAATATATAATTACACTGTAACAATGACACATCAAAATAAAGTGTAAACTAAATTATTTTAATTTGTTAACACAACTTTTTTTAACTTTTGTCAAATCATATTAAATAATTAATGTGGTTCAGATAGCATAATATTTTGAATTCTCTTTCATTGCATTAACTCAATTGTTTTATTTTTTTGTTACAGTGTGTGGTTACATTCAATGCATTATATAAGGTGCATTAAAATACTTCTATAATGCATTCATTATAAAAGCTTCAAGTCAAGCAGTAAGAACATGATTATTAGCCAAAAGTTATTCTCCGTTATCATTTTCCAATCGGATCAAGGTCAGAATGTGGCACGGCACAAGTCAAATCCATATTTCCCCATGCGTTTGGCTGTGAATCACATGTGAAGCAGGTGATTATTATCGTTCATGCCATCAGAGAGGACGATTCTCTGCTCTTATCTCGGTCGTTAAAGCAATCTCAACACCAATTATGAATCATAAAGACGATAGTTGGCCACCTTATCTCTGGAATGCCACAGGAATGCAGGGCATCATAACATCTGCGCGTTGCCATGAGCATTCGATCGGTTTTAAGCGCCGCATGCGCATATTGCTCTCCAGTAACCAGTATCTTGATAGGTAGGGTGTGTCTTCCCCAACATCTGTAAACCATACACATTCATTTGAAGCGTTCATATGCCCTATAGCACAGCACCATACTGTTACCGACCCCTTAATGAACTCAAACTGTCCATTTTCAAATAGTTGGACATCAAGGCATTTTTACCAGCGGTGCGTAGCGCGTTACATTTCAGAGAAACCTGCCTGCAAGAGGAAAGCTGTACTTCCCACAGTCCTGCTTTATGATCCATAAGAAAGTCAAGTTGTGATTCCTTTGACGTGCGTTTAACCTCAAGACAACCCAATAAAAGACTATATTTTCTAGGGCCAAAGTGGAGAATGATTCACACAGGATAAGTATACGTTGCTAAAGAGCATGTACTCCTTCAATTTTGGTGCATATAAAAATCTAGATAAGACTAAAGTCATATTTTCAGACTGATCTGATTTTGGCTGTAAAATATCTGAAGTTATATACAGCTGTGCTGAGAAATAAAAGCACATTTATAGATCAAATTAAAAAAATGTTAAGCTCGGGCTAAAAGAACATCATGATTTGTTTCTGTCAGCGCATCCATTTTGCATTCTGCACTTTATTTTGGGCAGCTTAATTACATGGCAATCCTCACGTTTTAAACAACGTCCCTCTAATTAAACACTTCCTAGCTCTCGACTGTAGAGCAGCATGTAGTGAATGGCTCTTAATTAGCCAGACTTCAGTATAAAGACACCTTTACGCTACCAAAGCATAAGGACCTGTGAGAAGAAACACAATAGTCATTGTCTTCAGGCAATAGGTCGATCTCAAGAGCTCATACTGTGGAGCTAAACTCACACCGGCTAATTTCCTGAGCATTCAGTGTCAACTACCTGTCACATTGGTTTGAAATAAGTGCATTCACATTTACTGCTGCGTAACAAAGACTCGTCTCTAAAACACTGGCTCTCCAGTGCTGCATGCTCATTGTTTGGATGAAACTCGGTCCATTTCGGCCAATAGTAACCCTCGACGTGCTTTTTACTGCATTTGATGCATTTAGGCGAGCAGCTCTTGCATTTTGCATTGCTTGAAACATAGTAACCATTAATGACATCTAGCTATTTTCTTAAAAATATGGTAACACTTTACAATAAGGTACCATTAGTTGAAAAATAGTTGCTTTTTAATCTTAATGTTAATTTCAACATTTACTAATTAGTGCTGTCAAATCGATTAATCACTTCTAACATAAACGTGTGTGTGTGTGTAAATATATATACATACAGTGTTGCCGAGTAACGAGTTACATCTGACATTAATTTCAAAATATTTGTAACTGTAATCCATTAGTTACAGTTACTGAGAAAATGTTAACGATTACAAAAGGGGTTACATCTGTATATTTTCTGTAAAAGCTATAGGATATAATTAATAATATGAATTTGTTTCTTTACCATTTTTGCCATTTAAAGGCTGTTTAGTAAAGCAATGTTATTTTGATGATTTTGAAAAGTAATCAAAAAGTAATCCAAATGTAATGTTACATTACATAACAATTTACTAAATTATTATATTTTAAATAGGGAAACTTGCAATCTGTTACCTTTACATTTCCAAAGTAACCTTCCCAACACTGCATGTGTGTATATATTATATGTGTGTGTGTGTGTGTGTATGTGTTTGTGTGTGTGTGCATATATACACACACAAACATATATTTGACAGCACTATTACTAATAAATTAAAATCAATAGTTGCATCTGTATTGTTTATTGGACCTGTTAATGCATAATGTTAGACCTTATTGCAAAGTGCTACCAAAACTATGAACTATTCTCAAACAAATGAGTGCGGTAGAAATAAATACAGAATACGAATACTTCATGTGCGAGATGTACATCAGAAAATACGTTAGTTTAACTTTTAGTTGATTAAAATATTTATTTTCCCAATAGTGAACATAAATATATCTTATATATACTTCTCCAAAATATGTGTTTTACTTTATTATAAATAAAGTTTAGTATTGGGAAAAATAAAGTCCGGGCGTCAGCGGCATCCGCAGCCCTCAACGACCATGTCCTGGTAGTTTTTTAAGATGACCCGCTCGTATTCGTCCAGATAGAGCAGGGAAACGGGACTCAGGTCCGTGGGAACGCAGCAGGCCCGGGGAATGTTGCTGTTCACCGAGTTCACCAGTGTCTGTACAATAGCGTGGTTGGTGGAGTTCAGGTGGTCCGCCAGCGGGAACGGACACTCGCCCTGGCAGTAAAAGGCATGGTAGCCTGGCGGGGCCACTATCCAGTCGTTCCACCCCACGTCGCTGAAGTCCACATACAGGGAATGTCTCTTGCAGTTGGCTTTGGTCTTCTTCCGCTGTTTGTTCGGCCGCGCTTGCCGCTTCTCGCGAGAATGCAGCACATTTCCCTTGCCGTCGTGGCTGTAGGTCACCAGCAGCGGCCTCACCTGGGGCCACGTGTCCTCCCTGTCGTGCAGGGACCGACTGACGCGCACGTGTCTTTTGGAGTCCTGGTCCGGGTGAACTATTTCCACCACGAAGCCATGGTTGGGCCGTCCGTCTGCGGTCCACCTCGTGACGGCAGGGCTCACGTCGAAACTCTCCCACTTGCTCAAGCTGTGCTGAAGCAGCCTGGTGTCCAGGAGTCTTGTGATGGGCTCCTGAAGGGAGCCCGATGGTCTGATGATCTCGTGAATGTTAATGCGGTGAAATCCTGCCGCGCTGCCGTTGCTCGGAGAACTCACGACCTGCTCTCGGAAAATCCGCAGCTCTGCTGAAGTCACAAACTCCTCGCCCGGGATTGAGGTCAGGTTGAAGAGGAATCGCTGAGTCGTCTTTCCTCTCGAACTGGACAGGTCCTCCGTGGATTCTGGAAGACAAAAAAACAAAGTTTGGCATAAATATATGGCTGTGTGAATCAATGCCAATTCCTTGTACAGTGTCAAACTTCTTGCTTACACTCATTGAAAGGATGTGACACTTGCTGACCTCTTACTGGACACACTGGTTTAAAACGCTTAAAAATTATAACTTATCACAGTTAACACAACATGATTACTTCAGAGGTGCTAAACTTACACATGGGGCATTTCTTTTTTTTGTACAATATATTTATTACATTTTCAGTTCAAAGGGCATTTCTAGTTTAAGATGATCCACAGGATTAGCGTGCATTAAACATTTACATTAAAAAAAGCACCTGCAACTCTACAATGCAAACAAATGAATAAAGAATAAATACAAAAATGTATTTTATGTACTCAGTAGAAATGTATACAGTACAGACAGTATATGTAGTTAGACAAGCACTATCCCCTGTGTGTGCGTGTGTGTGTGTGTGTGTGTGTGTGTGTGTGTGTGTGTGTGTGTGTGTGTGTGTGTGTGTGTGTGTGTGTGTGTGTGTGTGTGTGTGTGTGTGTGTGTGTGTGTGTGTGTGTGTGTGTGAGAGAGAGAGAGAGAGAGAGAAAGAGAGTGAGTGGGTGTATATAAATATTATATATATATACATACATACACACTCACACACACACACATGAATGCGTGAATATACGTGTATACATATATAAAGATATATAAATTAATAAATACATTTATTTAATAATATATTTATATTCACATGCACATATATATGTAATTTTATTTATTTGTAAATAAATATTTCTTAAAGCATTATATGGACACACACACACACACACACACATACATATATATATATATATATATATATATATATATATATATATATATATATATATATTTATATATATATATATAAATGTGTGTGTGTGTGTGTGTGTGTGTGTGTGTATACATATAATGCTTTAAGAAATATTTGGGAGGACAGAAAATGTGTTCTCAACATGGGACTTTATACAAACAAACTGCCAATTCCTCATCAAATAATCTGCAGATAATGTCAACTCCTGTCAGGCATGAAGGATACAGCAGATAAGAAAGGAAAGAAGGAATTTAGGGAAGGTGGAGAGGGAGAATTCACGAAGTAAACACTTGCTTACCATCATGGTGGAAGCTCCTGATAGTGTTTGCGCGGCTGGCAGATCTTTCTGAGCCTTTCCCTAAGGAACCCTTGGGTCTGTAGCTGCTGTTCTGCTCCGCGTTCACCGAGTGCATCGAGTACAAGTCCATCATGTATTGCGGAACAACCGCAGACCTGCTGGGACTAGGTCTGTGTTTGAGTCCAAACATGCTCAGAAGTCGAAGTTCAAACGCGTGTAAGACATCCTGAGACAGAGAGGACCGGCCGATCTGAGGTACGAGTCCACTGGAGCCTCCAAAGAACACCTGAGTGACCATCAGAACCATCAGAGCGCCAACGGACGAGACCATGATCACTCTAAACCCGACAGATCAGTGACGAACGAGATCAGATGGGCTCGGGCCAGGAGATGGGACCATATTCCGCGTTTGAGTGAGCCATTGGAAAAGTTTGGAGGATCCTTCGTGCATCAAAGCCACCTTAAGAGCCGCTTTAAGGAGGAACGCAAACCTGCGCTAGATCCATCTGGATAGGAGAAGGTCCATGAGTCCAAGCCTGTCATAATACTAGATTTGCGCCGTTCTTAAAATAACACAAAGTGTCAAAATCGAACATTCGAACTCTTCTAAATAAGATCGTTTCACACATCAGGCAACGTTCCAAATGATCAAATCGAGCGCGCGGTGTGTGTGCAACCTTCTCCGCGGGTGTACAAGTGCAGGACCTGAAGATAAAGTCCAGATAAAGTTAAAACTCCAAACGCGCTGTTGATCTTCTGCTCATGGCATGTGGGATGATCAATGCAGGTCTCCTCTTGTATAAATCCCCTTTTTTACTGAGTTCCATCTTCGAGATCACCAAAGCTGTTTATCTGCAGAAAACGCCCGCCTCTTCTTACACATATTCTACCGTCACCGCTCTATAAAGACAAGCTGTAGGTGCTGTAGCAGATATAAAGGTCCACTTCATTGACAAAACAAAAGTTTCCTCCTTTGCGAAGAGCGAAACGAGTCGTTTGGGTACGAGGGTTTGGGTACGTGTGTCCTTTACGCGCAGTGCGCAAGTCTCTCTCTCTCTCTCTCTCTCTCTCTCTCTCTCTCTCTCTCTCTCTCTCTCTCTCTCTCTCTCTCTCCTCGTGTGTCTTTATGTTTAACTCTCTGATGTCATGACAGAATTCATCACCTTTGGGCATCAAGGGGTCAGTGTGGTCAAATATGCTTCTTTGGAGAGCTCAGACATCTTCTAATTAAGTAACAGTGGGGGGAAAGAATGGGAAGTTCCAGATTTACTCTATTACTGCTTATTAAATTTAATGCAATATATGGCATGACATCTATTTTGGACATTTTATCCAGTCCCCATACTTTCTCCTAATACGACTAACGATGTATTCAGATAAAAAGAAAAATTATAATAATAAAAAAACTTTTTTTCACTCACTACCTTGCGCTCATATTCAGATCCAGTGCGCCAACTTGTGGAGAACAGAAGCAACGACACTTTGATGTGAAGAAGGAGAGACCGGGGCTAGCTGTCTCTTTATAGGGGTGAATTCAGGTTGACTGGGACATGTTTCACCATGAGATGACTAGAAAAAAGTATCCCAAACAACCTGAATTCACCCTTTGTTTATTTATTTATTTATTTTCAAAAGACGGAAAAAAAATAAAAAATAAGGCAACAAATGTATAATCATTGTTTTGAAATTGCACATGACAACTTGCCCCAAAATAAACATATGTAAAAAGTATATTTAAACAAACACACATTTTGTATTATATGTATATACACATATAACAATCAGGCATAACATTATGACCACTGACGTGAAGTGAATAACACTGATGATCTCATCACGACACCTGTTAGTGGGTGGGATATATTAGGCAGCAAGTGAACATTTTGTCCTCAAAGTTGATGTGTTAGAAGCAGGAAAAATGGGCAAGCGTAAGGATTTGAGTGAGTTTGACTAGGGGTAAATTGTGATGGCTAGACGACTGGATCAGAGCATCTCCAAAACTGCAGCTCTTGTGGGGTGTTCCCGGTCTGCAGTGGTCAGGATCTATCAAAAGTGCTCCAAGGAAGGAACAGTGGAGAACCGGCCACAGGGTCATGGGCGGCCCAGGCTCATTGATGCACGTGGGGAGCGAAGGCTGGCCCGTGTGGTCCAATCAAACCCCCACCTCACAACTTAAAGGATCTGCTGCTAACATCTTGGTGCCAGATACCACAGCACACCTTCAGGGATCTAGTGGAGTCCATGCCTGCTGTTCTAGCAGCAAAAGGGAGGCCCAACACAATATTAGGTTATAATGTTATGCTTGATTGGTGTATATGTGAGCATATACAGTATACACAGAGACATAAGATATATATTCACACATTTAAAAACATTACGATTCAATTAATCAAGAGTCGATTTGACAGCACTAATACAAATATATATGTGCTCTTATATATGCTACAGATTTATCTGTTGTGGGTTTGTTCACTTATTTACACACCAGATACTGCAAAAATATTTCAGTTTAGATTGCAAAGTTCCCCCCAAAAAATTCAGAATTTAATTTGTCCTCATAAGTTTAATCGAATACAGGTCCAAAACATCATTAAACATTAATATGCCTCTGGTCGAATACAGTATAATTAAAAAAAAATTTAAACCATGTTTGAGGGAGCGAAAAAAGCCATTTGTTATAAAATGAAGTTTATTTTAAACACATGTAAGTAACAGCTCAACGTCTAAAAACCTCCACATTATCATTGTTAATCAACTCTAAAGCACCACGCTCAAAACTAAGAGTTCATCTGCATCCACACTCATCCACCACCATGTCTTCATAATGTCTAAGAACCACATTATCGTTGTTGTCGTAATAGAGCATGGAGATGGGGGAGAGTTTGATGGGAACGCAGCAGGGCTGAGGCGTCCCTTTAGGGTCGAACGAGTGAACCAGCGTCTGCAGGATGGCATGGTTTGTTCCATTCAAACTCTCACTCAGAGGGAAAGGACACTCGCCGTGGCAGTAATTGGCTAAATATCCCTGAGGCGCAATGATCCAGTCCTGCCAGCCCACGTCTTTGAAGTCGATGTAAAGCCTCCTGGGTTTGCACACGTTACTGGGGGTGACGGGTAAGTAATACGCCGCGCTTCTCTTTCTTCTGGAGCGGCACTGAAGCGGGTTCAACGATACCACCACCAGAGACGTGTACAACTCTGGGATTTGTGCAATGTACGCATGCTCCTGAAGAGTGTTGCTCAAATGCGTGAGCCGCATCTCAAGCTGCATCCCGTAGTTCTTCCCCGGTTTCCTCCAGGATTCAGCCAGGCCGGTCAGATTAACCAGCACCGAAGCGTGCGCGCCAGGCCCGAGCGACTGAGACAGGAGTAATTTACGGCTGGACTCGTGAGTCACTCCCTTCAGCGTGGTCCTTAAAACCCTGTACAGGTCCACGCTGAAAACATGCTGTCCCAGGTGAGCCAGGTCCTGTTTGAACTTCATTTCCAGCTGCGCCAACGAGAGTTGCTCAACATCCTCCAGCACCGACATGTTGAAAAACAGATGCTTTCGCACACAGTTAAAGCAGTGGACGGCCGGAGCAGATATCAGACTACCTGTTTGGGGAAAAAACAACAACCATCAGATCATTAAAAATATCATTCGTCTTCTGCAGAACTTTATGCATTTGGTAACAAGTGTTCAAAGGATAGTTCACCCAAAAATGAAAATCACCCCATGATTTACTCCCCCTCAAGCCATCCTCTGTGTATATGACATTCTTCATTCAGACGAATACAATCGGAGTTATATTTATAAATGTCCTGGCTCTTCTAAGCTTTATAACGGCTGTGAATGGGAGCCCAGAGAGAAGAGTTGCACCTTTTTCTTAAGTTGAATATGAAAAGACGGTCTGGAAGAACCTAGATATTTTACTTCATAACATGTTAAATATGGATATTTTCTTACACAATCCCAGCGAGTCGCTTCAGAAGGCCTTTATTAATCCCTGGAGCACTTTTATAATGGGTGGATGCACTTTTTTGGGCTTCAAATTTTAGTCTGCCATTATAAAGCTTGGAAGAGCCAGGACATTGTTTAATATAACTCTGATTGTGTTCGTCTGAAAGAACAATGTCATATACACCTAGGATGACATGAGGGTGAGTAAATCATGGGGTATTTTTCATTCTTGGGTGAACTATCCCTTTAGGGCAAGACACCCCAGGTGAATAGAGTTTGTTTGTTTATTAATCTTTTAATGCCATGTTAGCATCGAGGCTATTTACATGGCAAACACAAGGTCAATATCACAATACATAAAATATAAAATTATATAACCAGGTGAAGAGTAAAAAAAAAAATGTATAACCACACTTTCAGAAGAAAAGGTTCAATATGGAATCCTCTGCTCGTGTCAGTCAAAAATCACCAATTTTTTTTATTGCAATGAAATGATTGTACTATATTTTAGTTCAATAATGTTTTATTTAATATTTCGTATTTTAAGGGAATTTTATGGTACTAAATTATATTTGCGCTGTATTTATAATCCATTTATTCACTTTTTGAGCATGGACCTGAAAATGTACTTTACTTAAACTTCTTTAAATCTTGAATGCTTTAGAGCACAGACTGAAGACTGGTCTCTTTTTAAAGATGACATGGCAAATTTCAAAAAAAAAAAAAAAAAGTGATGTGCACAGTGAAGTATTTGTGCGCAGTACCAAACGCTTACACTAGATGAAATCCGGCTCCCATTCATTTCCAACGAGTCATTTGGACCGCAAACAATACAATTGTTATTCTTCCGTTTCTTCTTCTTCCGCTTTGGAAGTCTATGCAGCCCATAGAACCGCTTGCTGGAAAGTTATGAAATTTGGTACACAGATAGTGGACAGTCTGAACGGTCACCAAAGCAAATTTGAAGTCTCTAACTCAATTCCTCTAGCGCCACCATCAGTCCAAAGTTTCAGTCACAATTATACTAAAATCGTTTGAACCATAAGGGCTAGAAACTACATTTGTTGATTCCTTGGCTCCAGACGATTCGATTGCACCCTGTGGGCATCATTTCCCCGCCATTTTGAACTTTTTCGAAGTCAGACTATTTTTCTCAGGACCATTTAACCTTTTCGAATCATGTCCACAATTTCAAATGTGTTCACATAGCAAGCATCAAAACCTTTACCAAGTTTTGTACCATTTAGATGACGTAAAAAATTCTAAAACAAAATTTAAAAGTTTTAGGTAAAAAATGACAACCGCACAAGTGGGTTAAAGATTTCCAATCATGGGATCATTTTATGGATTTACTTTCAATTTTATTAAATTGTATGAGTTAAATCGCTCATAAACATACTTTATCACTAGAAAAAATTAATAAACCTGTTAAATTATGCAATCATTTAAGATATGTCTCCTTATATCAAAGCTTTTTGGCATAAATCATGAACCCTATAGAGTTCTACAGAGAATCCCATTACACACGAATACTTTCCCATTACGAATTGCAAACAATTTATGTATGCAAGTTTTCTGAAATGTTTAAATATGCAATTTCTAATTAGGCATTATCTAATTAAACATGCACTACTTTGAATACATTTCCAGAACAGAAATCGAAACACTGGATAACAACAGGTTCAAATCTGCTTTATGTTGAGATGTTGTGGTTTATTTGTGGTCTATTTTATTTAAAAATGCTGGGTTATTTCAACCCAATTTTGGATCAGAGCTGGACAAACAACCATTGGGTTAAAAATGTAACCCAATAGCTGGGTTTGTCCATATTTGACCCAAAATTGGGTTGAAATAACCCAGCATTTTTTAGAGTGTAGAGTCAAAGGTTTTCTCAGAAGGGATTCTGGATCTTTTTCATTAATCTGTAAATCAGAAAATACTGTCAACAGCTGAAAAAAACAACAACAAATTTTCTCCATGTTTTTAGGAATAAAATGTTGCATAAAATCAAGTGAATGATATATGAACAAACCCCTCAGTAAAAACATTCAGAACAGATAGGAATAAAAATGTGACGTTTGGTGTATAGAAACCGCATGGCCTAAAGATATGTACTGTAATTGAAATCTACAGATACAAACATAGTGCAATGAAATAAACACTTAAGAGTAGATTTTGGATTTTTTTCTTTCTTTCCACTACTCTGAAACATATGGAAAGCCAAACAGCTCAAAATGTACAAAAAAATATATAATATATAGTGTTATTTCTATAAAATGGTGTAAACACATTTTTTTTACTTGATGTTTGTGCAGATGTCCAACCAACCATAATGATGTCACTTGCTGGAGAATGATGTCATAAAGGAAGTTAAAAAAATACAGAAGACTATTCTTCAAAAAAAAAGCTAGTTTTTACCCAAATTTGGGTCAAATATGGACAAACCCAGCTATTGGGTTGAATTTAATTTAAATAACCCAATAGCTGGGTTTGTCCATATTTGACCCAGATTCGGGCTAAAACAACGTAGCATTTTCTAATGATGGAAAGAACTAAACTGAATGATTCCCAAGCCTTTTTTTAATGTATTTGAAACACTTTGATTAGAGAAAGGGAACATAAAATGAATGGCATAACCCAACTTTCTATAAATTGCCCCTTGAATAACTTTTTTTCCCCAAAACCTAAGACATGATCACCGTGATCTCAGTGTCCACACCAAACTCAAGGCCTCACCTTGGTCCTGGATGAACCTCACGATGTTTCCTCGGACCCCGTACTCAGACACCACGCACGGGTCGGTGTGGGACGTCAAGCTGCTCTTCTTGAACATCTTCCACAGCCGAGAGGGCACCGGAGCCTGATGTGACGGTTTGGGTCGACTTGAGAGGCCCATGGAACTTAAAAACAGCTTTTCTTGCACGTTAACATTTTCTGTGTTTATAAAAGAAGGAGAACAGAGACTTAACATTAAAAACAAGCCATTGAGACTCACACACACCATCATTAACGTGAGCAGCACGGGCAAACACAACACACGGCCCGGAGCCTTTTAAACAACCCGCTGATCACATTCACATGGCCAGAGCAGTGAAGACTGACACCTGTGAGGTGATTGGTGGAGATAACCACATGACTGATGGATTGTGGGGGTGATGTCATTGATATGTAAATCAGGTGCAGTGGGTCTTTGATGTTTTATGAGGGATCACAGTGAGTTACTGGCTCTACATTTTTTCATAAATTTTATTACATTCTTTTAAATAAGTGTATATATATACAAAAAAACGTGGTACTTTTTATCATATATATTTTGTAGATGTACCATGAAAACACCATGTACTTAATTGTGATGATAATGTGATGGTATAAAAAAAAACGTTCAAAATTTAGCACAAAAGTCAGATACAAAAAGAGAACTTAAAACAGAAAGGGAAATATAAATTAGAGAAGGAAAGACTAAACAAATAAATGGATTAATGAGTTGTTTCATCTAATTTAGGATTTGAAATTTGATGTGTAATTTAATAACCAACCCCTGAAATCTCCAACCTAAAAGACAAAACATCAACAGCTGTCATACAGTAAGATTATCATCTCAGATCATTTCATCTGGAAGGATTTGATGAGAAATCTCTGAGTTTATTTCAAAATCTCTATTTTTGATCGCAGCTCAGTTCTGGGCATAATGTGAGACTTCACTTCTAAAACTCTATAGAGGAAATATTAAAGAGATCTGTTTGTCTTTTTCTTTAAAGATTTCAGGTCTGATTGAGCTGTGATTGTTTTGTTGTGATGCTGGATTTATGATCGGTCAACAGAAATCATTTCCCCACTCATCCGTCTGTGCAGCATCAGTCCTGCTCTTCATCAGTCACATTCCTACAGTCATCGGCCAAGACCAGACACAATCGACTGATCCATCAGCCCGTCACTGATAACAGGATCCTGCTGAACTCTGGGGCGGCGGGACATCAGCTGAACTCTGGGAGTGAAAAATGGAGTAGTGAGCTGTGAACAGACCAAACAAAACAAAACAATAAATAAATAAATAAAACAAAACAAAAATGGACTAGTGAGCTGTGGACAGACAAAACAAAACAAAACAAAACAAACAAAACAAACAAACAAACAAACAAACAAACAAAAAACAAACAAAAACTAATAAAATAAAAAACAAAAATAGAATAGATTGATTAACTTTTTCTAACATTTTTCAATTTTACATTTATAAAATGCACTTTCTGTAAAGCTGCTTTGAAACAATGTGTATTGTGAAAAGCGCTATACAAATTTATTTGAATTGAATTGAATAGTAAGCTGTAAATAGAGACCAAACAAAACAATAAAACAGTGAGCTGTGAACAGACCATAGACTGTATAAAAATATGGACGTAGTGTCCGTGACGTCACCCATAGGATTCTGCAGAGCAGTTTTGAAGCGTAAAATAGGGACGAACTGGCCGTCGCCATCTTGGCAACGCGTCACCGCACGTCACTCCCGGATAACAGAAAATGGGCAAAGAGGCGGGGCGTGGGCGGAGCTGAGGTGACGCGATTACTAACAAACAACAGATAAATGGCTACCCACCTGCCACTCAAAGTGGCCACGCCCTTAATTATGCAGAAATGTAAGGCTTTATATAATGTAAAGGAATAAGTTAAAAAACACAGTTGTCATGAAGGGCAAAATTAGCCATTTAGACCAAAACTAGAATTTGTCCCAGGCTGTAAACATGTTTTTGTCTCCTGTAAAGTTGGGCATTTTAACATGAGCTCAATGAGATTCTGCTCTTCTGGAGCCGGTCCCTAGCGGCCAGTCGATGAACTGCAGTTTAATCCACTTCCGTATTGGCTTCAAGAGAGACAGCGGGAGGTTGCCGCTTGGAACAGACACCAAACAAAACAAACAAACAAAAAACTAATAAAATAAAACAAAACAAAAATGGACTAGTGAGCTGTGAACAGAGACCAAAAGAAACCTACAAACAAACAATAACTAATAAAACAAAACAAAAATGGACTAGTGAGCTGTAAACAGAGACCAAAACAAACAAACAAACAAAAACTAATAAAACAAAAATGGACTAGTGAGCTGTGAACAGAGACCAAAACAAACAAACAAACAAACAAACAAAACTAATAAAACAAAACAAAAATGGACTAGTGAGCTGTGAACAGAGACCAAAACAAACAAACAAACAAAAACTAATAAAACAAAAATGGACTAGTGAGCTGTGAACAGAGACCAAAACAAACAAACAAACAAACAAAACTAATAAAACAAAACAAAAATGGACTAGTGAGCTGTGAACAGAGACCAAAACAAACAAACAAACAAACAAACAAACAAAACTAATAAAACAAAACAAAAATGGACTAGTGAGCTGTGAACAGAGACCAAAACAAACAAACAAACAAAAACTAATAAAACAAAAATGGACTAGTGAGCTGTGAACAGAGACCAAAACAAACAAACAAACAAAAACTAATAAAACAAAAATGACTAGAGAGCTGTGAACAGAAACCAAAACAAACAAACAAACAAACAAACAAAACTAATAAAACAAAAAATGACTAGTGAGCTGTGAACAGAGACCAAAGAAAACAAACAAACAAACAAAACTAATAAAACAAAACAAAAATGTACTAGTGAGCTGTGAACAGAGACCAAACAAACAAACAAACAAAAAACTAATAAAATGTTTACTAATGAGCTGTGAACAGAGACCAAACAAAACAAATAAAATAAATAAATAAATGGACTGTGAACAGATAAAAAAACAAAACAAAACAAAAATGGACTAGTGAGGTGTGAAGACAAAAAACAAAGCAAAAAATAAAATAAAATAAAAGGAAACATAAATGGACTAGTGAGCTGTGAACAGAGACCAAAACAAACAAACAAACAAAAATAATAAAACAAAAAATGACTAGTGAGCTGTGAACAGAGACCAAAACAAACAAACAAACAAACAATAACTAATAAAACAAAACAAAAATGTACTAGTGAGCTGTGAACAGAGACCAAACAAACAAACAAACAAACAAAACTAATAAAACAAAACAAAAATGTACTAGTGAGCTGTGAACAGAGACCAAAACAAACAAACAAAAAACTAATAACATTTTTACTAATGAGCTGTGAACAGAGACCAAACAAAACAAACAAACAAATAAAACAAAACAATAAATGGACTGTGAACAGACAAAAAAAAATAAAACCAAACAAAAATGGACTAGTGAGGTGTGAAGACAAGACAAAAAACAAAGCAAAAATAAAATAAAATAAAATAAAAGGAAACATAAATTGACTAGTGAGCTCCATAAAACAAAACAAAAAACTAAAATGGAAATAAAATGTCAAGCTTTGGTAAAAAAATGTGATGATGATGATGATGATTATTGTTGATGATGATGATGATAATAATAATAATAATAATAATAATAATAATATATTTACAGAAATGTTTTAAAAATATGGGAATTAAAAAAACAACAATATGGTATGAAATCCCAAGCTTTTAAAATATTTATAAATATTAAAAAATATTAAAAAAATATATTTGATATTCATATTTATATTATATTATGTATATTTAATAATATTATATTTAAAATATATTTGACATGTCTATAATAATACAAATAATAATAATAAAAAATAAATACAAAATAAAATAAATATGTGAATGAAATGTCAAGCAAAGATGATGATGATGATTATGAACTATAATAATATATTTATTTACAAAATAAAATAAAATAAATATTGGAATTAAACGGCAAGCTTTGTCAAGACTTGTATTATTTAATAATCACAATAATAAATATAATAATATATTTAAAGAAATAAAATAAAAATAATTATTATATTTGATATTAAGTTTATTACATTTTTATGCATGTATATATTTAATATAAATATATATTGGAATGAAATAGTTTTGTAAACTGACAATATTTATATAAATATAAATTATTATAAAAAATTAATATATGTATAAAAATAAATAATATTAATATAATGTTGCTTCTTACCTTTTGCGTGCCCATTATATGGCTTTAGAATATATCTCAACATCTACAAACAAAAGACAAAAAAGCTGCAAGTGTTAAAAACACATATATGCTAAACACATGACATGCAAAATGCTAATGCTGGAGAAACAGTTACGATGTGTGGTGTGAGGTTACATTGCTAGCATTGTCACTGGAAACACAATATTGTGTGTGTGGTCTAGTCAGGATATGAAATCCGGCCGCTTGAATAACATGACATTGTGTTCACCCCTTCATTCATCACAAACACACGTTGAGCTCTGAGGTTTCCCTCCTGATCTGCAGTTTCACACACACACACACACACACACACACACACGGAGAATATTCCTCAAACTGATGTAAGGATCACCGTCATGATGTTTTTCAGACCTCATGTTTCACTTGATATGAAAATATATTCTGTGTGATGGGGAATTTGAGCGAATTAAGCCACAGAAAGCTCAACTTTCACTGTTTACCTTCCCCTTCAAATTATGACTGTCAGCCGCATCTCCCGAGAGGTCAAGCACGAGTTACACTCTAGCTCATTATAAAACACTTTTTCACCTTTAACATTTATATACAAATATAATATAATATATAATAATAAATATAATATTATATTATAATATAATTAATATAATATAATATATGCGATAATGATTTATATATATATGCATCAACATATTATGTACATTTGTTTTTGTTGATATTTTGAATCGAATTTTATTGGATTCATATATTTTCTGTTATCATCTTAAATTTAATTTTTTTGTAATTTTGTTTTGTATTTTTGTAATTTTTGATGTATATATTTTAAATGTATTTTCTAGTTTTGATTAATCTTTATTTATTAGTTTAAGTTTATTTAGTTTTAATTATAAATAAAGAACATTTTTATATTTTATTTTAGTTGGTATCTATCTATACACCTGTCTGTCTGTCTATCTATCTATCTATCTATCTATCTATCTATCTATCTATCTATCTATCTATCTATCTATCTATCTATCTATCTATCTATCTATCTATCTATCCACCTATCTATCTATCCATCTATCTATCTATCTATCCACCTGTCTGTCTATCTATCTATCTACCATCCATCCATCCATCCATCCATCCATCCATTCATCCATCCACCATCTATCTATCTATCTATCTATCTATCTATCTATCTATCTATCTATCTATCTATCTATCTATCTATCTATCTATCTATCTATCTATCTATCTATCTATCTATCTATCTATCCACCTGTCTGTCTATCTATCTATCTACCATCCATCCATCCATCCATCCATCCATCCATCCATCCATCCATCCATTCATCCATCCACCATCTATCTATCTATCTATCTATCTATCTATCTATCTATCTATCTATCTATCTATCTATCTATCTATCTATCTATCTATCTATCTATCTATCTATCTATCTATCTATACACCTGTCTATCTATCTATCTATTTATCTGTCTGTCTATACACCTGTCTGTCTGTCTGTCTATCTATCCATCCATCCATTCATCTATCTAATCCACCCGTCTGTCTGTCTATCTATCCATCCATCCATCCATCCATCCATCCATCCATCCATTATAAAAGTGCTCCACATGGCTCCGGGGATTAATAAAGGCCTTCTGAAGCAAATCCATGGGTTTGTGTAAGAAAAATATCCATATTTAACACATTATAAAGTAAAATATCTAGCTTCTGGAGACCACCGTTCTGATTATCTAAGGAATGTGATGTCACATTCCTCATCCCCGCCCACTCCCGCTGACTGACAGCCATGCATTAACATAGTTTCTGAAAACATCAGGCCAATCAGAATAGACGCTCAAGAATATTAATTAGACAGGCCAAAATCGCCCTGTTCTTCTCATAGGCAGAGCTCCTGAGAAAGTATATATTAGGTGTTTTGTGGTACATATACAGTAAATTTATATTCTTAAGGACATCAACACCTAAAATAAAACTCCAGAAAGGTCTACAATATGGGACCTTTAATATAACTCAGATTGTATTTGTCTGAAAGGAGAATGTCATATATACCTAGGATGGCTTGAGGGTGAGTAAATCATGGGGTAATTTTCATTTTTGGGTGACGTATCCTTTTAAAAGGGGCTTTGAGCTGACCTTAGCTGACACTCATGTCTTTTTAGCGCTGCTTTACAGCAGAAATGAACTCATTATTTTCCTGCTTAACACTGTTCAGATGCTTTGAATAATGTAAGCGCTATAGAAATAAAGGTGACCTGACTTGACCTATGATATAGCCACAATTTAAAACATTATAAATACTGGATAACTAGTTTCATGCAAAAATATTAGTTAGTATGCCATTCTGAACATACCCAGTGTCTAGTGTGCATCTCCATTACTAACCACCACCATATGAAACCCGAGACCTGCAATGAAAGTAAAGTCAAGACATAAGCTCAGGAAAATGACAGTATAAATAAGTATTGGTCATGCAACTATATATCCGAGCACTACAACAGACTGGGGTATTTGATGCAACACGACACGCAGGAGTTAACCACATAAACGCTGCTGTTGTTTAATGCTCAGGGTCCTCCAGAACCAAAACTGAGATGTTTCACTGTACGATCTTCAGTTTCTGACTGCTTCAGGTGGGCGTAGAGACAACTGTACACCAGAATCGCACCACACGCTCGGGGAATATTCATCTTCACCGTGTCTGTCTCCTTCACGAGCACTTCCCCTAATTACAGACTGAAGCTGTTCTAGACGTTACATCAATGCCACAAACAATCATCTCGTGTCTGGCCCCTCGCTGGGTCATCTGTGAGGTGGATGAAGAAGATAACAACCTTTATCACTGCTAAACACATCAGTTACACAGACCATGATGCAGAGTTTAGCTTACCGGTGGAAGACGGCAATGGGTGGTTGCTGGAAAGACCCGAAATCATTCCTAATCATTCCTTCCCAGTGTTTTGATGCGATGAAGCTACGCATTTGGCATGTGTTGCAATTATCTGAGAAGGGAAAGAGGTCTACTTACCGGTTAGTTCCTGAGAGATGAGCGCTGCTTGATTTCTGAACATTATGATTCATAAGAAGGTTTCTCTCCTTTGCTTCCCGTTGAAACAATGATTAGGATCAAAATAAAGACATTGTGGCTATGTTTTCACAACCAAATTATGCTGGGGAAGTATGAGCATCTAACAAAAAAGTTTGTTTATATAATAAAACACATGATTAACATTTTCAGTTTAATGCATTAAAAATATTTAACGCAATTAACGCAGCATCCGTTTTTCTATCATTCTTTGACTAGCTTTAAATTATATGATCATGCTCTTATTAATGCAAATGCTTTTAAACCAATCAAGAGCAACAAGACAAACACACACACACACACACACACACACACACACACACAGACACACACACTCACACTCACACTCACACTCACACTCACACTCACACTCACACTCACACTCACACACACACACACACACACTCACACACACACACACACACACACACACACACATGTTGTGTTTCCATGTTTTATGGGGACATTCCATAGGCGTAATGCATTTTATACTGTACAAACCGTATTTTCTATCCCCCTACACTGCCCCTGCCCCTAAACCCATCACACACACACACACACTGCCCCTGCCCCTAAACCTACCCATCACAGGAGACATGCTGCATTTTTACTTTTTCAAAAACATCACTTAGTGTGATTTATAAGATGTTTTCCTCATGGGGACCAAAAATGTCCCCACAAGGACAAAAATTTGGATATTGCCATCTTTGTGGGGACATTTTGTCCCCATACCGTAGGGATTACCAGTCACACACACACACACACACACACACACACACACACACACACACACACACACACACACACACACACACACACACACACACACTAAAAAGCCTATTAAATGTTAAAACTGATTTAGCTTTTGATTTATTAGTTAATTTTTTTAATCGATTGACAGCACTAATATGTATATATACACACAGGCACACACACACACACACACACACACACACACACACACACACATATATATATATATATATATATAAAATGCGATTTGACAGCATTAATATATGTGTGTGTATATATATGTGAGTATTTTACACTTGGCACAATGGCAAGTTCGTTTCTCCTGGCAACCTCCGATCCCAGACTAGTCCATGGGATTGCCAAACAGAGAAGCGTGATTGGTCACTCCAGAGAACACGTCTCCACTGTTTTAGAGTCCAGTGGCGGCGTGCTTTACCCCACTGCATCCCGCGCTTTGCATTGCTCTTGGTGATGTAAGGCTTGGATGAGCTGCTCGACCATGGAAACCCATTCCAGGAAGTTCTCTACACACTGTTCTTGAGCTCATCTGAAGGCCACAGGAAGTTTGGAGGTCTGTAGCTGTTGACTCTGCAGAAAGTTGGAGACTTCTGCGCACTGTGACCCTCAGCATGCGCTGACCCCGCTCTGTGATTTTACGTGGCCTATCACTTCGTGGCTGAGTTGCTGTTGTTCCCAATCGCTTCCACTTTGTTATAATCCCACTAACAATTGAGCGTGGAATATTTAGTAGTGAGGAAATTTCAGGAATGGACTTATTGCACAGGTGGCAACCTATCCCGGTCCCACGCTTGAGTTCACTGAGCTCCTGAGAGCGAGCCATTCTTTCACAGTTGTGTGTAGAAGCGTCTGTATTTAGTGTATTCAGTTCCACTCGATTCAAATGCAAACATTTTCACTCTTTCTCTATTTTGTGCACAATAGCGTTTACTAAACATATAACTCGTATGTTGATTCCATAGAAATTCATAGGAAAAATGGCCCCTCCCTCTGAAATAACACAGAAACTTTTTGCAAACATTCATTCAACCTGACACACAAAAATGACTATCACACTATCATCTTAAACCATCTGGAGTCTCACACAGAATATGCTTTAAAGGCAATGAACGCTTTGTTGTGTTGACAGGATTTACACAGCGTTTATCAATAATGCACTGATTAAAAGGAACCGGTGAAAAGCAGCAGTTATCAGTTTATCTGCGAGCGGCCTGCAGAACATCAGCCGCGTCTCCTTTGGATGTTTGACTGAGCCGGACCACCATGTGCAGAATCCCATCCATCATAGGCTTTGACATAAACCTTCCCCTTCATCTTCCTCTCAAACTGTCACCAGAGGCCTGAAACCCTCAGGAAGACCTGCTGAACATATATCACACTCTACTGAACGCTGTCTTTGTACTTAAACTTAAAGATAAACATCTTGTTGTTAGAAATAAAAGGTGTAAAGCTGTAAGGTAATGACCTGCACATCTTTATGGCTCATGCTTTAGTGGCACATTTGTGGGAGCAGTTTGGGGACAGCCCCTTCCTGTCCCAACATGACTGCGCTCCAGTGCACAAAGCATCGGTCCATAAAGACATGGATGAGCGAGTTTGGTGTGGAGGAACTTGACTGGCCTGCACAGAGTCCTGACCTCATCCCGATAGAACACCTTTGGGATGAATTCGAGCGGAGACTGTGAGACAGGCCTTCTCGTCCAACATCAGTGCCTGACCTCACAAATGCGCTTCTAGAAGAATGGTCAAAAATTCCCATAAACACACTCCTAAACCTTGTGGAAAGCATTCCCAGAGGAGCTGAAGCTGTTAGAGCTGCAAAGGGTGGGCCGACTCCATATTAAACCCTACGGATTAAGAATGGGAAGTTCATGTGCATGTAAAGGCAGGCGTCCCAAAACTTTTGGCAATATAGTGTGTGTACATTATTTATGCCCTTCAATATTTTATTAAATATTCATAGACATACATAATTTATGCTTTTATTCAGAGTGACTTTACAGTTACAGTTCATTGTATGTATTTGACCAGTCTGTGAGTTGTCTGGGAATCAAACCCATGACTTTGCTGTTGTGTGCGCTATGCTTTATCAATGGAGTTACAGAAACAATATAAAAGCAAAAGGTAAAAAATTAAGTAAATATAAAAGCAGCTATACAGGCATCATTTAAAGTAAAGAACCCCAACATATACATACAAGACAAATATCGATATGGCAAAAATAGTTAGCAAGATATATCATTAAAATCATGTTTTAAAATCAGGCATGTTTCTGATTTGTTAGCCTGATTTGTAAATGCACGTTAGGTAGTTTAGTTTTATGCTGGAGCAGCATTATTCCCTGCACAATTCAGTGAAGATCTTTCCTGCTGTTAGTATTGTGGGTAAGGGATCTGTATTTCAGCCCCTGGCACAGACGACGGACCCCGGCCGCAGCTGTCAATGTGTGTGACATTGATCTCTGCGGCTTGAGCTCGGCCTGACCAGTGGAATTTTGTGGATTTCAGTACAACTCCCATTTCAAACTATGCTGTAAAGGCAGTATAGCCTATGTGTTACTTACCATGCATATCTGTGATCCTCTGGTCTAGATAGAGCTCAGGTCCTTCAATGTGTAGCTCAGGGTTATCGCAGGACACTAAAACCATAAAAAATGTTACTTGAATTAAAGTTGACTTAAAATAGTTCGATATTTTATTTTAGCTAGTTGCCAATGCGACATTAACTCAATGCACTAAAATAATGAAAACAAAAATGCCAGGTTATTATATTTAACTAAAACAAAAGCTACACATTTTCACTACTTGAGATAAAATATATGTTAACAGAAATAAAATATTTCTACAAAAAGTACTTAAGTATTGTATTTTGTTTAACTTAAACAAACTAGTTTAAACGATATAAAATAAAATAAATAAACTTTAGTTTTATTAAAATAACTAAAACTGAAATAAAATTCAACTAAAGATGAAATCATTAAAAAAAATTCTAACTAGAAATTAAAGGGACTAAAATAAATGTATAAAATATATATTATATAAATATAAAAATTATATAAAAGAGAAATGTTGTTAATGTTAAAATGTCAGGGTTATTATAGTAAACTAGATTTTTTTTGCAACTTAAAATAAAACAAACATTGACTGAAATAAACAAAAACAATTACTTACATATTGTTTATGTATTTCAACTAACTTAAAATACAAAAATAACTAATATATATAAATATAAAATGACAAAACAACAAAATGACTAAAACGAACTAAAATTAATATAAAAACTAATTCAAATTATTAATAACACTGGTGCATCTGTGTGTGTTTTTCACGTGTTTTACGGTTCAGCAGGTGAAAATAATGCATTTGATCACTGTAATTAACAGCACATCTTCAACATTAAGTATGAGCAACAGTTCTAGTGATACTTGCCTTAGGAAACACATGACTAATAATGACACAGTATTTTACTAGATAGAGCAGCTCAAGCTCTGGTCTTCTCATTACACTGGACAGATGTTTTTCTGCGGTCGCTGTTTGGTAGGAAATGATCACGATGACTGTGGCTACTGCTAAGAGCATCACCGTGTGTGAATTTATCATACATTTGCATCAGCAGAAACTGGAATTTCCTGCTCTTAAAGGAAAAATAAGCACGTTTTAATGGCATCCAAGCATGCATGGAGCCCATAATGTGCAATGTCCTAAAATTAAGTTCTGTTATTAAAGAGATACTTTCGGTTTTGCTGAAATAGATCATCAAAATACTCTTCCCTGATAAACCGCATGCAGCGTCTAAAAGCACTCGAAACTTGCAGCAAAGGTCCTGTAGTTTTTATGCAGCAAATAATAACTACTATTTGGTCAATAAACACCTAAAAACAATAAATACCTTATGCAGATAATATATTGTGTGTGTGTGTGTGTGTATATTCACTGATCAGACATAACATTATTCCTAATATTGTGTTGGTCCCCCTTTTGCTGCCAAAACAGCAAAACTAGACCCCTGAAGGTGTGCTGTGGTATCTGGCACCAATATGTTAGCAGCAGATCCTTTAAGTCCTGTTCAAGGTGGGGCCTCCATGAATCGGACTTGTTTGTTCAGCACATCCCACAGATGCTCCATTGGATTGAGATCTGGGGAATTTGGAGGCCAAGTCAACACCTCAAACTCGTTGTTGTGCTCCTCAAACCATTCCTGAAGCATTTGTGCTTTGTGGCAGGAGCATTATCCTGCTGGAAGAGCCACAGCCACCAGGGAATACCGTTTCCATGAAAGGGTGTTCATGGTCTGCAACAATGCTGAGGTAGGTGGTACGTGTCAAAGTAACATCCACATGGATGGCAGGACCCAAGGTTTCCCAGCAGAACATTGCCCAAAGCATCACACTGCCTCCGCCGGCTCGCCTTCTTCCCATAGTGCATCCTGGTGCCATGTGTTCCCCAGGTAAGCTTCGCACACGCACCTGGCCATCCACGTGATGTAAAAGAACACGTGATTCATCAGACCAGGCCACCTTCTTCCATTGCTCCGTGGTCCAGTTCTGATGCTCACGTGCCACTGTTGGTGCTTTCGGCGGGGTCAGGGGTCAGCATGGGCACCCTGACTGGTCAGCGGCTGTGCCGCCCCATACACAACAAACTGAGATGCACTGTGTATTCTGACACCTTTCTATCAGAACCAGCATTAACTTCTTGAGCAGTTTGAGCTCCAGTAGCTCGTCTGTTTGATCGGACCACACGGGCCAGCCTTCGCTCCAGTGTTATTCACTTCACCTGTCATATATATATATATATATATACACACACACACACACACACACACACACACTTTACATGTTATTCCGACAAGCTGTACATATTATCATTATGAATCAAACTCCCTGAACTTGGAGTCATTGGAGAGATACTTTCAGTTTTATCATTTCTCATCATAAAGGACACTTCCCCTTTCCTGATAAAGGGAAGTGTCGGGCGTCTAAAAGCACCCGACACTTGCAGCAAAAGTCCTGCCTAGTTTTTTAAGCAGTAAATTATCATTATTATCTGTTTCAAAGGCTTTCTAAGAGCAGGAGGTTAATGAGTCACAGAGCGCTTTCATGTGGTCGATACGTCCCGTCCTAAACACACAGTGTTCGGCTCACACTATCTGCTGCATCTGGGGCCGGCGCAACACACAGCGGCTGCAGAGAAGCATTGCAAACATTCCCTTCTAATTGTACACTTGTTGTCTTCAAAGGACAGAAGCTGTAGTCTAGATTCATGGAATCTGGGATACAACAATAAGCCACACATCCGTCCAGCCCAAAGCCGCAGGCTATTTAAAGATAAAGTAGGCTGTACTTTTTTTGCCACTAAATGAAGCACCCACCCTTCCGCCGCGCTACATATTGGAAACAGATGCCGTCGGTTGTGATGCTCAGCTAATTTTTGTGGATTGTGATTTTTTGTTGTTGTTGCTGGATCTGAATTTCTTAGTGATTACAGTTGGTCACAACTTTATAAATACAATAATCAAAATTTAATAGCACTGATATATTGTGCAACTAGAATCACACATCAGAATTGCAAAAATAATGACCGTTTTCAAACAGGTTGTCACTGGTCCCGCCCCCCAACTCACACCATTGGTCAATATCACTCTTTTAGCTAAACCTTTCAATACTAGAAAAATAACACGCTTTACCTTTAAGAAACATGACTTAATAGGTCAAGAAAGTATGATCATATAACACCAATTTTATCATCTCTACACTGGTTACCTATTAAGTTTCGTATCAATTACAAAGTATTGCTACTGACCTATAAAGCCCTAAATGGTTTAGCTCCAGTGTATTTAACGGATCTTCTATCGCCCTACAATCCATCGCGCTCTTTAAGATCACTAAACTCGAGGCTTCTGGTTGTTCCTAGGATATCTAAGTCCACTAAAGGAGGGAGGGCATTTTCACATTTAGCTCCTAAACTCTGGAATAGTCTTCCTGATATTGTTCGAGGTTCAGACTCGCTGTCCCAGTTTAACACTAGATTAAAGACGCATCTCTTTAGCCAAGCATTCACATTATAATTACCTTTTATACTACAGTTAAATCGGATCAAAAGCATTAATATTCTGAACAGCAGCTATGCTAATTATTTCCAATCTGCTTTTCTGTTGTGATCTCGGGACACTAGTCCCGAGGTAAATAGTTGGTCAGCTTCAGATTGTATCCAGCCTCTCATGGAGACTTCAGATGCCCCAACACCTGTGAAGAGACGACTCAACGCCAGCGCTGTTATAGCGGCCTAAAATAATACATGATTGATTCACTTTTTCTAACATTTTTCAATGTACATTTATGAAATGCACTTTCTGTAAAGCTGCTTTGAAACAATGTGTATTGTGAAAAGCGCTATACAAATATATTTGAATTGAATTGAATTGAAGTTGAGGAACAGTTTCACTGCCACTCTAATGACTAGCTGAATAAATGAAAATGTTTATAAATGAAGCCTCTTAACTAACAATCATTATAAATGAAAGAAATACACCATTAGAGGTCAAACAACAGCAATAAGATTAAAAATCATTCTTTAATAAATAGTTTAACTAAACCCGAACAGCCCAAAATATATTTTTTATATATTGATATCAAAAGAAAGTGAAGATGGAAAAAACATGGGTGATAAAGTAAGGACACCCTTTCATTCAATTGCCTGTAGATCCACTTTTAGCAGCAATAACTGTCATTTTCGGCATGGTTTATCAGTCTCTTACATCATTCCTTGGGGAATTTTGGTCCATTTGGTCCATGAATGGGGAACGTTGATCCCGGAGGGCCAGTGTCCGGCAGGGTTCAGCTCTAACCCTAATGAAACACACCTGAAGCTAATCAAGGTCTTCAGGATTACTGAAGTTACAGGCAGGTGAGTGTTTCTTTCAGGGTTGGAGCTAAACTCTGCAAGAGAGTGGCCCTCCAGGATCAACACTTTGTTAATGCACAGCTCTTGCCATAGCATTTAGTCAGGTTGAGATCTGGACTTCGACTGGGCCATTGCAACACCTTGATTCTTTTCTTTTTCAGCCATTCTGTTGTAGATTTGCTGGTGATCTCCGGATCATTGTCCGGTTGCATGACCCAATTTTAGCCAAGCTTTAGCTGTTGAGAGATGGCCTTACATTTGTCTCTAGTATAGGGTACAACGGGGCTAAAGGCACACCTTAAGAAAAATGTGCTTTTCATTACTCCTATAATGCATGATATACAGAAAAATATATATGTTTGTATTGAACATTTTATGGAGCAACAGAATTTGCGTGAAAATAAATCATAAAAGTGGTTACCCCACACATGGGGCAAAAGGCACACAGTATTGATACAAATACTTTCACTAAAATAATATGTTTTAAGTAATGTCTAAGGTTATACTTGTTCAAAACAATCACTTTAGCAAAGTTTGAACTATTTTCTGTTTATTTTGATGAATAAAATAATTCATTTTTGATCATATGCTGTCATTAAAATATGTTAATATAGAAATATATCTGAAAAATATAGAAACAAAATCATTTAAAAAAGTAAAGATTCTGAAAGCATTGATGGAGATCCCATAATAATTGAATATAGATTTACAGTAGTAACAATAAATTATATTTGATTATATATGATTAATATCTCAATTTTAAATATGATGGTTTCATTATAAATATGGTGATTATCTCTAAGGTGGACACCCAACTTAATATATGATACTTACAATCTGAATAACCATGTCATGTCAACAAATGTTAAAGTCAGCGGCTGTTTATGATCATGTTAAATATGGTGCCTTTTGCCCCAAATATTTTTACCCCATACTTTTACATATTCTACCGTTATTGCAAAACTGTTGCTTTAATTTCCTTGACCAAAACTGACAAACATTAACAAGACTTTGTTTCAAAATGTATTTTAGCGATTCTTATTTGCTACTTAAATCTACAACATTTTTAAAAACATCAAATATTAGATCAAATGAGCGCAGAATCTACTTTGTGCTGCTGCTCGCGTCAAAGATTGGCCAAATCTCCACGTGCACCTTGGAGGAAAGTTTTTGTGCCATTTAGTGGTTCAGAGGAAAATCAAATCAAAGGAGCCTTTAGCCCCGTTGTACCTTACTTTGGTATACGGAGGAGTTCATGGTCAACTCAAAGACTGTGAGGTGCCCAGATCCTGTGGCTACTAAACAAAAACCTTCACCCCTCCACCAGCATGCTTGACTTTTGGTATGAGGTGTTTGTGCTGATCTGCTCTTTTGGTTTTCACCAAACTTAGCACTGTGCATTATGGCCAAACATCTCCACTTTGGTCTCGTCTGTCCAAAGGACATTGTTCTAGAAGTCTTGAGGTTTGGTCAGATGCAACTTTACAAACCTAAGCCGTGCTGCCATGTTTTTTTTTTTGTTTTTTTTTTTTTAGAGAGAGAAGAAGCTTTCTCCTGGCAACCCTTTCAATGTCATACTTGATCCATCTTTTTTGACCCATCTTTTTCATAAACTTATCTGAGGCCTGTAGAGTGTGAGGGTTAGTTATTGGGTTGTCGGAGCATTACACAGTTTGATCGTGGGGTGAATCCGCTGGGACGTCCACTCATGGGAAGATTGGTGGTCTTCCACTTGTGAATAATCTTCCTCACTGTAGAATGATGGACATCAGATTGTTTGGAAATGACTGTGTAACCCTCAGAGAAGCAACAATAGCTTCTGATCATTGTTGATGTCTGTCCTTCTTGGCATTGTTAATGATCCAGACCAGCAAACTGCCAGAACTTCTGCTTTTATAGAGGGAATCACACTGACTGTTACTATACCCACTTAAAGGATTAGTTCACTTCAAAATGAAAATTTCCTGATACCCCCATCTCATCCAATGTTCATGTCTTTCTTTCTTTAGTTGAAAAGAAAATATATTTTTTTAGGAAAACATTCCAGGATTTTTCTCCACATATTGAGTTCCATTGCAACCAACGGTTGAAGGTCCAAATCACTGCAGTTTCAAAGGAAGGGCTTCAGAGGCTCTGCGCGATCCCAGAGGAATAGGGTCTGATCTAGCCGGTCATTTTCAAATGTTTTTTTAAATCAATATTTTTTTTAACCTAAATTGCTCATCTTGCGCTGCTCTGCGGGTCACCACGGATTGCACAATGACGTCGGAAAGCTCACGCCAGACGTATGCGGAAGCACCACCCCAAGCGAACGTGAGAGGACTAATACAAATACCCTTTGACGAAAAACACTCCATCTTCAACTTCAAAATCGTCCGATAATGTGGTTTTACCTTTTTTTGCTAAAGGATGTATATTAGTCTTCAAGCGCTTTGTAAACATGGGGCGGTGCTTCTGCCTACAGCTAGCTTGAGCTTTTCGACGGGATTACGCAATCTGTGGCATATCGCAGAGCTGCTCAAGTTGAGCAATTTAGGTTAAAAAGTATATTCAGTTTTATTTTATTTTTGAAAATGGCAAATGGTTTGGCTAGATAAGACTCTATTCCTGGTCTGGGATCGTGCAGAGCTTCTGAAGCCCTTCCTTTGAAACTGCAGTGATTTGGACCTTCAACCGTTGGTTGCCATTGAAGTCCATTATGTGGAGAAAAATCCTGGAATGTTTTCCTCAAAAAACGTGTTTTCTTAAGAAAGACGTGAACATCTTGGATGAGTTTGGGGTGAGTAAAATATCAGGAAACGTTTAAAGTGAACTAATCCTTTAATTCCTATGTTAACTGTAAGGGTGTCCTAACTTTGTCACCCATGTTTTTTCCATCTTGACTTTATTTTTGCTAAATTAATAAATATGTCATGTGTTGTTCATCTGCGGTTTTATTTTCCAAATTAAGACCTGCCAATGACCAGATTTTTATTCTATTTTTTATTATGTCCTAATACAGAAAACTTGAAATACATAATACAGAAAAATTGAATTCAATATGGAATTCAACACACACACACACACACACACACACACACACACACACACACACACACACACACACACACACACACACACACACACACACACACACACACACACACATGTTGTGTTTCCATGTTTTATGGGGACATTCCATAGGCGTAATGCATTTTATACTGTACAAACCGTATTTTCTATCCCCCTACACTGCCCCTGCCCCTAAACCTACCCATCACAGGAGACATTCTGCATTTTTACATTTTCAAAAACATCACTTAGTGTGATTTATGACCTGTTTTCCTCATGGGGACCAAAAATGTCCCCACAAGGACAAGGATTTTGGATATTGTCTTTGTGGGGACATTTTGTCCCCATACCGTAGGGATTACCAGTCCACACACACACACACACACACACACACACACACACACATGTTTGTTTTTGTGAAATGTGGGGACATTCCATAGGCGTAATGGTTTTTATACTGCATAAACCGAATTTTCTATCCCCTACACTGCCCCTGCCCCTAAACCTACCCATCACACACACACACACACACACACACACACACACACACACACACACACACACACACACACACACACACACACACACACACACACACACACACACACACACACACACACACTACCCATCACAGGAGATTGTGCAGTTTACTTTCTGTGAAAAACCTCATCCTGTGTGATTTATAAGAATTTTGAAAAAGTGAGGACATGGGGAACGCCCTCATATTTCACCCTCTTTTGTAATACCTATGTCATACCCATGTCATTATACACATTTGTGTCCTGATATTTCACAAAAACATGCCCACACACACACACACACACACACACACACACACACACACACACACACACACACACACACACACACACACACACACACACACACACACACACACACACACACACACACACACACACACACACACATGTTGTGTTTCCATGTTTTGTGGGGACATTCCATAGGCGTAATGCATTTTATACTGTACAAACCGTATTTTCTATCCCCCTACACTGCCCCTGCCCCTAAACCTACCCATCACACACACACACACACACACACACACACACACACACACACACACACACACACACACACACACACACACTGCCCCTGCCCCTAAACCTACCCATCACAGGAGACATGCTGCATTTTTACTTTTTCAAAAAACATCACTTAGTGTGATTTATAAGATGTTTTCCTCATGGGGACCAAAAAAATGTCCCCACAAGGACAAAAATTTGGATATTGCCATCTTTGTGGGGACATTTTGTCCCCATACCGTAGGGATTACCAGTCCACACACACACACACACACACACACACACACACGTATATATGCATTGATAATTGTTGAAATTAATAATATACTTCTCCTGTAATATATATGTTTTTAAAGTTTAAACAAAATATAATATGTGATTCTATAATTGCAGGTACATTTGGTCTCCAAAGTCATTATTTTTTCCTGCTTTTATCAAATGGTTATATTTTTTATTATTTTAATAATTTGTTACTCATTGCCAAGGATCACAAGATTTTACAGCAGGCCAGAACAATATAATATTTTCTGTAAAAAGTGAAGCTGAAAATCATAATTTCTTGTTGTCTGAATTAGTCAGTGTATTTTCCATCATTTATCATTGTGTAATCATTTTATTTTACTTTTCCTTTGGTAATATTTCATGTATTTTATTTATAAAAGCCCTACATAGTAATTTTCCTAATTCTACAACATTAAATTATTTGAAAATAACTTGTATCTTATAAAAATATGTGTTCATAAATATTGCGTCAACTCTGTTATTGTATCATACTTTGCCATTAAATTGGTGGAATTATCTCTCACAACGATGTGAGATACAGGAAGTGATGTCATCTTACCTCACCGATAAGATCTGAAGCTCTGAAAGGTGTGTGTGCTCTCTCTGAGAAAATATTTCAATCTAAAAAGTTCTTACACCAAGAGTTATTTTGTAAAACGTCAAAATTGTCACCACAATAGTAAAAGGAAACAGAGTTTATCACTGATCACACAGTGGGACGTTTAAAAGATGTCATTAGTGCCATGTGCTCTTAGCATTTATGCTAGTAAGAGGAGTTTTGGGCTAAAAAGTTTAAATTAGTCAACCCTGTTACCGTCAAACTCTGTAACCACTGTTATCTCTACACATTGCCTAATTTATCTGTAACAGAGTTGACATACAATATTATAAAGACTACTAAAAATTTACAAAAAGGAAGTAACTTGTTTGGAAATTATTAAAATTGAATGTTTTCAATAAGATACTTGAAAGAATTTGTTAGTGAACAGTTTTGAAATGCCAAATAAATGTATCTCCAATTATAGAATCACTCATATAAATATGTTTAAAATATATTAACTTTGACCAGGAAAAAAAATGATATAAATATTCTTGGCAAATAATAAAAATCATGCTTCCTCCAAGTAATATAATCGTTAGCTTAATTGTAGGCTGCTTATTGACATTTTACAAGGGCTTTGAACGCAGCTCATCCAATGAGAACGAAGGATCTAGCAAACTCTACCTTTAATAGCGAACTGCTAACATGCATTAAAAACATCAGGCTGAAACGCATGACTGATCTGTCTATCAGCACGTCCATTACGCTGCCAACTTTGCATTTCTCTTTAATTTGAGCTGACAGTCTAAGATCAATTATTTCCCGTTTTGCGGCGTGCGTTTGATGTGCTCAGCTGTGTTGTGGGCTTGGCTACTGTGAGACGCTCCCTACTTATACCATAATTATTGCATCTGCTCTGTATTTAAAGACCTCCAACTCAATGTTTTGACAACTTTATGGCCACACTTAACTGTCAACGAGAGATCTAAAGTGATTTTTTAGGGGAGCAATAATCGGCGACTGCAAATTTAAAGACGGCAAACACATAATTTGGTTGCGCAGCGATTAATGTAAACTTTCAGATGAGAAATAGTTGTCATCTTCAAGATTGTGTTAGACCTCTTATCAAATTAAGAAGCCTTAGACTCTGCATGAGTGCTATTCCTGATCTACAGAACCATCGCTAATACTTAATGATGTTTGTGCAAAATGATGTCACTTCCTAGAGGGTGATGTCACTTCCTAGGGGATGATGTCACTGAGGCATTAGCTAGGTCAAGGGAAACAGGAACAAGAATTCCCAACATCTCCCATTTTAAGGCTGACATGAAGATTTATTTTGAAGCTTTACAAGGACTCTCAAACCACAAAGCAACAAGAACTATAGACATTTACAAACAATTTAACTCCTCATCTTTAACTTGAGTACACATGTATACCTTTTTTGTTTTGTTTTATTTTTTTGTAATTAAGTTTATTTCTTATGTTATGTTATGTTTTTATTTTATTTTATGGTTTCATGATCTTATGGAAATGTTCAAAGAATTATATGTGAAACATTTGTAATAAAAAAAGGAAACAAAAACTGATAAGGAATTGAAACAACATTTCCAAGAAAACTTTTGTTTATCCTTTTTTAATCGAATATTTGTTTTTATTTCTTATGCATATTTTATGGTTATTTCTATGTAAAGCACCGGTAATGTATTTCATTACTTAACTAAAGTTAACAAACAATTACAATATTCTAAAGGATTTATTAATCTTAATTAATGTTAATTTCAACATTTACTTATGCATTATTAAAAATCAAATGTTGCATGGACCTCTGAACCTGAGCTGACATGAACTAACAATAAACAGCTGTATTTTTATACTAATTTTAACAAAGATGAATAAATACTGAATGTCTTGCTCATTTGTTAGTTAATGCATTAACTAATAGAACTTTATTGTAGAGTTAAAAGTGTGTCAACTATTATAACACTAACTAAAACTAAAACCATTAAAAATAAATTCTTACTTGAAACAAAATAAACATTAACTGAAAAAATAAATAATAATAATAATAATAATGTAAAAACTTTAAACTTATTTAAAGGTGCACTATGTAACTTTTCAGTCCGCTAAAGGTCGCCTATTAAAAACAAAGGTGTAGTTTGATGAGGCCAAGTTTGAGCACAGGGTCTTGGGACATGTGGTCTTCACCTCACATCCGGTGGGGAAGAATCGGGACAGGACTCGGGCAGAAATCATGTTCATGGATGCGGTTATGAACGTTACTGTAGTGTGAAGGGCCGAGTGTGGGCAAGGCCGCTGGTGCGATTGTTACTCAACACACGGCTCGCTCGCGACTTTTATTATGATGGGACACAGTCACCGGAGCCATTTCCTCTTTCCCGCTAATGAGTATGAGGTAACGCAGCTCTGATTATCATATAAGACATGTGTGTTTAAAAGATGTTATGCCGTTACTCTGTGCGTTGGCTCGGCGGCTGCTGTGACACTTGTTCACACTGCACAGAGTAAAGCGCTTCTGCAGAATAACACCGGAAACCGAGGGTAATGCAGATATGATGTCACTGACAGGCCACGCCCTCACACGTCCCGGTTCATTGGTTAAAATAGCAATTTTCCTCACAATTTCTCACAATAGTTGGAAACGTGGGATATTGTAACTCAACTGAACAAAATATAACACTGGCCAGGTTGTTTTTAGATATTTTACTGAAGTTTTTTTTTCATAGTGCACCTTTAATGCAATATTGATCATTTTCATTTAGTTTAACTCGATGTACTTGAATAACTAAAAATTAAAAATAAAATTAATTAAAATTTAAACTATAGACATTTTTAAATCTAATGTAGGCCTGAATCTATGACCAAAATAACAAAACGCACAATAAAACTATAAAAACTTAAAAATGAAATAAAAAAATTAAAACTGATTCAAAATATTATTAAAAACTATAAAAGCATCTCAGTGATACTATAACACTGCATTGTGTATTAAATGTGATGTTTAAATAAACTTGCTTATATTAAATATTTCTTAATTTCAGTTTTAAATTAATCTTTATGTTAACTTAAATAAGATACATGTCATATAAAATGTTATCCTGATAATATAATTTGTAATAAATAGGGATGCACCGTTATGAAAATTGTGGCCAATACTGATAACCGATAATTTCATTTGAAAACCGATAACCAATATATCGGCCGATAAAGTGAGCTAAAGAGAGATTTGAGAGCCTGATTACAAAAACAAAAGTCTCACCATTAAAAGCCATGTCCCATGTTCTCATTATAATATTATGTAGCTGACAGACTTGTGCTGCACTTAACTGTATTTCCAATCATATTTCAAGCGTTTCAAACCCATCATGATGAACAGTGCGCATCTGAAGAGTCTCAGCTGTGAAGAGTATAAAAGAAAACGAAGCGAAGACGTGCCGGACAACCCGAGTCTAAAACAAAAAGACAAGCGTCCATTGTGTCCAAACGCATCCTGGAACAGGTAATGCGGGAAAGGTGTGTAAACACATCTCGGCGCGCTGTCAGCGCTTTCAAGTGTTGCTGATGAATACATTATTAAAGCAGTGAAGGGAAAGTACATCTCCTGAATGGCCCGCTAACATGCAGAAGCTTGAATCACGCAGTGCCACTGTACACACACGTCCCGTCTCTCTCCCGCGCGTTCAGCACGACAGGCAGGTGTCTGTGGCTGGAGGGCTTTGGGAGAGCTGCCAGATGATTTTGTTTAGAAAGACAATAAGACCGGTGAGGTTTCGGGTTTCTGGGGATGCAAACTAAGACACCACCACGTCTGAGCAGCAGAAGCTGGAGTTACATGAAGAAACACAAGATCACATGAGAAACACATACGGTTATTATGAAGAATGTGTGTGTTTCCTGCCGCGTTCGGTCACAGGTGGTTTTTCTGAACAGTCATATTTGATGGCACTTTTTTTCTCTCTTGCTGATTGTGAGAAATGAAGACAGCTTTTGCAAACTACAGTACAGTAAGACACTTTTGTTTCTTCTCCTCACCAAGGCTGCATTTATTTGATCAAAAGATTATCAAAAAATACAGTAAAACAGTGAAATATTATTACAATTCAAAATAACTGTTTTCTATGTGAATATGTTTTAAACACATGTAAATTACCATGAGAAACACAAGATCAGATCAGAAACACATGTAAATTCATGAGAAACACAAGATCACATGATCAAACACATGTAAAACACATGTAAATTTGAGAAACTGATCTCATGAGAAACACATGATCACATGAGAAACACATGATCACATGAGAAACACAGTTCACATGTTTGATGAGAAACACAAGATCACATGAAAACACATGTAAATTACCATGATGAAACACAAGATCACATGAGAAACACATGTAAATTACCATGAGAAACACAAGATTCACATGAGAAACACATGTATTACCATGAGAAACACATGATCACATGAGAAACACATGTAAAACACATGTAAATTACCATGAGAAACACAAGATCACATGTAAAACATGTAAATTCATGAGAAACACAGATCAGATGAGAAACACATGTAAATTCACATGAGAAACACAAGATCACATGAGAAACACATGTAAAACACATGTAAATTACATGAGAAACATGATCACATGAAAACACATGTAAATTACATGAGAAACAAGATCACATGAGAAACACATGTAAATTACCATGAGAAACACAAGATCACATGAAAACACATGTAAATTACCATGAGAAACACAAGATCACATGAAACACATGTAAATTACCATGAGAAACACGAGATCACATGAAAACACATGTAAATTCCATGAAAACACAAGATCACATGAAAACACATGTAAATTACCATGAGAAACACAGATCACATGAGAAACACATGTAAATTACATGAGAAACACGTAAATTACCATGAGAACACATGTAAATTACCATGAGAAACACAAGATCACATGAGAAACACATGTAAATTACCATGAGAAACACAAGATCACATGTAAAACACATGTAAATTACCATGAGAAACACGAGATCAGATCAGAAACACATGTAAATTACCATGAGAAACACAAGATCACATGATAAACACATGTAAAACACATGTAAGTTACCATGAGAAACACATGATCACATGAGAAACACATGATCACATGAGAAACACATGATCACATGAGAAACACATGATCACATGAGAAACACATGTAAGTTACCATGAGAAACACAAGATCACATGAGAAACACATGTAAATTACCATGAGAAACACAAGATCACATGAGAAACACATGTAAATTACCATGAGAAACACAAGATCACATGAGAAATGTAAAACACATGTAAATTACCATGAGAAACACAAGATCACATGAGAAACATGTAAACACATGTAAATTACCATGAGAAACACAAGATCACATGTAAAACACATGTAAATTACCATGAGAAACACGAGATCAGATCAGAAACACATGTAAATTACCATGAGAAACACAAGATCACATGAGAAACACATGTAAAACACATGTAAATTACCATGAGAAACACAAGATCACATGAGAAACACATGTAAATTACCATGAGAAACACAAGATCACATGTAAAACACATGTAAATTACCATGAGAAACACAAGATCACATGAGAAACACATGTAAATTACCATGAGAAACACAAGATCACATGAGAAACACATGTAAATTACCATGAGAAACACAGATCACATGAGAAACACATGTAAATTACCATGAGAAACACAAGATCACATGAGAAACACATGTAAATTACCATGAGAAACACAAGATCACATGAGAAACACATGTAAATTACCATGAGAAACACAAGATCACATGAGAAACACATGTAAATTACCATGAGAAACACGAGATCACATGAGAAACACATGTAAATTACCATGAGAAACACAAGATCACATGAGAAACACATGTAAATTACCATGAGAAACACAAGATCACATGAGAAACACATGTAAAACACGTAAATTACCATGAGAAACACAAGATCACATGAGAAACACATGTAAAACACATGTAAATTACCATGAGAAACACAAGATCACATGTAAAACACATGTAAATTACCATGAGAAACACAAGATCACATGAGAAAACACATGTAAATTACCATGAGAAACACAAGATCACATGAGAAACACATGTAAAACACATGTAAATTACCATGAGAAACACAAGATCACATGAGAAACACATGTAAATTACCATGAGAAACACAAGATCACATGAGAACACATGTAAATTACCATGAGAAACACAAGATCACATGAGAAACACATGTAAAACACATGTAAATTACCATGAGAAACACAAGATCACATGAGAAACACATATAAATTACCATGAGAAACACAAGATCACATGAGAAGCACAAGATCACATGAGAAACACATGTAAAACACATGTAAATTACCATGAGAAACACAAGATCACATGTAAAACACATGTAAATTACCATGAGAAACACAAGATCACATGTAAAACACATGTAAATTACCATGAGAAACACAAGATCACATGAGAAACACATGTAAATTACCATGAGAAACACAAGATCACATGTAAAACACATGTAAATTACCATGAGAAACACAAGATCACATGTAAAACACATGTAAATTACCATGAGAAACACAAGATCACATGAGAAACACATGTAAATTACCATGAGAAACACAAGATCACATAAAACACATGTAAATTACCATGAGAAACACAAGATCACATGAGAAACACATGTAAATTACCATGAGAAACACAAGATCACATGTAAACACATGTAAATTACCATGAGAAACACAAGATCACATGAGAAACACATGTAAATTACCATGAGAAACACAAGATCACATGTAAAACACATGTAAATTACCATGAGAAACACAAGATCACATGAGAAACACATGTAAATTACCATGAGAAACACGAGATCACATGAGAAACACATGTAAATTACCATGAGAAACACGAGATCACATGAGAAACACATGTAAATTACCATGAGAAACACGAGATCACATGAGAAACACATGTAAATTACCATGAGAATCACAAGATCACATGAGAAACACATGTAAATTACCATGAGAAACACGAGATCACATGAGAAACACATGTAAATTACCATGAGAAACACGAGATCACATGAGAAACACATGTAAATTACCATGAGAAACACAAGATCACATGAGAAACACATGTAAATTACCATGAGAAACACGAGATCACATGAGAAACACATGTAAATTACCATGAGAAACACAAGATCACATGAGAAACACATGTAAATTACCATGAGAAACACAAGATCACATGAGAAACACATGTAAATTACCATGAGAAACACGAGATCACATGAGAAACACATGTAAATTACCATGAGAAACACGAGATCACATGAGAAACACATGTAAATTACCATGAGAAACACAAGATCACATGAGAAACACATGTAAATTACCATGAGAAACACGAGATCACATGAGAAACACATGTAAATTACCATGAGAAACACGAGATCACATGAGAAACACATGTAAATTACCATGAGAAACACGAGATCACACGAGAAACACATGTAAATTACCATGAGAAACACAAGATCACATGAGAAACACATGTAAATTACCATGAGAAACACAAGATCACACGAGAAACACATGTAAATTACCATGAGAAACACGAGATCACACGAGAAACACCTATAAATTCACATGTGAAACAATCCCATCAATCCCATTTGTGTATAATCCCATCAACAACATGTAAACCTGTAATTTCATGTGAAACATGTAAAATTGTAAACATCTCACTGACCCCAAACTTTTGAACTGTAATGTCTATATTTTGTAGGATTCATTAAAGAAATAAAACTAAAGGAATAAAGCAATATATACGCATTTACTCACCATCATGTCGTTCCAAATCTCCGATTTTCTTTCTTCTGTGGATCATTTAAGACCGTTCACACTTTTCTTCCCCATACAAAATGAACAGGAACAGATGTTGCTGAGCTCCTAAAATGACAAAAAAGCAGCATGAAAGTAGTTTATATTAATTATGCACAAGTCGTGTGATAGCTTTGTGCGTGAAAAAGACCCCAATTTAAGGCATTATTTGCTGAAATGCTTTCCTCTTAAAATCTCATCCACATTCAAACATATTCAAATATGGCATGAAAAGACTCATCAGATGTGACATCCGTAACTGACCTTGATAAGAAGCACTAAATAGCTGACTATTATTAAAAGCCTCATTGTAGTTGAGGTTGAGGGTGGTTCATTGTGAACTCTGGCTCAGGTCTTGTAAGCGTGTGAGTGGGCATGTAGATGTTTGTGGATGTGGTCATGATTAAGCATGTCCAATGAGTGAGCTTTACAAAAAAATGACCATGGTAACCATAGCTACCGCCAAAACATCATAGTTACTACAGTTATATTTTTATTGTAAAACCACACATTTTGTCATTGAAACTACAAAAAATGTGTTGGATAATTATGGTTAATTGTGTTTACTACCACCATATAAACTTATATACTTGATACATATTTGATTCTGATATTGTGATGCTTGCTGGAACTTGGAACTTTGTATCCAGCATATACAAATACAGTATATTCTGCATTAAAAATGAAAATCACACTATTTAAATATTCAGCACATCCAGTACTACCGTACACGGAGGTAAATGAAGAGAAGCTGCTGCTGAGATGGACCAAAATGAAGCAACGCTGCCCTCTGTTGAGTAAAGAACACAATACACTGACGAGTCCACCAATACAAACAACTGACATTTATGTATTATGAAATAAAGTTAATAAAAAACTACAAAAAACTGTTATTAGGATAGATTTGTCTATTCAAAAGGTTAATTGGACTTGAATGTGTCAATGTCAGATACAAATTATGCATGACCTACATGAATAAATACATCTTGGGTATCATACCGTATGCTCAGTAAGAATGTGTTGACCTTCAGAGGATGGATGGATGGATGGATGGATGGATGGAGGGAGTGATGGATGAGGGATGGTTGGAGGAAAGGAAAGAAGGAGGGATAGTTGGAGAGAGCGCTGGATGGATGGTTGGATGGAGGGAGTGAGAGCGGGAGGGAGAGGGAGAGAGATGGTTGGAGGGAAGGAAAGAGGGAGGGATGATTGGGGAAAGGAAAGCGGGAGGGAGGGATAGATGAGAGGGATTAAAGGATGGATGAATGGATGGAGGGATGGATGATGAGGGATGGTTGGAGGGAGGGAGAGAGGGATGAATGGATGGATGGATGGATGGAGGGATGGATGGAGGGAGGAGAGAGGGAGGAGAGAGATGGTTGGAGGGAAGGAAAGAGGGAGGGAGGGATGATTGGAGGGAAGGAAAGAGGGAGGGAGGGATAGATGAGAGGGTTGGATGGATGAGGGATGGTTGGAGGGAGGGAGGGAGAGAGGGATGGTTGGAGGGAAGGAGAGAGGGATGGATGGATGAATGGATGAGGGATGGTTAGAGGGAGAGAGAGAGGGATGGATGGATGGGGGATGGTTGGAGGGAGGGAGCGAGGGAGAGAGGGAAGGATGGATGGTTGGAGGGATGGATGGATGGATGGAGGAATGGATGGATGGATGAATGGATGGTTGGAGGGAGGGATGGATGGATGGTTGGAGGGAGAGAGGGATGATGGATGTTTGGAGGTAGGGAGAGAGGGATGAATGGAGGGAGAGAGGGATGGATGGATGGAGGGAGGGATGGATTTAGAATTTATGGATGGATGGAGGGAGAGAGGGACAGAGGGAGAGAGAGAGGGATGGGTGGAGGGAGGGAGAGAGATAGAGATTGATGGATGGATGAAGGATGGAGGGATGGTTGGTTGGTTGCCTTGCCTTGGAGGGAAAAATGGTGTTTGATGCATAATGATGCTAATTATTTCATCAATATGCATCAAACACAAGATCACTATATTGAAATTCTTGCAATAAGTGAATGCAAATTATTCTTTAGTGTCTTCAAAAACCTACACTGCCAATGCATGTAATCCACAGAAAGACCAACAACTAAAAATACCACATAAAAATTAGCCTCCGAGAAGTAGAAAACTCTTGAAATTCAAAGTCAAACCCTGAATGCAACATGTTAAAAATGTTATAGTAGCCTACAGTGAAAATATGTCAAATGTTGCTGGTAACATCAAATTCTATCAACATCATAGGCTATTTCTGACATGACTAAATCAATTTAACAGCACATTACAGCAAAAGTCATTAGAGGGTGGAATCACAGCTCATTAAGGTCACAACAGCACACGTTCACCCTGGCAGGTTATGTTAAAAATATCATTAAGAATCTCCCACAGCGGAGAAGAGAATCCTTCATCACGAGGCTCATTCGTCAAGCGTTATCAAGGAGACTGTCAGTTAAAAATGCATGAGGAAAGGAGTCGGTGCGGGGTGAGCATGGTGCCGGGTCACTCCCTCACACACATGACTTATGATCACGTCCAGCAGACAAACAACTGACTTACACTCGCTCAATCATGTGTTTTAATCAAACAGCCCATTTAACACACATGAAGATGCTGAGCGGGACAAACACGAGTGGAGAAACCTCGTCAGATATCAGCAGCGTTCACCGGTTCACTTCCTCCCACTCCACATCTGCATTCCTCAAACCATCCAGAGAAACTCAAACCATCACAGCAACCTCAGCTCGACGCGAGCGCTCATGCCTCATTAAATCCGGAGACAGAAGAAGATCTGTGTGAGTAGATCAGACTTCAAATTGTGAGCTCAGATTTATAACGCAAAAGCAATGTGTCAGACCTGAAGATGGTCATTGTATTAGCCTATGTATTCCAACATTTTATGATGCTGACATCTGATTTTTAGCATAGGCTAATGCACATGCAACTAACCTGCAAATGGTGACGGCTGATCACTTGAAATGTAGAAACTTTCAGAACGTTGTTTGATTTCCTCATACGTTTGATGATTCCCTTTCAAAACGATTCATGTGCTCCATAATGCATTTATGCATCATCCGCGGGACTCCTAATACACTATCACAATGAAGTCGTAATCATGACAAACTATATATCATTGGAAAGACTCCTAAATATATATTTTACCACAGTTTTTAGACAAATTATGTAGGAACAGTAATAGATACATTTATGACAAGAGCGCCCCAGAAGAGTTCTGACCTGTGTCTCAAAAAGTCGATACACACACTTTTAATCATTAAAACTTTGGTTTTCATGCTAAAGATTCATAATAAAAGATATGTGTGACCTTGGACCACAAAACCAATGATTTGAAAATCTGAAATGGTGAAAACAAATCTAAATATTGAGAAAATCGCCTTAAAAGTTGTCCAAATGAAGTCCTAAGCAATGCATATTACTACTAATAATACAATTGTGATATATTTACGGTAAAACATTTACAAAATATCTTCATGGAACATGATCTTAATATCCTCATGAATTTTGGCATAAATGAAAAATTGATCATTTTGAACCATACAATGTATTGTTGGCTATTGCCACAAATATACCCGTGAGACACATGACATGAAGGGTCATATATTCTAGTATTTGTCCATATCAGCATATATAGCACAAATATATACGCATATTTTATCCTCTAAATATTTTTACCCCAGCTTTTAAATCACATATTTTAGTGATATCATAAAGTAGGTATCATTCGAAAGCTTACAAACTCAAAATTCCTCCTATGCAAATTGAAATTGAATATTGTGTTACCATAGAAACAGTACTCAGCGGGCACCTTGCCTATTGGGCGTTGTCATGTTTCATAATTTGTAATCAAAACCTTTTAAAATCTTGACAAAACATATTGTCGCAAAAGGTCTGAGTCTCAAGGTTACATATTTTCTGATAGAAGTGATATTTGGACAGAAGTGATATTTGTACAGAAATGTATTAATTTGTTACAGCAGAATGCATACTTTTTTTTTAATGGAGTGTGTCCCCGGTGGCAATTTGTGGTACAGCACATAAACAGAATCTCATGGGAACTTAATTTTTTTTTGTCATATCAACTAAAAATTTGGAACACAACTTGATTAAACATATGGGTTTGATTTTATAGTAATTTTATAGTAAAACATATTTTGTAAAATATATATTTTATATAAACTAAAAATTTAGTACAGTGCATTTGATTTACAGTCAATTTAAACATCCATAACTTTTTCATACTTCATAATCTGCTGAGTGTCTTTAAAACAGGACCAAACTTAGGTCTTTGGTCCAAAACATTCTTGTGTTACATTAAGGTTTGGATAGTGCATTTTCACATCCATTCTCAAAAAAAGAAAAAGGGGGCAGTTAAGGGGTTAAGCGTTATGAAAATCTCAAACAGCTTTTAGCTCTGCTTAAAATATTAATGAAGAAGTTCCTGGCATTTTTGACCTTGAATTTCATATCTGAGTCGTATTTGAAAGACGATGATAGCACCACTACATCCTGAGGAGAAAAACTGTTCAAATATAATGTCATCTTGTTAAAGAAATGCTTTACTCATTAAAATGTCTACAGTGAACCAGTGCTCTGATCAACAGACATGCATGCGACCGGCGTCACAGTACGTTGTGATGTTTTTCTGGAGTGCTGTCTGTGTGAGACCGCAGGACCCTCCGTTACTGAAGTCCAGCAGCGACTCTAACACAACATCACCACCGTGTTTCATTCAGATTGGAGATGTCTCATACACTAAATGCAGTAAGGAAATGCATCGTTTATACATTTTTAATTCTATGCACATATAATATATATATATATACATACATACTGTTTATACACACCGATCAGGCATAACATTATAATAGAAGTGAATAACACTGATTATCTCTTCATCATTTTGTCTTCAAAGTTGATGTGTTAGAAGCAGGAAAAATGGGCAAGCGTAAGGATTTGAGTGAGTTTGACAAGGGCTAATTTGTGATGGCTAGACGACTGGGTCAGAGCATCTCCAAAACTGCAGCTCTTGTGGGGTGTTCCCGGTCTGCAGTGGTCAGGATCTAACAAAAGTGCTCCAAGGAAGGAACAGTGGAGAACCGGCCACAGGGTCATGGGCGGCCCAGGCTCATTGATGCACGTGGGGAGCGAAGGCTGGCCCGTGTGGTCCGATCAAACAGACGAGCAACTGGAGCTCAAACTGCTCAAGAAGTTAATGCTGGTTCTGATAGAAAGGTGCCAGAATACACAGGGCATCACAGTTTGTTACATGGATGGCCGGGTGCGTGTGGCTGACTTACCTGGGGAAAACATGGCACCAGGATGCACTATGGGAAGAAGGAGAGTCGGCAGAGGCAGTGTGTTTATTTATTACTGTTGTATTTGTATTGTACATGTGCACTGGAAGCTTCAGCACCAAAAAAAATTCCTTGTGTGTGAAAGTACACTTGGCAATAAAGCTCTTTCTGATTCTGAAAAAAAAAAAAAAAAAAGTGGGCCCAACACAACAGTAGTCATAATGTTATGCCTGATCGGTGTATATCCCCATTAACAACTCATCACAATTCAAAACAAGTATTTTGTATTTTGCTGGAAAATGTGAAGTATTAAGAACAAATGAACTGTGTTTACATATAGATTTAGATGTAGATGACACCACCCCAATGTCATCGAGTGCCGTTACTGAATCAGATCCCACTGCAGTCTTTACCACAGTCAACAATCCAACGTCTACAACTATGGAATCAAGTACAACGGCACCAAAACCAGCAACAATCACACCTAAAGTACATCATCCATCTCCAAATTCACCAGACGAAAGTTCACGACCGAAACTCCAACACAGAGTCCCATGATAGTGGGTGAAACCGTGCATAAAAACCCTAAAGCCGGACGAAACGCAACTGAATCTACGAACTGCACCTCTGTCTTCAAGACTCTTACTTGCATCACACACACACCTCACCCCCATCCAACCGTCTGCCTCACCCTTTCCTCCTTACTATCTCCCTTACTCTGTCCCAACAAAAAATCCCATCACGTAACCACGTGTACTGTGTACAAAGTATGTTATGTTTGCATGTATGCTTTGGAATCTGCATTTCTTTTTTTCTGGAGAGCGTGTGGCGGCGCTTTAAATAGCTGCGGCTCGGAGGCTTGCTCCCAACTCATTTCGTTGCATTGAACTTGTACATGTGTAATGACAATAAACTTGAATCTGAATCTGTCGGGATGGGATTAGACACAGAGGTGTATCTGTTAGTGGTGTGCGGCGTCCAGGTGGTGATTATGGCAACACTGAGCTTCTGCCTGTATAAACAGTGTAAGAAACAACCAGTGGAGAACCTACATCTAACCCGGTTAATCTCCATCCCCAATCCAGCATTCTCCAACCCAAAGGAAAGAACAAAGAGTGGAGGAACGTACCTTTCTCTGGCTTACAGTAGGCACTGCTGTCAAAGGAAGTTCATTTTGTATTTATTCATCTAAAGCTATTTTTCCCAAATAATATCACTAAATAATTTAATTGTATATTCCAAGACCTTCCCTGCACAATAGCTGGACGTGAAGCTCTGCTATTCAGAGTACTTTATTTGTGCATTTGCAAAATTGATAATTGATTTTAAGCATAAATGTGCTCAACCATGACCAAATTAAAATATCAATAAATATGAACTACACATTTTGATAAGGTACATTAATTAAAATCCGTATATGAAAGAAAACAGAATAACAAGGTGATTTAAAACACACATATGCTCACACACATAAATATACATACATACAACCAGTCAAAAGTGTGGAAACTTTACCATTTTCAATGTTTTTAAAGAAGTCTCTTCTGCTCACCGAGGCTGCATTTGATCCAAAATACAGCAAAAACAGTAATATTGTGAACTATTATTAAAATTTAAAATAACTGTTCTCTTTGTGAATATATAGTGCAGTGTGATTTATTCCTGTGATTAATTTAATTTAATTTATCATCATTACTCCAGTCTTCAGTGTCACATCAGAAATCACTCTCATACGAGGATTTGATGCTCAAGAAACATTTATGATTATTATCAGTGTTGAAAACAGTTGTGTGAATTTAAAAGTTTTGGGTCAGTAAGAATGTTTTTTTGTTTGTTTTTTTGGGAAAGAACTTACAGAACTGGATACATTTATTCAGCGAGGATGCATTAAATTGATCAAGAGACAGTGCAGACATTTATAATGTTTCAAAGGCTTTATATTTCAGATAAATGCTGTTCTTTTGAACTTTCTATTCATTAAATAATCCGGAAAAAAATTTATCATTTTAATCATAAATGTTTCTTGAGCATCAAATCCTCATATGAGAGTGATTTCTGATGTGACACTGAAGACTGGAGTAATGATGATAAATTCAGCTTTAATCACAGGAATAAACCACACTGCACTATATATTCACAAAGAGAATAGTTATTTTACATTTTAATAATTGTAATAATTACTTTTTTATAACATAAAAGCAGCCTTGGTGAGCAGAAGAGACTTCTATAAAAACATAAAATCCTAACTTTTGACCAGTAGTTTTTCTAAATTGTATATATATATATATATATATATATATATATATATATATATATATATATATATATATATATATATATATATATATATATTAGTGCTGTCAAATCTATTAGTCAATTTTAATTCTAAAATAAATGTATATATAACACACTGTATAATATAAATATAATACATATACAAACATATAAACAAACTTTTATGTTAGAATTAAAATAATCATGATTAATCAATTTCACAAACATACATACACACACATATATTTATGCGTGTGGGGATGTGGTTGTGTGCACGTGTAATTTATATACAAGTACAAAAAATATTAGAATTGCATAGAAATATATATTTTTCTTAAAATTATTGTACAGTATGAATGAAATGTTATTCTTTTATGGATTTAATTATTACATTGAAATATTTAAATGACTTACTAACCCAACCATTTCAATATGAAAGCAGATTATTTTTTGCAGTTCAGTTTTGTGCAATTTTGACGTTTTTCCCTCACTAAAATACCTACTCATCAATGTTTTCTATTTTTTGGACTATTTATCTATTGCCTTATTTCTCCTGGAAGGAAACAAAGTCGTACACTGTGATTGTAATGTCTGTTAAACACCTGTTCTAATCTACAGTCACACTACAATACGCTCTACGTTTCAATTGTTCTCTTTTTAAACGTGTTAACACATTTTAAACACAACTGTGTGTTTGATTTGTCCATTTTTTATTTTCAAAATTGACTCAAAGTTCATTAGTGATTTGTAGAAAAAATGTTTCCTGTAGAGTTGAAAATCACATGATCAGAAGTGACACCACATGAATTTAATATTGTAATCAAAATAATCTGACTCTATACAGACTAAAGTGCCTCAGCTACAAGAGTAAGACCGTGGCATTCATTCTCATTATGCACAAACACTGATTATTCCAGGGATTCCCACATGTATCTGTCAAAGGTCAAATCCAGCTGTGTTGATCACTGCACGACTACTTGGTTTTGTTCAGGACCTCGACGGTCTTTTTACCGTAATGATAGTAGCTGTAAGCAGACACCGTGGTCGTCAGTGCGGTTATGTACCTGCCAACAGAACACACATTCATTTGATTTGATTGGATGATTAGAATAATGTGAGCGATGATAAATGTTTGATATCAGGAGTGAAAGCTCACCACAGTGACTGCAGGAAAACGCTGTCAGTGTAGTGAAACACAGGTGCCGCCAGAGACGCCGCCACCAGGAACAACTGCACCGCCGTGTTGATCTGACACACACACACCCACGACAAAGTAATATAAATATATAATACTGACCATCAGTATTGAATTGTATATATAACATACATTTTTCAATGGTCATTTTTAAAAAGGTATCTGAAATAATAAACTAAGTGCAATTTAGTAACACAAATATGGATTTTTCGATACATATCAATATTGAAATATCTGAAACCAATACTCCAATACTTCCAATACTCATTTTCCTCAGAACAGACACATGACACAAGCGTCTCTCTCTCTCTCTCTCTCTCTCTCTCTCTCTCTCTCTCTCTCTCTCTCTCTCTCTCTGACAGCGAGTGACACACAAACCCGCCTCCTCTCACTCACTCGCCATTTGCTCCGGATGAATATTGTTGCTGTTACAGGGCTTGAATTTCGCCGTGGGATTGAGCGATTGCACATCATTTTACTCATTCCCACAGATTTTGTGCTCACGCCCACATAAAGCCGCCTCTCAGCACTAAGTTGAGCTCTTTTTCGCTGCTTATTGCGTTCAAACAGTCAAATACACACTAAATAATGTATTGGCGAGTATTCACGTAAACACAGTCAGTTCTGTTTTAAGTGAACATAAACGGTTGAGAAAGAAAGCGCATGTGTAACAGTGTAATGGATCTGTGCGTCAGCTCTTAAAGTGACAGCAGCCTAATAAACCTGCTGACAAATTATGAGAACATATTAAAAATATCTTTATGGCAGTTTTTCGGTATCAATGTCAAAATTGTGGCCAGAGAAAATGCTGAGTAACTAACTTTGGAAAACCATCAGCCACAGTGACTGATGAGCAAAAAAAATCACTCGTGATCATGAATTTCGTGCTGATGATGAATTGTTATACAAATAATTGCGAATAAGTATTTAATTTACTTTTGTAAATGTCACTTACAAAGCATTTTTTTTTTTACTTGGAATTGTGTACAATATAATAATACAATTTATAATACAAATGGGCCTATATGATATACTTTAATACATTGAAAATTAATAATATTTATATAATTAATTATTATAATATATTATAATTGTTTATATAAATATACATTTTCACTGAAAAATATACATGTTCATTGTCATATTCTAAATAATCAATTATAAATTTTTGCAGAAATATATACAAATATTTATGTTATATTACATTATAACAAAATTAATAATATATATATATGCTATAATAGCTACACAATTATTGTGGTTTTCTCAAATATTAACGATTAGATAAAATAAGCATGATCAGACGATGAATCAATAATCGTGACTGGTCTACAATCAGTATTGGCTAAAATTTCTGTCCATTCCTGGTTCAGAGTCATTCAAATCTGATCTTGATACACAAACTGAAATATTAGTTAAAGCATATATGCATTATAACAAGGTTTTATGAAGAGTGAAATCTTTATTTGTCGGTCCACCTTGCTGATGAGTGTTGGTCTGAGTCGAGCGGTGGTGTAACAGGGGTTGAAGAATTTACTGAGGGTCACCTGCGCAGAAAATAAAGACAAAATGTCAAATATTGTGACTGTAAAACACCCTTATGTCTGAGGACACATTAAAATGTACTCACCCTGTTGTTGTTCCAAACCTTTCTTCTGTTGAGCACAAAAGAAAGTCAGTAACCACAGTTGACAGCACACATTGACTTTCTTAGTATTTTTTTCCTACCATGGAAGTCAATGTGTGCCGTCAACTGTGGTTACTAAAATTCTTCAAAATATCCTCTTGTGTGTTCAACAGAAAACAGAAACTCACACATTTGGAACAACATGAGGGTGGGTAAATGATGACTAAACTTTCATTTTTGGGTGAACTATCCCTTTAAGTGCAATGATGAAACATAAATCTGACATTACTCATAAGTTACTGTTTGCAATATGATAGAAAGCAGCACAAAACGGTTGAAAGTTGTTGACTTACTGGAGGAGGAACTGTTTTGTAGCGCACATAGAAAACAGCAGCGATCAGCGCTACATCTCTGGATATGATCAGTGCTGTCAGTGGAGCTTTGAGGAAAAACAACACGAGATTAGAGATCTGACTGAGTTCATATTCTCCAACTACACAGCTGATTGATATAACTGCTATAATGCATAATGTGCTTCCTCAAATCGTGAACCCTAACTCATTATGCAAATATATGATGATGAAGCATAACTGTTCTAAGCTGGTAAGCGTTTGTTCAAACCACACAAAGGATTTAAAAAAAACATTAATACGGTAAACCAACACTGTTTGAGTCAGTCTGGATAAATAACAAATTAGTTAATAAAGAGGACATACACTTACCTAAACGATTATTAGGAACACCTTTTCAATTTCTCATTAATGCAATTATCTAATCAACCAATCACATGGCAGTTGCTTCAATGCATTTAGGGGTGTGGTCCTGGTCAAGACAATCTCCTGAACTCCAAACTGAATGTCAGAATGGGAAAGAAAGGGGATTTAAGCAATTTTGAGTGTGGCATGGTTGTTGGTGCCAGACGGGCCGGTCTGAGTATTTCACAATCTGTTCAGTTACTGGGATTTTCACGCACAACCATTTCTAGGGTTTACAAAGAATGGTGTGAAAAGGGAAAAACATCCAGTATGCGGCAGTCCTGTGGGCGAAAATGCCTTGTTGATGCTAGAGGTCAGAGGAGAATGGGCCGACTGATTCAAGCTGATAGAAGAGCAACTTTGACTGAAATAACCACTCGTTACAACCGAGGTATGCAGCAAATCATTTGTGAAGCCACAACACACACAACCTTGAGGCGGATGGGCTACAACAGCAGAAGACCCCACCGGGTACCACTCATCTCCACTACAAATAGGAAAAAGAGGCTACAATTTGCACGAGCTCACCAAAATTGGACAGTTGAAGACTGGAAAAATGTTGCCTGGTCTGATGAGTCTCGATTTCTGTTGAGACATTCAGATGGTAGAGTCAGAATTTGGCGTAAACAGAATGAGAACATGGATCCATCATGCCTTGTTACCACTGTGCAGGCTGGTGGTGGTGTAATGGTGTCATAAAGCTCCAATCATTTCAAATTGGCTTCTTGAACATGACAATGAGTTCACTGTACTAAAATGGCCCTAACAGTCACCAGATCTCAACCCAATAGAGCATCTTTGGGATGTGGTGGAATGGGAGCTTCGTGCCCTGGATGTGCATCCCACAAATCTCCATCAACTGCAAGATGCTATCCTATCAATATGGGCCAACATTTCTAAAGAATGCTTTCAGCACCTGTTGAATCAATGCCACGTAGAATTAAGGCAGTTCTGAAGGCGAAAGGGGGTCAAACACAGTATTAGTTTGGTGTTCCTAATAATCCTTTAGGTGAGTGTATCATGCCCTTTTACAAAGTTTTAATGTTGGATTTGATCTCTACTAGAACAGGTTTCCATGCTTTAACTGTCCAAAAACACATTATTTTCCCATATTCTCCATTGTTGCAGCTGATCTTTCCCAGTCTGTCAGTAACGCTCTGTTTAGTTTCCTGTCTCTATGAAATCCGGGCCGTATCCAGTCCAGATATAACATGATCAACGCATCCCTGAAGTGTCTGCAGAGACCGTGGGTGCTTCTCAATTCTTATTTGTGCATCCTCATTTCTTTTCCTTGTGTCTCAGCTCCACCGCTTCAGGATGCGAGGGAAGGACGCAAGGAAAAGACGCAAGGGTGGAGGAATTGAATGAAGTGAAATATCCCCTCGCTCCCTTTAGCGTCACTTCAAAGCGTCGTCAATTAATGATGACTCTACAGCGATGGATTTAGCTTGCACGTCAGGATTCTTGAACATTAGAGATAACTATTTATAGTTTCAACCTCCACAAAATACCACATTTGTCCATATTTTATTTAATATTACCAGTTATTATTAACAACAAATTATTCCCAGTAAACTGCTTATTATTTGTAGTGTATAGTATTACAGTTTGTTTAATTTTCTTGTGCTTTGAAATAATTCTGCAACTGTCGTACAGTTGTTGTTATTTGACATACATTTGTGTCTTGTACGTGTAAACATAATAATATAATTAATGAATCGTGGTAAGAGTACATGAAGGAGGAGGAGAATTAATACGTGTGTTCATGTTTAGTCGATAAAACACTTCCGCAAAGAGTACACCTATGTATCCTCACTCATGACTCCTCAGAAAGCTTCCTCACTCCTCGATCTTCATGCGATTAGAGAATTGAGATGTCCTACAAGGTGGCGGAGCTCGGTCGGTTTCCGGGTCATAGGATGGAGGAGCAAGGAAACGAGGAGGGATCTTGAGAAGCACCCCGTGTCAATTTGTTTCTATTCTTCTGCACTATGCTGAATGCACCTCACCGACACGGCATCCTCAATAAACCCGTCTCTGGCGTGATGACTTCGATCCTTTGAATATTCCAATTGAATAATTGTTTACCCGACACGTCATCCTACATAAACCCGTCTTTGGCGTGATGCCTCAATCTTTCGAATATTCTGATCTAATATGATTTCTGACCTGTAAGGTTACCAGAATAATAATCATACACTGTTTGTTAATTGGCCAGAGGAGAACTGGCACCCCGACTGTGCCTGGTTTCTCCCAAGGTTTATTTTTCTCCATTCTGCTTGCTCAGTTGGGGACACTAAAATTTTGGTCTAAATTTTCAACTAAATATCCAAATAAAATTAATTACCAAACGAAATGAATCAACTAGATCTCTGATCTGCCCGCATTATCACTATATGATAAATTGAAATGAGCAGATGACATCACCGTTTTCTCCAAAGCAAACGTATAGCCGAATCAAATTTTGTTGCAATATTTTCCTGTTTAACACTGTAAAGCTGCTTTGAAACAATCGTCACTGTAAAAGTGCTATATTATAAATAAAGTTGACTTCACTATGAAGCCCCTCCTTCTGAAAAGCACACGGTGCTCTGATTGGTCGGCAAAAGCAGTATGTTGTGATTGGTCAAGCGCTTCCAGCATGTTTGGGAAATGTCCCGCCCCTTATCATAACCGCCAGTTTCAACACACTACTAACTCAACCAAGCCCCGCCCCTTTATTCTGCAAATTAATTATTTAAATCAGGAATACTGTGACCATAGTCTGTATAAAACAATGGACGAAGTGTCCGTGACATCAGCCGTAGGTTTCTGAAGAGCATTTTTGAAGCCCAAAGTCGCCATCTTGGTAGTGCGTCACCGCGCATAACTAAAAATGGGCAAAGAGGTCGGACGTGGGTGGAGCTGAGGTGCCTGGTTGACAAACGGCTAGTAGTTACAGCAGTGGCAATCCATCTGTCACTCAAGTGGCCACGCCCTTAATTATGCAGAACTTTAAGGCTGTTGTCATGAAGGGAAATATTAGCTCTATAGACCAAAACCACTTTCTGTACAAGACTGTAAACATGTTTTTTCCTGCTGTAAATGTGGGCATTTTAACATGGGATTGACTCCCATATTGGAGAACGTCTCTAGTGGCCAGTCAATGAATTGCAGTTCCGTGTTGGATTCCAGAGAGACCAGAAGGTTGGTGCTTGATTGTGACGTGTTGGTAAGACTACTGAGAGTTCAGAAACACGGACACTGATATAGAGAAGAACTCCCGAACTTTGCGGAGCTTTTTCATGCTCAAACAGCAACATTTCACAATACACATCATCTCACCTGGGATGAGTTGTGCATATGTCAGACTGACGTAAAGAACACTAATGAGAATCTTATCAGCCAATGGATCCAGAGCGCTGCCCAGAGCAGACTTCTGATTGGGCCAGTTACGAGCGATGTAGCCATCCAACTGAAAGTGAAACCATTGATCAATACCACAATATCACCTTTAGGACAGTAAAAATAAAAATCACTAAGCATTACAGATCATAAGATTATCAGATCACATTCTCTTCAGCTTACCAAGTCTGTTGCTCCGGCCAGTGCAAAAAGCCCCAGAGAGACGTGGAAGTACTGTTCTATGATTAAATATCCCACAAGAGGAGACAGAACAATCCGGGCTATACAGAGGTAATTAGGGATCGTCCATGGATTCTCATACTGGGAATAAATGACATGACATTTAACACACTTAAAAATGCATGAATGTAATTGCTGTAGATACTAAAGCAGTATCAGTATGGTTTTATTTAATGCCATGTCCGCACCTATGGCTATCTTTATGGCAAAAAAAAAAAAATACATATACACAAAAATAATAATTAATATTATACAACATTTTTAACATTAAAATACCTTTCTGGTAAAATCTTACTAACAAAAGCCTTCAGTGACTTCATAAATATGTTTTCTACTTTATTAAAGGCGGGACAGTACAATAAAATATTGCATATACTAATGCATATATTATTGTTTGTAAACAACACAGCACTATGATTTTCTTACTCAGAATTTTTGTTGTTACTGTACAAATATCTATATCTTTAAAAAAATATCTAAATATCATTATTACATCAAAAATGTTAATTATGAACTTGATCCACTAGAGTTTGACAGCTACAAAGTTACACAATACTAGATCTATTGTTTTATCAGCTATTTTTTTATATTTGTATTATATATATATAAGTATTGTTTATTTTAGTCTAATCATTTATTTATTTAAATATATATTTTTAATTTACTTAACTTGAATTTACTTTACTTTTATATATTTGTTTTAATATTCTTTAGTATTTTTTTTCACATAGAATTAAAAAAATATTTCATATGTTTTAATATAAGAATTTCGAATATATAAATAATATATTGAATATAATAATTATAGGTTATATCTAATTGTTATTTAAATTCAATGTATTATCATTGGTTATTTATTTATTTTAATCTAATTATTTATTTATTTATTTTATCATTTACTAAAATATAATTTAATAATAATTTACTTTAACATATTTATTTTAATATTCTTTACTATTTATTTATTTTTTAACAGTTTTCTCTGGACTTCCGTAAAAAATTGGGATTTAGATTTATCGGCTTTCAAATATAAGAAATATTGGTATCAGACAAAATTTTCATATCGGTTCATCCCTCGTTTTTAGTTTACTTGTTTATATGTAATTATTTAATTTAAATGTATTATTATTATTATTGATTATTTATTTTAATCTAATTATATATACGTTTATTATAATATAATTTTAACATTGACTTAAATATAATTTACTTTTATATATTTTTTATTTTAATATTCTTTACGATTTGTTTATTTTTTCAGTTTTTGTTATCGCTAATGTTTCCATGGTTTCAAAACCGGAAAAACAAGGGTAATGTCACTGACAGGCGACACACGGTCCGTGTCCTGGTTAAAATTTCTTAATTCCCCGGACTATAAACGTTCTTGGAAACATTTGGGATAATGTTAGTTCAAAAGTCAACAAAATATATAAGACTGTTCTAGTGGTTTTGGGATATTTTAATCCAAAAATCGGACATATTGTGTCTTTAATTTAAATGTATCATTATTGTTGTTTATTTATTTATTTAAATCTTATTATTTATGTTTTTTTATATATATAATTTAATTCATATATTTATTTTAATGTTTTACTCTGTTCACCCGGAGTTCCTCGGACCGCAATTTTAAAACCCCTGACGTCATTTAATCATAACTAAGACAAGTGTGAAGAAACGAAGTGTGTAAAGAGTCACTCACCAGCTCTTTAAACTGGAAATGTCCCTCTTTAGCTGGAAGCGATGAGGCTTCTTGTCCTTGAACTTCCTCCTTTTCCCTTGAATCCAGCTTGGAACATTTTTCTCCCAAAACTGGCTTCCTGGACGCATCAGTGCAGAAGCCACGTGACCCACACAGACTAACAGCAGCACTGAAGCCACTGCGCGACCCTGGCCGCGGACGCTTCTGTGGTTTAGACCCACATATAACAGACGCGAGGGGGTCAGATCTCTGATGAAGGTCCAGATCGGGTCCACTGGAGGTCCAGCAGCTGGTCTTCAGTCTCTGGAGCCATCTGAGCTCTGCTGTAGTGTTCTTCAGCTGCAGGTTTGCAGGTCTCCTGTGGTGGCAGGTGGCAGCAGTGCTGGCGCTCAGTCTGTGGATGTGTCCTTTAGCACAGCCGAACCAGCTCTTAGCCAAACAAGCTGCCAGAAACATGTCAGCTGCTTTATCTCAGTGCAAGTAGATTATATATATTCGCTATCTGTTTAACCGAGCATCCAGCGGCATATTTCGACATTAATTCCTTCATATTCTCCTATATATTTAAGACATTCACTTGCGACCATAGACCCACATGTTTGTGCCCTGCCGTGTTCCGACCCGCCTGCGAATGTTTACGACAGTTGTCAAGAGAAATGGCGTGTATTAAAGGGACCGCGCTCTAATATGCGTTTTAATAAAAATGAACTAACGCAGACTATTAGATGCAAAGTGGTAAAATAATTTGATCTCTGATGGTAGCGGATATTGACCACATTTTAATGTAGCAACTGTTTTTTCATTCATAAGGGTGCATCACTGTGCCATATTCTAATATAACATGTTATAAAAATGCAATTAAATTTATCAGCTAATAAATATAAACACTAATATTGTTGGAATATGGAATTATATAATTTGTTTCACCACACATAAAAAATGTAAAAGTAATTTTATCTCGCTACTGTTTTCTCGCAATTGTCAGTTTATCAATTCTGTGGAAAAAAGGATATAATAATATATTTTTAATGCATTTCTGAGAAAAGGTCAAAATTGTGGGATTATAAAGTCATGTACCTTTTCATTCAGTGACAGAAACATGTGTGTATATAATAATTATAAATAATATAATAAATGTAAACTAAAATGTCATAATTTAGTGTCATTATCATAATCGAGTTAAAAAACTTTAAGAATGTGACATTTTTGTGGGGTTTTATTAAGTGGCCAAAACAATCTTCCATAGCTCTATATATAATAATAATAAAATATTGATCCATAATATAATGTAAAATGCCATAATCATAATTAACATAGGAACATCTTGAAATTACGTTCAGAACGTGACACCATTATCTTTTTATTCAGTGGTGGAAACAAGCTTCCGTATTAATATATAAAATAATTATAAATAATATAATAAATGTCATAATTTAGTGGCATAATCATAATCAACATAGGAACTCTTTCAAATAGAGTAAAATACATTGTATAATTTAGTTTGATCTGTTTATTTTGATATTTTACAACTCGTTAATGTATACATATTGCATATTCTTTTCTTTTAAACTATTGCAGGTGCATGTATTATGTGTGAGTTATTTTCCTGTAAAAATGGTATAAACAGCATTCAGTACTGAACACAGGAGCACCAGACACACAGCTAACATCGCTACCAGTCATACCATATCATATACAAAACAATACAAACATTTGGTTTTAACATTCAGAAATATGCTAATGGTTTGGTTTTGTGCACGGTATTTACAGGTACATACTATTTAAAGAGAACTATGTGCATGAAAACAATGCACAGTTAATAACAGAAGCATTTAATGTAATCATGTGATATAAATATAATATGTGTTGCTTTAAAAACAGACCCAACAGTACATCATAGGAGATGTTCACTCATATGGTCTGAAGCTGATAGATCCTGTGGCCTTTCTTCAGAAGGTAACCCTGTTCGTTGAGGGCACCGATAAAACCCTCAAAATCCACAACCTGAGAAAAGAGGATGATAGATCAAACAGGACCTGACGTTAAAAGATCATTCAAAGTGTGCTATGTAGCGTAGTAGATGATGCTCACCTGTATCTGCAGATCTTTAGCGAGCTGTCGCAGCTCCTGGAGCTCAAACATGCTTTTGCTGGTGCGCTCAGAGAGCTTGTTCAATGCCGTGACAAATTTCTTGACTTTCGAGCGGTTGCTCATGCCAGAGCCGAGCTGAGAACGGTCGAAATCCAGGCGGCCAAATTCATCTGAGTACGTGTCTGTTAGGCTAAACGCAGAAGAACATGAAGGATGCAGCATTAATTAAACAACCAAGGAAATATAATCAAGACTGCCATGAAAATGATATCAACATGTTTCAGAATCATGTCATGCAAGTTGTGTCTCAAATGACATGCTATATGAGTGCATGAAGTGTCCACCAGGCCACACTTTATTTTTTCGGTTAAATAAGTGCATCATCAGGGAATTTTTTCCTGTTGGTACTTACAGTGTGAAGACACTCACACTATACTCACACTATTTATCCTACAAAATGGCTTAAACTTAAAGGGATACTTCACCCAAAAATTAAAACCACCCTCACCCTCAAGCCATCCAAGGTGTTTATGGCATTCTTCTTCCAGACGAACACAATCAGAGTTATATTAATAAATGTCCTGGCTCTTCAAAGCTTTATAATGGCTGTGACTGCTACCTGAGATTTCGAAGCCCAAAAAAGCACATCATCCATCATAAAAATGCTCCATATCACTCCGGGGGCTTAATAAAGGCCTTCTGAAGCGAAGCCATTTATAACTTTATCAACTATAATCACTGGCTTCTGGTAACGGCTGTACGCGAGTCTAGTTCCGGCGGAAGAGTGACCTCTGACCTGATGCATGATGTCGGAGTAGCGTAAGCTCAGGTGAGAGTAGACGCCTCTCGCAGTTCAAACAACAAACTCAAGCTCCTCCCACATTTCTCTTTAAACATTCTCTAAATTGTGACCGGCGTTTGGTTTTGCTCGATCGTCTGCGCTGTTGTGCTCGTCAATACGTCATGCGTCGTGTCCAGTGTTGGGCAAATTACTTAAAAAAAGTAATTAGTTATAGTTACTAGTTACTTCTTACAAATAGTTACTGAGTTACATCATTATAAAAGTAACTAATTACCAGGGAAATTAACTACTGAGTTACTTTTTTTTAGTGCCTCCAATATTAAATATGTTAAATAAATGAGTTGGACATAAAATAGAATATGAAATAGAATAAATTATTATTATAAAACATTAATGTACTCTATTGTAATGTTGCGGTGGGACAATGTGAGAGACAACTATCAAATTCAATACATTACTGTAAATATTACTTTTTACATTTACGCATTTGGCAGACACTTTTAACCAAAGGGGACAGTCCCCCTGGAGCAACATGGAGTAAAGTGACACACTCAAGGACACACTGGTGGTGACCACTGGGATCGAACCAGCAACCTTCTGTGCATCAGTTCCATGGTTTAACCCACTGGACCACCATTTACCATAGGAGGAAGGTCGAGCCAGCCAGGACTCGAACCTAGAATCTTCTGATCTGTAGTCAGATGCGTTATCCATTGTGCCCACTGGCCCAAATATTAGGCTATCAGTAGGCTTATAGTGTATATTATAAGTAGGCCTACTATAGTGTAAATATTTTTAGTACTGTACTACTCCTTTGGTAGTGGAGCGTTATCAACTGGGTTTTTAGCCAGTAATTTTGTGTAATTTTAGCCAGGATGATGTGCGGTGCTTCATTAGATTAGAATTACTTTCCACCGACGTGAAGAGACTCTTTCTTCCTGGGCATAAGTTGCACGTTACATAAACATTCATACATTCATCTCAACGGGGGAAAAGTTGCGCTTATACTTCCAGTTTGCGAAAGCTACCTTTGAATGTGTGTGTGTGTGTGTGTGTCAGTGTGTGTGTGTGTGTGTGTAAGAGTTTATGTGTGTGAACTCAACCTATCAACCTCAACCTTGTCTTCCACCCACCAATCACCATCAGCTATGTGTTACTACCCCACCCACCTCCCAACAAGCATGCACGCCCGCCCGCCCGCACGCACACACACGCGAACTCACACGCGCGCACACACACACACACAAACCAGAGAAAGAAAAACGTTGCAGGTTCGACTGACAGAGAGCCTGTTCGGATGCAAACCGCTTCAGTCAGCTCAATTATAGTACCGCCGCGTTTTTTTCCTCAGTAACGCTAACGGCGTTGTAACGGTAATTCATTTGATTACTCGTTACTGAAAAAAATAATTCCGTTAGTAACTCCGTTTATCTATAACGCCGTTATTATCCTGTCCACCTCCACCACCTCTTTATCTGCAGACGATTTTGCCCACTTCTTCATTAAATAAAACTACAACCATCAGCAGTCAGTTCCCACCCCCACACACGCAGGACTTTAGATCAGCCACATCCACAGCCAAACATCTTCTCCCCTCCTTCTCTACACTCACTGAGGCAGAAGTATCTAAACTTCTCCTCTCCAGCCATCCCACCACCTGCCCTCTAGATCCCATCCCCTCACACCTTCTACAAGCCATCTCTCCTACACTCCTACCAGCACTCACACACATCATCAACACATCTCTCTGCACTGGTTTTTTCCCTACCACATTCAAGCAGGCTCGAGTCACCCCACTGCTTAAGAAACATCACTTGTAGAGAAATACAGACCTATTTCTCTCCTGCCATACATAGCGAAAACACTTGAACAATTTGTTTTCAACCAGGTTTTATTTTTCCTCTCACAGTCTAATCAGCTGGACATTAACCAGTCAGGTTTCAAAAAGGGCCACTCAACAGAGACTGCATTACTGTCAGTCACTGAATCCCTGCGGATGGCAAAAGCTGCTTCCAGATCATCAGTCCTCATCCTCCTCGATCTATCTGCTGCTTTTGACACAGTGAATCACCAGATTCTTCTGTCCACCCTCTCATCACTGGGCATCACAGGGACCTCACTCCACTGGTTTGAGTCTTATCTCACAGGTAGGTCCTTTAAGGTTGCCTGGAGAGGGGAGGTATCCAAAGCACATCAACTGACCACGGGGGTTCCTCAGGGATCAGTGCTGGAACCTCTTCTCTTCTCCATTTACACTACATCACTGGGACCCATCATACAGGCACATGGCTTCTTATACTACTTAAAACAGATTAGCTTATAACGCTAGTTTATGGGGCACAGAATACGTACAATTAAATCGCTATTTAATACCACTAACAAGACTCAAAATAGCCTCACACTAACACGGTAGCATAATGAAACAGTTTAATAAAAAGATACTTTATAAAGACAGTACATTACGCGTATACAGGCAGACGGCATCTTGTAAAACAGTCTCGACGAGTCGAGCCACGGTGATGAACTGTGACTTGGAATCTCATAAAAGTATATTGTCCGTTGTTTCCGGAAGAAAGCACTGAACGCAACCGACTCGTCGAGACTGTTTTACAAGATGCCGTCTGTCTGTATATGCGTAATGTACTGTCTTTATAAAGTATCTTTTTATTAAACTGTTTGTACACTTACAACGTTCTCAATGCTTCGGTTTGCATGTAGGGACCCTCATTATGCTACCGTGTTAGTGTGAGGCTATTTTGAGTCTTGTTAGTGGTATTAAATAGCGATTTAATTGTACGTATTCTGTGCCCCATAAACTAGCGTTATGAGCTAATCTGTTTTAAGAGATAAAACTCTTTACATTCGATTTTCATGAAAACGCTTCCCAGAGAACGATATGCTCGGGAACCATGTGTTAATTACCCCTAGGTTCATTTTTCACCAGAGTTGTCCTTTATAGCACTTTTTTTGCGTTTCTTCGCCTAATCATGACTGATCACTTCCTGTACTCCTCAGTTGTAAGTCGCTTTGGATAAAAGCATCTGTTAAATGCATAAATGTAAATGTAAATGTTATTCCCCTCACTGGTCGTGTCAGAGGTCACTCTTCGGCCTGAACATGATTAATGTACGGCCGTTACCAAAAGCAAGTGAATATAGTTTCTAAAGTTACAAATATTTATATTTTTCTCACAGAAACACATTGCTGGGCTTAGAAGGCCTTTAGTAACCCCCTGGAGCTGTATGGATTACTTTTATAATGAATCTCAGGTACCATTCACTCCCATTATAAAGCTTGGAAGAGCCAAGGTATTTATTAATATATAACTCTGTGTTTGGCTGAAAGAATAATGTCATATACAGTACACCTAGGATGGCTTAAAGGTGAGTAAATTATGGGATATAAGACTTTGGCCATGAGCGTAGAAAGGCGTGTTCATTGCGTGGACTTTGTTTTCAAGAGCTCAAGTCACTTGCACATGTGTTGTTGTACACACAACGTCCGTGAGTACTCAAAAATTATGCCAGCATGGAAGTCTGCGGACCCTCCATGCGGATAGTGTGTGGACCGGCATGGAACGCACATGGTATACTTAGTATACAAGTATACTAAGAACAGTGCTAGGATAGTTAAGTAAGCGAATTGTAATATTAGAATTTTCCCAATATGGGTGTAAATAAATTGCATTTAAATTATTAGTAACAATCATAACTATATTTTAGTATATAACCCATAGCAAACGCAGCTTTTATGAGTCACCTGTGTTTCATGATCTCCACAACATCCTCTGCATCACTTTGTGTAGCTTTTTCCCTAAGCTCGACACGAGCTCTCGCCTGCAGAGAGAGAGAGACCTTTTGATTGTCATGCAATGCAGAGACCCTAAATTAATTACTTAGACATCAAGTAATCAAATTTTTATTTATTGCACTTTTTATTTCATGTCTGTAATAATCAGACCAAAAGTACTAAAACCTAATCTTGTCGGCAAGGTAATATAAACATTTTTATCTAACAAAATGCAAATAGTAACTCATGGTTTTGTTGGGCTGTGTTATTATCGTTAACTAAAACCATTAAAACATTTCTGGATAATTGAAATAAAGCTGAAATAAAGTAAAATGTAAATAATAGTTTAAACTAAATGGAAATTAAAAAGCATTAAATTGAAGCACTGAAATTATAAACTGGAAATAAGCTAAAACTGAAATAAAATAAATGAAATCTAAAAGCAATATTTGAATTAAATAATAAAGAAATTACTAAAAATGTAACTAAAATTAACACAAAAACTAAAAATATACTATATATAAATTAAAAATCTAATGCAAAATATTAACAAAACTATAATAAAAATAAAAATAAAAGAACACTGCTGTGAAGAAAACTAAAGGCTATTCTAAGAAAGAACAGGAATAGGTATTTCCGCCACCAAATAAAATTATTTAAAAAAAAAGGTAATGGAATGGTGTGAAAAAACATTTGAATATCCCCCAAAATATATCCATTCACTCCCCTCTGGCTCTGAACCCAGACTTTCCTATTCAGATTAGGAGCATTGGACTGCTGGACTGGAGTTTAAAAGGTTTGTCTGATTTCTCAGGATTGTTTTATTCTGAAACTTTGAGATCATTTGAACAAATTAGAATAGAGTTTGATATCCCCTCCGAAGACTTTTTTAAATATCTTCAAATTCGGCATTTTATAGAGTCGCTTTTAAAGCAAAACACATTTCGTTTCAAACTATCTGAATTGGAAGAAACCATACTGTCAGTCAATTCTTTCAAAGGTCTTATTTCCAAATTTTATGCCTTACTAGTTTACTCTGACTCTTCAGTTTACTCTTTGAAACCATTGTGGGAACAGGACCTAGGAGTTCAGTTTAATTTCAATGACTGGACCAAGATCTGTGATGGTTTCCAAAATGCACCTCGATTTCCATTCATGAACACAATTTTAAATTCTTTAACAGAATTTATTTTACACCTGTCCGTCTGCATAAAATGTTCCCAGGGTGTTCCAACCTCTGTTTTAAATGCAAAACTTGTAAGGGCACATTTTTTCATGTATTTTGGTCCTGTGTTCTCATCCAACCATTTTGGAGAGGGGTTCACTCTGCAACTCAGGAGATAACGGGAGAACGTTTTCTCTTATCTCCCTCACTATTTTTGTTGAATGACTTTCCTAAAGACCTTTTTGACTCAGACACCAGATCTCTGTTTACAATCCTTGCATTTCTGGCTAAGAAATGTATACTAATAAAATGGTCTTCATCTCAGGTCCCAACTATCTCCATGTGGATTTCTCAGCTGTCAGCATTTCTGCCTTTGGAGAAATTGACTTATGACCTCAATCATAAACAGGACAAATTCAGGAGCATTTGGCAACCTCTCCAATCCTTCCTACAGAAATTTTGATTTTTCATTTTTAAGAGTGGCTTCTCTTGTCGTTTTTTTTTTTTTTTTTTTTTTTTTTTGTAATATAGGTACATTTGTACAATCTATTTAACTTGCAGCGCTTGGGGTTTGTTTGTTTGTTTGTTTGATTGTCTATGTCTTCCTTGTTTGTATTATCTGAAAATCCTTAATAAAAAAAAAAAAAAAAAAAAAAAGGTAATTGCGACTTTATCACACAATTCATCTTTATATAGGCAACGGGACTACACTGAAAACTGCCAATGCTTGCTACCTCTGTGAGTCGGATGAGGGACTCCAGCTGGCGGGTGGTGATGGGCGTGCTGTCGGCTGTCTGGTTCTGTTTGCGCAGCTCCAGATAAAAGTCCTGCAGAACCTGCGCAGCCTCTGCGGAGAGAGACGGGTGAACGTAGTGCCGGGCGTAACCCACGTACTTCCTCAGGAGCTGGTGAGGGATGGGGTCAAAGCTCTCTCCAGGAACCACCTGAATAAACAGAAATGAACATTATTACAGCTGTAATATACAGCACAGTAACAACACATTTATAGTATGCATGCATTAATAACACATACTGTACATACTGTAAATTAAGTCAATAATTAAAACATGATGCAGTAGCTGTTGTGCATTCAAATATACATAAGCAATAGTAATAGTGATACTTGCATAAGGAAACATTATTAATGAAAGCTATTATGAATTTGTTACACAATATTCTCATTTGTTAACATTAGTTATGCAATACATGAATTAACAATAAGCAATATTATATACAGCATTTATTAATATTTGTTAGTTATAATATTAATACATACAAATTTTGTTAGTCAATAACACAATTGTTCATTGTTTATGTTAGAAAGTGCATTAACTAATGTTTACAGATACAACTACGATTTTGAAATAAAGCATATTAATAAATGTAGAAATTTACATTAAGATGTTAGATGATTAAATGCTATAGAAGTACTGTTCATTGTTAATAATAAAACATGAAACCTTTTTGTAAAGTGTTACTATGAAGGATTAGCATTAGAACTGGGGCCTATTGCACAAAACTAGGATACGGGATTAAGCCGGGATATCTTGATGATCTTGTCATCTGTATGCAAAATTTAGTACACCGCTGTCGTGTAAACTTACCCTGAAGGCACACTCACACCAAGAACGATAACGAAAGATAACTGTATATTGGTGGATAAATTGAGCCAGGTTCACCAAGATATCCCAGCTTAATTCCTTTTCCTAGTTTTGTGCAATAGGCCCCTGGTCCAGAAAAGGTACAAAAAAATCATAAATACACTTAACAGATAGTAGTTGTTTTACATTCAGATATGAATGACAAACAGTAATAGTGCAAATAGCACTAATGTTAGTTAATGTTATTAATGAAAGTCATTAGGAAGTTTGTAAGTCTCATTTGTTAACATTAGTTATTGCATAATAGCTAACATGAGCAATGTTTTCTTCCCAAGCATTTGTTAATCTTTGTTAAAGCTACACTGTGTGATATTTTCCCCCTTCTAGCGGTGAAAAGGTATATGACCATCCAGTGAATATTAGTTTCTGTTCCTCTCAATTCCGATTTCGTTTTAACTCCTACGGTGGCTGATTTAGTCCAAGATTAATATGGCTTCCAGTTCGATCAAGTGATGAGGTTACTTTAGAAAACTATTATAATTTGCAGTTATTTAATTTGTCCGTTAACATGTAGGTTATGACATCTATGTAAAATGAATAATAGTTTTACCTTTTCGTTATTTTTTACCATTTCATTGCTAACATCAGCGATCAGGTTCCCAGATGAATGCAAGCTAATCTTAGTAAAGTAACTTTTATCGGTGCTATCGTTATTCTGTATATTGTACGACATCACTAGCGTAAGGCAAAGTTTACACTGTAGGCTATATCAGTCTCAAGCAATCCCCCTCTTCACATTCGACACAGTGCCATCGAGTGTTAAAACGCCAAAGGCGAAGCTTGAATTTACGGGTATGTCCCTCTTTGGCTAATGTAATTTCAAGATGGAGGGGCAACATTGTGACGCGCATTCGAACCCCTCACCCATATGTATTTTCAGTGGCATATTATACACTTATGAGAATAGTTTATTACTTGAAAGAAGTAAATATACATTAATGAGCATATATATTTTTGAAAGAACTAGGTGTTTTTAGCTAAGAATAAACAAAAAAAGTTACACAGTGTAGCTTTAATGTTAATTTTAAAAATACAGTTGTTCAGTGTTTGTTCATGTTAGTTCACAGTGCAATAATGTTACCAGATACAAATTTTAATATAAAAAATTGTATTAGTAAATGCTGAAATTAACTAACTAAGATTAATAAATGCTGTAGATAACAAATAAAGTGTTACCATGGAGGGGTGTCAATAAAACTGGTTAAGAAATGAAGAGAAGGCGGATGTTACTTTGAGTCTGTCTGAGAGCGGTTTCTCCGAGGACACCTCCAGAATGGAGATGCTGGACTCCTGCGTACTGTAGCGGGAGACCGCAGCACTGCTGACTGCTCCGTTCTTCCCTGCTCGCATGGCCATCACGTGCTCGGACAGCAGGTGGTCGTGGTCCTCATTAGGGGTGTCCAACAGGATGAAGACCAGATCAAACCTGGACAGCAGGGCACTTCCCATTCTAAAGTGACACAGGAAACACTTTTAACATATTATGCCCTTTTACAAAGTCTTGATGTTGTTTTTGATCTCTACTAGAGCGGGTTTTCATGCTTGAATGTTCAAAACTGTTTGTCATTGTTGCAGCTCGTCTATTCCCAGTCTGTCAGTAATGCTCTGTTTACTTCCTGTCTCTATGAAGCCCCTCCTTCTGAAAAGCACACTGAGTTCTGGTTGGTCGGCTGGATCAGTGTGCTGTGATTGGTCAAGAGCTTCAAGTGTGCTTGGGAAATGTCCCGCTCCTAAGCAGGCCTGCCACTTTATACTGCATATTAATTATTTAAATGAGGAATACTGTGACATGTTGGTTCCATTGTGTAATGCAAATTTATGTGTAGGGCGGAGCTATCAAAATAGGGGTTAGGGCGTGTTCTAGATATGGCTTACCCCACCTTTAAAAGAACACTCCACCGTTTTTAGAAATAGGGCTTATTCTACATCTTTCCTACATTTAGATATGTGGGCAAAGTCTCAGAGCATGCATTGTTTTAATTTGGCAGGGTCGCGCTAACTTAGCTTAACATAATGAATGGAATCCTATGTTGCCAGCTAGCATGTCCCGAGTAAAAGTAATCCAAAAAAAAAAGATTACTTCTTGTGGCCAGAGATATCACGCAACACATGCACAACATAAGCCGGTATGTTGAGGGAAGTTTGGGGATTTCATGTGTGGTGTGATATCTCTGCGCCCAAGTAGCAGTGCTTCGCCTGTGCTTCCCCATTATATAGTCCCAAGTTAATATCTGCCTAGGAAATCGCCTAGTCTTAATCTGCATCGCTATTTGTACTCGTTGTGAATACGCAGGCCACAAGAAGTAATTAGGTGTTTTTGTTTTTTTGGATCACTTTTACTCGGGACATGCTAGCTGGCAACATAGGATTCCATTCATTATGCTAAGCTAAGCTAGCGGCGACCCTGCCAAACTAAAACAATGCATGCACTGAGACAAAAATACATTTTCCCACATATCTAAATGTAGGAAAGAAGTTGAATAAGCTGGATTTCTAAAAAACGAAGTCACTTACATTTTAGATGCAATATTGACTGTTTTTGTTATATTTTAGCAGTGAAAATAGTTCTAAACAAAGATCACAGCAGAACCATAATGCACCTCACAGCAACACAGTGTGTTACTGAATGATTCAGCATTTTGAATGAATCGGTTGAATCAAAGATTCAATGACCCATTCATAGACAAATGCCTCCTTCTTGAATGAATCAGCCATTTGAATGAATCGTTTCAATGAATCGACTCAATGACTCACCAACACGGTCACCTGCTTCATGTTTGTTTCATGTTTAAACACTTTCCAACATTTCTTATTTTGTATATTGAACAAATATAAAAAAAATCTCAAAACATTTAATGCAGTTGAAATTTTTCAGTGTATATTATTTTATTGGTAACAGCCCTATAGTGTCTTATTCTAAATTAATTTATTGATCAAATTTAAGAATATAAATTGTAAGCTGAAGCATAGCCTATATTTATCAAGATTAGAGGGGAAAAATACCTTTATAAAAGGTAAAAATATCACAAATATATAAGCTGATTATATTTACAAAAATTTTTCCATGCAAATTTTTTACACGGACAAGTGAATGACAGATTTACATGACAATCCCATGGACAGGCTTAATGTTGAGCCCTGCAATAAAATAAACACATAAATGTGTATTTTGGATGTTTTATTTTCACTAGTCTGAAAATAAACATGTTATGGATGCAAAATCGCTCAATTTACCAGTGGTTGCCTGTAGTCGTGTGTAGCCTTATGTTCTCAAATCTAACCTCTGACTGAAGTGTTTATTATTATTCATTTATTAAACGTTATCATATTGATTTGGCTGATCTTTCATAAACCATTAGCTACTCAGGATTACTGGTGCGTTCACAATTTGTTGCATATCGCTTTATCTTAAACCCAATAAACTTCATAATCAATGTACACAAAAAATGATAGTATAATTAGAAGCCGTTCACTCACTTCAGGTTCTCAGAGACAGTCTTGGCTTTATTGTAATGCCCTCCGGCAGGATTGGCGGCTGCGATGATGGAGGTTCGAGCAGGAAGGGTGCAGACAATCCCAGCTTTAGCCAGACTGATGCTCTGCTGCTCCATGGCCTCCAGAAGAGCCTGATGCTGACTGCCCATCTTATCAAACTCATCAATGCAACAGATGCCTGGAGAAATTTATAAACTCACGGTTTTTAAATGAATATACCCAGGTAACACACTTCCACATTTGTATCCTGAATTGATTTATGTTTCTCAAACTATGGTCTTCTGTTTAAAAACCTTGATCTCCCAACACCAGCGCTCCAGCCTCAAGAGCGTAGTCTCCCGATCCGCTGTCCCGGGACAGAGATACAGTCAGTCCTGAGGAGGTGGTCGTGTTTCCACAAACATATACACCCCGTGGAGCCACATTACACACTGCCTGGACACACACACACAATAACAGCACACATAATGCATTTTTACATCATTTGACTGGGTGATAATGATAAATGCATTAGAAGGGCTCATATTATCATGTACCTGTAACATCTGACTTTTACCAAGTCCAGGGTCTCCAACGATAAGCATATGTGGGTCGCCTCTTATTGGGATACGATTTTTATCGTCAACATACTTCTGACATCCGCCAAAAAGAGCCAGAGCCAATCCTGCTTTAACAAGCTGAGAAAGCACAGGGAGAGCAGACAAATTAAACAAGTCATGCTATTTTATCGTTTCATTTACTACATCTATACTGCAAAAACAGGACTGGATAATAATTCAAGTTAAAAAAGAACACAATATTTGGACACTCACCAAATGGCCATAAATGGCAGGACAAAGAGAGCTGCAATTAAATGGACAAAGTCACATTAGCTTCTTCTTCATTGATAATGCAGTATATGCAACAAGTGAAGATGTTATGCTATTAAGATGTTAAAGGTTCAGTCAGTGTGTAGTATTTATGTGGATCTATTAACAGAAATGCAATATAATATACATAATAACTATGTTTTCAGTGGAGTATAAAGACCTTTCATAATGAACCGTTATGTTTTTATTACCTTAGAATGAGCCGTTTATATCCCGTCAAGTTTCTACAGTAGCCCTAAAGGGACAAACTGTTCTACAGAGCGCTAGTTACTCTTTGCTGTCTCAGATAATGACATTTTTGTCCTGTTTCGGCCCCCGTAGCTTCTCTATGTGGGGTAAGCAATTCGAAACCTCGCCGCTAGATGTCGCTAAAAAAATAAATAAAATCACACACTGCACCTTTAAGTCTAATTATTACACGGCTCTGTGGAATACATGATTCTGATTGGTCAAATCGTACCATCCAGCGGTATGTTATTCCCAAATAACAACTGGTAAAAACTGGACGAGTGAGAGACGTGGAAGGAGCGAGCGAGACCGGTGCATGATTGAGAATTAGAGACACAAGTGAAGGAGGAGAGAGGACCAGGACTTTTCTCGTCCTTCACCTGTGTCGCTCATCCTTATATGCCTCTGTGCTCCCTCATGAGAGGACTCGAGACTGTTGAGGAAAATTTAATTATTTATGTTCTGTCTCTGCCATACACAAACACCTCTAAGCAGGGGGTCACGAACACCTAGTTTGGAGACTCTCTTGTGTTTTAAATTAGTTCTAAGACAGAAGGGGGGGGCCATTTGTGTGTGTGTATGTTAAGTTTGCCCTGTAGGAAATGTACTGAGAAGAGTTGCTCAAACATTGGGGGTATAACTGCTTGTGGGGTTTCTTTTGTCCTCAGTTCACACTTGGGGCAGACATTGTTTGGTTGCTTCAATCGTGGACTCTTTCTTGCATGAAATTAAATCTTTATAAAGACAATTGGCTAAGGTTTGTCTCTTATTCAGGAATGTAACGGAGTAATTTTTAATTGCCATAACAAGACCGGTGTGCCTTGCCGCAGGTGACGCTCATTCTCAATCAAGCACCGGTCTCACTTGCTCCTCCCACGTCTCTCACTCGTCCACCGTGCCACAGTGAGCTAATAAATATTAAAACTCAAATCATTATTTTGTCTAGTTATTTAATTATATGTCATCCAGGTATCGCAGACTCACTCTCTTGTTTCATTCAAATGCTGCTGCTGCCATTTCGCAATGATTGCTTTGTACACTTGTAATGGATAAGATAACAAACAGGTAAGTTCAAATCAATATCTCTTATCCCCATAGCAATCATTGCTATGGGATTGCGCCCATTATGGGCTTCAAACGTTGGGCATTTATTAATATAACTCTGATTGTAATCGTCTGAAAGAAGAATGTCATATACACCTAGGATGATTTGAGAGTGAATAAATCACATGATATATGATTTTTTGTGTGAATTTTTTTGTGTAAACTATCCAGAATCAATTTTTCGAATCTATTTCGAATCAAATTATTTTCTTATGTGGCAAGTAGCTGTGTAATGGGCAGGATAATGTACATCCAACCGGTTGTTATCGCAGAATAAACCCCTCAGGCTGCTGCAAGACCTGATCACTCTGTCAAGGTTTATTATAACAACCGGCTGGTTATACACTTTCCCTCACATGTTACTCACTTCACTATGAGTTTGAAAAGGTCCTCTTGTGCTTGAATCTCTTGGATGGCGTAGAGATCTTTAATGGAGAACTCCACTGAAGGTCCCTGGCCCTCAGATTCAGATGCGGCTTTGCTTTTCTGACCCTTCGAGTTGCTGACCGAATTTGCCTGAATGTACAACAGGAACATACACTTGTCCTTCTTGTTTCTGCCACTTCCTGAAGAAAAACACAAACACAAATCATGGAATACAACGGTCTTAGATTTTTCCAGGGCTGGATAATAAATAAAATAAGTTTGAATAAGACATTAGGGGCACTATTTAAACAATCTAAGCACATGGTCTAAAGCGCATGGCGCAGGTGCACTTAGGGCGTGTCCAAATCCCCTTTTTCTAGTGTAACGATGGGAAAAATGGTCGGCACATGGTCTAAAAGGGTTGTGCCTTGTCTCTTAATGAGTCATGGGTGTGTTTTGGGTGTAACGTGCAATAAACCAATCAGAGTCTCATCTCCCATTCCCTTTTAAATTTGCTGCAGATTTGCTGAACGCTTCTCCAGAGAGGAAACCTTTTATTTTTAATATTTTAAAATGTGTGTGCTGCTGCGCTTCCCTGTGTGTAATTAGCAGAGTGTATGCACGTTGTGCACCCACCTATAAGCACATATTACGAACACACCCTTTAAATAACACAAAAAATGCTGCGCTTTTGACTTTAGAGCAGGGTTCTTTTGGTCAATCGTTTTCAGTTCCTCAAAATAGCAAAGCACCAACAATGCTCCTGAACACAGCTGGTTTTCAGACCAGACGCCCATGGGCGAACAGATGGGCACGAGTCAATTTGTTATTTAAACAACGTGGTGCTGGAGGTGAAAATTATAACTGCGTCGGGCTGAAACTAGCAAAAACACTTCTGGCGCCACATTGGGCAGGGTGTATGATAGGGCCCAATAAGTCTAAAAAGCAGTCCATCCAATGGTATCGAATTAATAAAGACAGAGGCTATTTACACTACGCTGATATGTGATGGTAATACGGAGAAGAATGGGATCGGTAAAAAGCGGATTCCAACCACAAGTCCGCCACATTGTAGATCTAACGGCTGGAAAACATGGCGCTGTTGAGCTTCTACAGGCTCACGCATCTCCAATACAGCGCTTCAGAGCGGCTCAATCAATGAATAACACACATTTATAACAGGCAATTGTTTATGAATTAATGCTAACGCATAATGACAATGTTTACTTTACGAAATATATAGTGATATGTTTTAGACGGTTGTAACAATGCATGTTTGATCTCCCTCATCTGAAATTGAAAGAGCAGCTGCCACTGCAATAATGAGGCGTTTCAAAATAAGAGTCCCGGTGTATTCCGAGCTTGTTTATAATTAAAAGTCACGCATTATATATTCGTTTTTGGTTACATAATAAACTGCATTTAATTTCATTCCCATTTAATTCATAGTCAGGAGGAAAGACCAGTATTTGACACATATTCGTATCAGGGTTATAATAGTTACATAAAACCATTAAAAATCTCCATTACTCAAATAAATAAACAAACTTGAAGCTTTAGATTAACCTGATATACTAACTTAAACAGAAATACAAAGTTATAAAAAACATTTTTTTTTTAAAGTGAATTGATCTCTCTTTCATGTATTTTTAATGTCAAAAACACAATGATGTCACAATGTCAGTTCAAATAACAGTCGGTTATGTAATGCTTACATTTTCAATTAATGCATTACAATTGACCTAAACTCATTAGATTTTAGTCGACTAAAACTTAAAACAATTCAGGTGACAAAAATATGACTAAAACTAAATGGCATTTTAGTCAAAAGACTATGACTAAAACTAAATCAAAATTTGCTGTCAAAATTAACTCTGAACCAGACAATGGAATTTGAATTTAGTGTAAATAGACACTATGATAAATAAACAGATATAATATATCAATTAGAGTCTAAGAAATTGTATTATTTTGAGGGGTATAACAGCTCAACACAAAGAGCAGTGAGGGTGACCATCATCTAGTAACTGAGTCAGACAGAAGGCCACCCGAGGCTGTCCTGTTTCCACAGACCATCGAGGTCAGATGTAAAAATAGCACCAGCTGACTGTAATATGGACACATTTCTGAGCTTGCTAATTTACTGAGAATCAACCATTTGTTAATAAGAAAATGGCTTTTAAGAATCCAAGTAGCAGCAGCTTCATGCATACGAGTCTTTAGACTGACAGTGTGGACAATGTCTCATACCCTCTTCACTGGACACTTTAATGACCCCTGTGATGGTGACCATGTCTCCAGGCACACAGCTGTCTACCAGGTCCTGCGTGAGCTCACATTCAATGGTGCGTGGAATTCGACCGGACTCACGCTGGTCACCTGACATCATTTCCTGAACCCTGTGAAGAGCACAGAAGGAGAAATCATGGCAATGAGGGATGGTATTCTCTTTACATCTCACACCAAAGTGTTGCAATTGTTAGCCAATTTCAAATGATAAATGAATACTTATACAAGTAATACTAAAACAACACTGGCAAACAATCATCAGAATTATTTTATAATAGAAATTAAAGGTGCATTATGTGACTCTTCTATCCGCTAGAGGTCGCCTTTTCAAAACAAAGATGTTGCCAAGTTTGAGCGCAGAATCTTATTCACCACACTGCCGGTGGGGAAGAATCGGGACAGGACTCCGGCAGAAATCATGTTCATGGATGCAGTTATTAACGTTACTGTGGTGTGAAGCAGAGCAGGGGCGAGTGCTGTGGAGCTGAGCATGGCCGCTGGAGCGATTGTTACTCAACACACGGCTCGCGAGCAATGGGACTTTTATTATGACGGGACACAGTCGCCGGTACCATTTCCGCTGTTCCAGTCATGAGTATGAGGTAACGCAGCTCTGTTTATCATATTAGACACATCTGAGTGTGTTGAACATGATGTTATGCCATTACTCTGTGCGTTCTCTCGGCGGCTGCTGTGACACTTAACGCAGATATGATGTCACTGACAGGAGACGCCCTCACATGTCCCGGTTCATTGGTTAAAATAGCAATTTTCCTCAAGATTTACAAATAGTTGGAAACATTTGGGATATTGTAAGTACTCAACTGAACAAAATATATAACACTGGCCTGGTGGTTTTTGGATATTTTACTAAAAAAGTTTTACATAGTGCACCTTTAATAAAAAAATAAAATTCTCATGAAAAGAGAGCTGATCATATATTTGATGATGACTATATTTTAAATGGCATTTACACTGAAAGCAATAAAATGAAAAAGAAGAAAAAAACAGGAATATGAAACAGGTTCTTCTTAGGCACAATTATACATTTTCCTACTTTATTGTTTGCCAGTCGACAGTGAGTGTGAAAGGTGAACTTCTGTTTGGAGTGAATGACCGTCCACGACATTCAGCCTGTAAACACTGGAGAAGAAAATAATAATCACGTGTGACGTCACTAAATATAGCAACAGTGACATTCACTACTAATTTTATACGTATTGTTTACTGATTATTCTTTCTTTTCTCTGTAATTTTCCTTGTAGACATATAGCAATTAGTATTCTTTCCACTGAATCAAATAAAATATAGATACTACAACTAAACTAATCTAACATCTTATGCACAAGTAATGTCGGTTGAAGCTGAAAGAAACTGTACCTTAGTTGGTATGGTCCCATCAGGCAGTGTGACGCTCTGTGTGTCTCCACAGCTGTTACAGACGAACGCCAGCTTACTGCAGAGCGGTTTAATGTTACTCACTCTCACCACGGTTCCTCTGATCGCAACAAACTTGCCGTATAAATTCGCTCTCAGACTTTTCAAAGGAGTCAGTGGATCATAGTTATACACCCTAAAAGAGAGAAAGAGAAACAAAAACAAAAAACAAGTTTATTCAGCACAAAATGTAAATATATTATCACCCAGCTTAATATATAAAGTTGGATATAAAAAGCATTTACAACTTAATTAGCGTGGAGTATACTAGGGTGATATCATACTATATATCAAATCTCAACTGCTTGATTGCTTGTATCATCACAGAATGTAAATTATATTCGGGTAGTTGACAAATATGTTTTTTTTTTGTAAAACACCACTTTTGAAGAAAAAAAAACAAAAAAAACATTTTTATGTAGTGTGAACTACTGGAAATATAAGGGGTCACTAATATGTTTTTTGAACCATTTTACTGAAATTTGTCCTATGTTGCAACACTTAAGAATATATGGGTGTCGCACCAAAAGACAAACAAAAAGTTTAATATTTGAACAATTCTGAGACAAAAACTTACCATGGTCTTCAGTAACATGACCTTTTAAACTTTATTTAATTGCCTGATCTAAACTCAGGATATGGTGTCACACTGGAGGCAGTGCTCGAAGTGGGGCGGTACTCACCCCGCTAATACGCAGTACCGGCACTTCTACATTTTACTCTTAAAGGAACACTCCACCGTTTTTAGAAATAGGGCTTATTCAACTTCTTTCCTACATTTAGATATGTGGGCAAATGCATTTTTGTCTCAGTGCATGCATTGTTTTAGTTTGGCAGGGTCGCCGCTAGCTTAGCTTAGCATAATGAATGGAATCCTATGTTGCCAGCTAGCATGTCCCGAGTAAAAGAAAGAGTAAAAAAAAAAAAACACCTGATTACTTCTTATGGCCTGCGTATTCACAACGAGTACAAATAGCGATGCAGATTAAGACTAGGCGATTTCCTAGGCAGATATTAACTTTACTATATTACTATATCATGGGGAAGCACAGGCGAAGAAGCACTGCTACTTGGGCGCAGAGATATCATGCAACACATTAAATCCACCAAACTTCCCTCAGCATACCGGCGTATGTTGTGCATGTGTTGATTTTTTTTTTGGATCACTTTTACTCGGGACATGCTAGCTGGCAACATAGGATTCCATTCATTATGCTAAGCTAAGCTAGCGGCGACCCTGCCAAACTAAAACAATGCATGCACTGAGACAAAAATGCATTTGCCCACATATCTAAATGTAAGAAAGATGTTGAATAAGCTATATAAATGCAGTCCATTTACCATTTACCAATAAGCCCTATTTCTAAAAACGGTGAAGTGTTCCTTTAAATGATGACAATACTTATTATATAAATTTTTATCTTGCCAGGTCACATCAACAACCCATTTAGCTCTAATTTGCTAAATGCAACTATAAGGTATGAAGATATTAAGATATTTTAAAACATTAACATCATGGTTTGCTGTTAAGCTCCTTTTAAACAATGTGCATTGTAAAATATACAAATACATTTGACTTGACTTGATATTCCTAAAGGCAAGTGAACGGTCTCACCTGGCGCTGATATGCGGGATGTTGATTATGGGCCGTACACCTGCGGGAAGCTCCTCCTGCCCCTGCAGTTCTGCTGCATGTTTCTCCAGATCCACAGTCAGCACCTGCGGAGAAAGATTCAATTATTTCAGCTGGATCTTCAGAGATTTTGACATAACAGTCTAATGTAAATGCATTTCACAAAAGCCACCTGATGAATTGCCACACCCAAGCAGTCCAGGATCTTCTCAGGCATTTCTTTAAGATCTTTGACAAGATCGGGTAAAGTGTGTGAAATCTGTTTGTTGGACAGAAGGTCTTTGTAGTCCACCAAAATGCTGCCTTTCCTTTCAATCTCATCCTGAGGGTTTGAAGAAAATTCAAAATTAATATTTAAGTTTTTCAACACTGGAAATAGTGCAAAAATCACACTATAACTTCTGATACCTTATCATAAAGATCCATCTGCGATGTGAAGTACCGTTCAAACACTTTTATCTTCTCAACATAAGGTGAACTTTCAACAAATGCTGGAAAAGGAACAAACATAAGTTACAGACTACTGCAATCATAAATCAAAATCAAAGAAAATATTAAGACATTCAGTACTGTGCAAAAGTCTTAGGCATGTTGGTATTTTCACAGGAAAAATTGTGTTTAAGCCAGTTATTTATATATTTTGCTGTAGTGTGTCAGTAGGAAATATCAGTTTACATTTCCAAACATTCATTTTGCATTTAATTGTCATAATCCAGTGAGAATTTTGTATTTTCAGCAGCCGGTCTGATCTCAGCATAATCGAGTCTGTCTGTGATTACATGAAGAAACAGAAAAAACTGAGACAGACTAAATCCAGAAGAACTGAGGTGACGTCTCCCAGACACTTGAGGAAACCTTCCTGCAGAACTACAGCACTGGGAAAAGTTTAGGCACTCGTCAGAACGCTTTAAAGTGAGAAAGCTCTCAAAAATAATCACATAAATAGCTTCTATGAACTAAAACAAATGGATGTTTGTGGTTTAACACAGCTTTTGTCTCCTGCATCTCTTCCTACACCTGTTCCTGTAGTTCTGCAGGAAGGGTTCCTCAAGTGTCTGGGAGACGTCGCCTCAGTTCTTCTGGATTTAGTCCGTCTCAGTTTCTTCATGTAATCACAGACAGACTCGATGAAGATGAGATCAGATCTCCATGTGGAGCAGAGAGACTATTGCCAGACTCTTTATGCATACACAAATCTCACTGGATTATTAAAATTAATGGCAGTTAATTTATAAATGTAAACTGATATTTCCTACTGATACACTACAGCAAAAGATATAAATAACTGGCTTAAACACACTTTTAGGGTGTAAAAATATTAGCGAGCCTAAGGCTTTTGCACAGTACTGTATATCCCACAGGTCAATAATATTATTAAACATTAAGGAAATGGGAAGATAAAAAACCTTCAGAAAAATAGAGTCGCCATCCTTTGTATGGACATGTGATATCAAGCGTTGCTTGATTTACACGAGTCTGACTGACTTGTGGAGTAAATCCTGTGGAGTAAAAACAACAACATACATAATAATAAAAAAATAGTAATAACTTATAATTTCTTAAATCAAACATTATTACATTTCATTCGTTTCCTAGTTAATTTAGTGTTTTCTAATCTAGCTTTTAAAGGGATAGTTTACTCAAAACTTACAATTTTCCCATATTTTCACCCTCAAGCCATTCTAGTATGACTTTCTTCTTTCAGACGAACACAATTGAGTTAGGGTTCAAATATATCTTGGCTCTTCCGAGCTTTATAATGGGAGTGAATGGGGGTTGAGATTTTAGAGTCCAAAAAGTGCATCCATCCATCATAAAAATAATCCATATGACTCCAGAGCATTAATAAAGGCCTTCTGAAGCATTTTTGTAAGAAAAATATCCACATTTATAACTTTATAAACTATAATCACAAGCATCCGGTAATAGTTTTGCTGTGACGGAGACAGGTGTGATTTGTCAAGACCCCCCATTTCAGTGATATCAGTCACGATTTTCCATGTTTTTAAAGAGAAATGAATTTGTTGTCCAGCCCAATTAGTCTGAACCGCGAGAGGTGTCTACTCTCACCTAAATTTATGCTACGTTACCGGAAGCCAGTGATGAAAATATTTATTTCACGAAAATGCATCGCCTTTATTAAATCTCTGAAGCCATATGGATTACCTTTATGATGGCTGGATGTACTTTTTTGGGCTTAAAAATCTCTGGTACCATTCACTCCCATTATAAAGCTTTAACATAACTCAGATTACCGGTGCGTCCCAATTCGCATGCTATCCGTCCTAAATAGTATTCGAAAATAGAATTAGTATGTCCCAAACCGTAGTATGTTGAAACCCGGATGGTCTTCTATTTCCGATCAGAATTGGAAATGCAGATCGACACGCACTCTAACGGCTGATATTGCCCACAACCCATTGCGAGTTGGACAAGGATTCGATTAGAACTACAAACACAGATAAAACCTGTTAAAAAACTACAAACATGGCGGATGTGCGAGTCCGATGGTTAAGAAGAGGTTTAGATAAAGAGGCTTGAATGATCAATTATCATTATTTAACCTGACAAAAATATATTTATTCAGTGTTATCCGCATTATATTTCACCTGCAGAAGCTTTGTGAACTGTTGTAATGATACATTTAGCCATTAACTTTTAGATGCATCATTATATATAAACTGCAAACACATGAGGAGAGTCATTAAAGACCCACACATGGCAGATCAACGTGTGACTACATTTCTCTCCAATACCGTAGGAAATTAAATTAAATGTGGAGAACTGTGACAGGATGATTGACAGGGCAGTTTAAACGGTGAGGTGATGCACGTAACAAAGCAACAGAGCTGCCCGTTAAAGATGATGAAGTTGTATGTCCCAAAGTTTGCCCTCTTCTGCCACACACTCAAAAGTATGTACTTTTTCTTTACAAAAAGAGTAGGCGAATTGGGACGCAGCAAACATTTGGCTGAAAGACCTGGGATGGCTTGAGGGTGAGAAAATTATGGGATAATGTTGTTGAAGTAACCTTTAATAACCCTGCCACTGTATACTATGAATACTGTTGGCTTTGTGACTAATTGCTCATGTTTTTCTATAATAAGATGCTTTGGATAAAATGCATAAATGTATAAAATGTTTGTCAATAAACACAAGCTACTTACTATTTTGTGTATTGTTGGTGGAAGAGTTCCCTCCTCCTCCTCTGCTCCACTGACGGCCTCTCCAGCCCCTGTACTGACCACCATTCCATCCTCTTCCTCCTCTCCATCCTCCTCCTCCTCTTCCTCCAGCAGCTGAGCTGTTTCCACCCCTCCATGACCCTCGGTCAGCGCCCTGACTGCTCATCCTTCACCCGCTAAAGTCTGAAAGCAAAATTACAATAAATAAAGCTATCAACGTGCCACAGAAACATGATCCTCCTAATATAGATCAATATAAACGATATAACAGGATAAAATCAATACATACCTGCTATGTTACTGACACTTTAACATGTATTATAATGACTGAACACGTATCTAATATTTTCTAAAACATAAAGAGACTCAGATTAATCTAAATTCGGCGATATTAGTTTTACAAATAAGTCAAATAATGACACATAATCTCTGTGTTTGGACTATTTAACTTTACCACGGCTTAACGATTAACTTTATAAGAATGAATGTGGGGGAAAGAATATAAACTGAGGAAAATAGTCGACAAATATTTTATTAAAGAACGTTATTTTAACAGATATTACTGAGAGAAGTACTTACAGTCACTGTTTGTTTACTTCCTCACAGGCTTCAAGTTTGGCGCTAATCATGACGCCACTTCCGGGCATGCGCTGAGCCGCTTTTTGTATATGTTTGTATTTTATTTTCGGTTTTTCATTTGTATATTAGTTTTATTTCGAGGCTACATTTAAATCCCATTTATATATTTTGTCCCAAAATTTTTTTAAATGTATGTATACGTGTTTTTACCGTTTTTTACCCATTTGTTTATTTTTAATTCTTTTTTTTATTCTACATTTAAATTATTAAATTTTTATATTTCCGTATTTATTTATCTGATGCATTTATTTATCCGTGTATGTTAATGAGGGGACGTGGCTGCGTATTTATTTATTTATTTATTTATTTATTTAGGCTATTTATTTATTTATTTATTTAGCATGACAAGAAAAAGAACAACATACTACATACACATACAGAGGATTACAGTGTATTATTATCTATTACATTCATAATAGCATCATAGGAAACAACAGAAAGAATAATAAAAATAATAATAATTAAAATAAACTATTGCCTACAAAACTTACAAAAAAATCCAAAAAGAAAAGTTTCGCTTTTTTATTTCTTGCATCTTTTAGGGCCTCAATATAATGTTTAAGTTCAATTTTAAATAATATAATGTTAGTTTTAGCCAATTTTATCCATTTCTGTTTGTGTAGGCCTATATGGTATTTTCCATACATAATTATTATGTTAACCACATAATTTTGCTCCAAACTCTTATTTTTTTAGCCTATAACAAAAACAAATTTTGTAATTTTGTGAAATGAAATATCAAATATTCAATGCGTCTTCATTCATGTATAATAATAAGAGGGCGTGGCTAAGTCTTTCAGCCAAATAGTGTCGCAGTTCCTCCTTCATGAACGCGCATCATCAGCATCATCCGACAGCAGGAGGAGGAGGAGGAGGCGGAGGCGAGCATCCTTCATGATTCTGCATTAAAGCCGCACTCTATATCAACAAACACCGGGCCTTTACCGATCCAACAGCAGCTTGAACACCACACATTAAATCATGGATAATTCCGGGAAAGAGAAGGAAGCCATGCAGCTGATGGCAGAGGCGGATAAAAAAGTCAAATCATCGGGTTCATTTCTCGGCGGGATGTTCGGGTGAGACAGCAATGATGCTAGTCACGATCTGACATTCAAAGACATCCAATGTCCTAGCATTATCAAATAGCAGAGTGAAAATACCTTATTATTTGTGCTTTTTATACCCTAGCACGCATAAATATGAGCTGTATCCATCCATGCGTTTCTCAACATGTCCAATGTCAAATGTTTTCTATGTGGCGACATACACACTGCTTTGTGTTTTATAGGCCTACATCTTTCACTGAACTAGTCATTCTGAAATCGCGTTTAAACATGAAAGAAATGTTGATGTTTTCACAGGGGAAATCATAAGGTTGAGGATGCATGTGAAATGTATGCCAGAGCTGCCAACATGTTCAAGATGGCCAAAAACTGGAGTGGTATGCACAAGTCATTCCATCATTTATAAGTGGTAGATTATTTCACTTAATTCTTAATTTTGTAATGCCTTTGGATTAATATTAGATAGATTCTCTTCAGAGCATCATTCGACTAGCTGAGGTTGTGCTTGAACTCATTTGTAGTGATCTTACCGCAGTACACCGGCGTGTATTTAAGCACTCACCCTGCTTCTGAAGAGTTGTGTTATTATTGTCAGTGATCTAAAGATTGATGTGTTTCGCCGCTCTAGCTGCAGGCAGTGCTTTCTGCCAAGCTGCAAGACTTCACATGCAGATGCAGAACAAACTGGACTCGGCCACCAGCTTTGTTGATGCTGGAAATGCTTATAAGAAGGCAGATCCTCAAGGTGAGAGAGCTTAAAATAGCACTGGTTTTAAAGGGGAACTATAATGCACAATTTACTTTTACATGGTTTTTGGACATAAATGTGTTACACAACCACCCTATAATGGTTAAAATCCACCCACTCCTCTTTTTTTAATCAACATAAATCATAAGCAGGGTCTCAGAACAAGCCGTTTGCAGATTCTAGCAGTTTGACGTCCTGTATCCTTAGGCCCTGCCCACAACTGCTGACAGACTCCACCCTATTAGCATAGACCCCGCCCCTCGGTCATAAGCAGAGTCTCAGAACAAGCCGTTTGCAGATTCTAGCAGTTTGACGTCCTGTATCCTTAGGCCCTGCCCACAACTGCTGACAGACTCCACCCTTTAGCATAGACCCGCCCCTCAGTCATAAGCAGAGTCTCAGAACAAGCCGTTTGCAGATTCTAGCAGTTTGACGTCCTGTATCCTTAGGCCCTGCCCACAACTGCTGACAGACTCCACCCTTTTAGCATAGACCCCGCCCCTCAGTCATAAGCAGAGTCTCAGAACAAGTCGTTGGCAGATTCTAGCAGTTTGACGTCCTGTATCCTTAGGCCCTGCCCACAACTTCTGACAGACTCCACCCTATTAGCATAGACCCCGCCCTCGGTCATAAGCAGAGTCTCCGAACAAGCCGTTTGCAGATTCTAGCAGTTTGACGTCCTGTATCCTTAGGCCCTGCCCACAACTGCTGACAGACTCCACCCTATTAGCATAGACCCCGCCCCTCGGTCATAAGCAGAGTCTCCGAACAAGCCGTTTGCAGATTCTAGCAGTTTGACGTCCTGTATCCTTAGGCCCTGCCCACAACTGCTGACAGACTCCGCCCTATTAGCATAGACCCCGCCCCTCAGTGAGCTGTACACAATCCGCCATGTTTATCGCTCTTATTAAAGCGACAATAATTTAGTCAAGAGCAATGATGGATTTTCTAAATGTTTCTTTTGTTGTTTGATTAAAATGAACAGCATATATAGCAGGAAGTACTGTATATTACGCTGCTGTCACTTTACTACACAGATCTACATGCGATTTATTTATATTCACAGACATGGGACTAGTGTTGATTTTGTTTTAATTTTAGTTTGAAATGTAGTCTTTGTGTCAAGCTGTCATTTTAGTTTTTTATTAGTTTTAGTCACGTTCATACCCTTTTTAGACTAGTCAAGTTTTAGTCGACTAAAAGTCTAAGCATTTTAGTCTTATTTTAGTCAGAATTATCCATGACTATTTTCGTCTAGTTTTAGTCAATGAAAATTTAATTTTAGTCTCTTTTTAGTAATGCAATTCTATTTAAGCCAGTCAATATAGTATAAGTACCTAGTAGTACAGACAAAAACGGAAATCTTCTTTTAGCCAAACCCATTTCAAACAAGGTTATCTATCTTATTATATTTTTGTTACCTTTATAGGCTCAAGAATACACCAATTCCAGACACAGAAGATGGTCTGATTTGAATTTACAACATATTTATTTTACCAACCTTACATGGTATAAGTACACACACATACATTTAAATGAAATAAATAAAAACATTGAGATGATATAATATAATATCCTATACTTTAATTATTTAAATATGTTTAAATATAGACCCACTGTGGCAAGCAGCGAGGCGAGGGACCGTGAGAGCGGGCCGGTGGCGAATCAGGAGGATGAGCGCCAGCTGTGCGCCACACCGGTCTTGCCTCATGGAGGAGCATGACAGGAGCATAAAAGGAGGAGCGACGACAGTGCAAGGCGAGAGAGGACCAGGCCTGGTTTTTATGTTGAGTTTTGTTTATGTTTTGGTATGTGTGTGCGGGCAGCCCTTCACGGACGACTGCCCGCACACACAACATAACAAAGCATAAACAAAACTCAACGTAAAATCCAGGCCTGGTCCTCTCTCGTCCTTTCCTGAACTCGCCCGTCCTTTTATGTCTCCGAGCTCCCTCATGAGAGGACTTCGAGACCGGTGTGCCTAGCTACAGGTGACGTTCATTAACAATCACACCGGTCTCCACTCGCTCCTCCCATGTCGCTCGTTCGTCCACCTCGCCACACCCACATTATAGTTTAACCATAAATGGTTTTCTGTCTTGTATTTTACCTCAAAATAATGTAATTTTATTCCACATGGAACTGAGCAGAAATAAGTGAATACAGCCTCTTATTCACTTATGAGGTAAACATAATGCAGCTGTTATTTTAACATATATAATTGCTGCCGTTAACGGCACATTACAAATGTTTATGTGCGTTTCTTTATTTGAGCGGTGATGAAATATCTTGCTCTTGTAAATACTTGCCAGCATTTCAGTAATACAAGTCTAACATTAACGTTATATCTTTAAATGCATCCAAAGACAGTGAAACGCAACCGTACGGTGCTTTGCTCTGCAGTGGACAAAAAGGATATAAACAGCGAATTCTGAAGTGATATATTATTGAAAACTCAGAGATGTGGATTCAGACGGCACCACGACCTTGGTGTTTGTCAAACAGTATGTAATTCAGCCGGGGATTTTTACACGGGTGGTGGAAGACTTAACTTAGTTTGTTGTTATTAACTCACCTTTGCTGCATCTAAATAATACCGCGAGCAGGGCTTGAAGAGAGTGACGTCTGCGCAGTGCCACCTGATGCAGCCCCTGACTGAGATGCACAGAAATACGGCAAAATAGTATAACACAACAAAATAACGTTATAACATTTCGTCTCGTCTCATTTTCATCAACAAAAATGAAGAGAGATTTTAGCATAGTTTTTATTTTGTGAACCGCATTTAGTCTCGTTTTTATTCGTCATCGTCACATCACCAGCATTTACGTCTCGTTTTCGTCACGTGATAAAGGTTTGTTGACGACGATATTTAGTCATACTTTTCGTTGACGAAAGCAACACTACATGGGACCTGTGTTTATGTGAACTGTGTGTGTTTTTGACATAACCTTGTATGTATTTGACATTTTAAGTGCAATAATATGTGAAAGAGAACTTAGTTTGATACTCATGATGGGATGTGCCACCTGACATCCAGCTTTCTGTGCGCGTGCTTCCGGTGTGTGTGCTTAGAAAACCTTATATCAGATGTTTAAACTGATATACAACGCATGCAGATCATACATTTCCATCATGATGAAGAACTGCAATGACACAATAGAGATAGAGATGATGATAGACATCATCAAAACCAAACAGGTGCTCCACCCTCTTCTGGATAGGGGGCGGAGCAGCAGCTCATTTGCATTTAAAGATACATGCACAAAAAACATTTTTTTGCATTCACTCAAAAATGAGCATTTACAACATGACATAATAAATAATTTTTTTGAGCTGAAACTTCAGAGACATAGGGACAAAGATAAAGGGACGTAATAGCTCCTCTTTTAATTTCCAAAGGTTGTAACACGTATACACGTCTGTTGCTTGATTTAATGATTGCTTGGATGCGATTGTGAGTGAATATGATTTTTTTTAGAATTGTATTTAACTCATTTTGTTCTCTTCTGTTTGAATGAATCACACAGAGGCTATCAACTGTTTAAACGCAGCCATCGACATTTATACAGACATGGTAAGACACTGTGACTTATATTGATGCATAAAATGAATGCATTTTCTGTGGTTTGTTAACCTGAATGTGCCTGTTTACTGAGCATGTGGATGTTATATAACATTTAATCTCTCATTTGAATGTGTGTGATTGACAGGGAAGGTTCACGATTGCTGCAAAGCATCACATGACTATTGCAGAGATCTATGAATCCGAGCTTGTGGATATTGAAAAGGTGCCGTTTGCCTTTAAACATGCAGTCTTGTGCATCATTTCCCAAAAAATGCTATTGAAGGTCAATGTAACCAGCCTGAATGTTGTGATGTCGTTTTAGACCATTGCACACTACGAGCAGGCTGCAGATTATTACAAAGGCGAAGAGTCAAACAGGTTTGTATTCTCATTGTATGTCATTGTAAATTCTATTAGAATGTCATTCAATATTTATAATTATCTTCCATTTCCTTTCATTGTGGGTTGTTATCAGAGCTGAACGCTCAAAATAAATGTGAATGCTCATTTATATTGCTTGATGTTTTCTGGTTAAGCTCTGCTAATAAGTGTCTGCTGAAGGTGGGTTCATACAGCGCTCAACTCGAGCAGTATCCCAAAGCCATCGAGATCTATGAGCAGGTCAGTGGGACACACTCAACCCTTCTTTTATTATTAGTCAATTATTTATTTTTCTATATATAATAACATTATATAGGCCTGTTATATATTTTTTATTTTTACAAAAACTGTAAATGAAAATGAATAAATGTATTATTATTATTATTACTAAAAAAATAATTCATATATCTAACTGTACATTACTATAGTGAGTAGAAAAACCACATAATAGAAACTACATATTTTTACTTTAATTTTTCACGGTATAAATTGGGTCTTTATAGAGTTGCACAATTAATGGTTAAAAGGTTGTGATCTCGATTCCTAAATGACAACAATTCAGCTATATCTATTAAATCTTTGACCAATATATAGTTTGATAAGTTTATAGTTTGGATATAAACACTGATGTCTGCAGTAGCATTTTAAATAAGTAAATCACCTTTTGATGATAATTTAACACTTCAAATATAGATTGTATCAATTATATTGTTACACTACAAATGATAGGCGAAAAAATGTGTTTATCATTGAATCATTCATTCAAGAGATTTGTTAAAAATGCTGCTTTATCCAGTAATGAAACAAGAGAAGTGAGTCATTGAATCATTCATTCGAAACTCAAGAGTTTGGCTGCATCCGAAAACACATACTTTGCTACTATGTAGGCAAAAAAACTTATGTGACAAATGAAGTATGTCTGAATTCACAGTACTCATAAAAAAGTAGTTAAAAAGTCCCCGGATGACCTCCTACTCGGTGTGATTCTGACGTGTGCCGCACATGTCCTGAAAAGTCAAGCCAAAGCTTCTTGATCGTCCCAGGTGGTTGGTCGACTAACTAGACTCAGGCCCTGTGGTCACTACTGCACAGAATCATGTCCCAGGTCTTGAGGTCACTACTGTGCAGACGCAGGTCTCATGGTCACTATTGTGCAGACGCAGGTCCCAAGGTCACTACTGTGCAGTAGCAGGTCCCAAGGTCACTACTGTGCAGTAGCAGGTCCCAAGCTCACTACTGCATAAAGACTCAGGTCCTGAGGTCACTACTGTGCAGTAGCAGGTCCCAAGCTCACTACTGCATAAAGACTCAGGTCCTGAGGTCACTACTGTGCAGACGCAGGTCCCAAGGTCACTATTGTGCAGACGCAGGTCCCAAGGTCACTATTGTGCAGACGCAGGTCCCAAGGTCACTATTGTGCAGACGCAGGTCCCAAGGTCACTACTGTGCAGTAGCAGGTCCCAAGGTCACTACTGTGCAGTAGCAGGTCCCAAGCTCACTACTGCATAAAGACTCAGGTCCTGAGGTCACTACTGTGCAGACGCAGGTCCCAAGTTCACTACTGTGCAAACACAGGTCCCAAGCTCACTACTGCATAAAGACTCAGGTCCCAAGGTCACTACTGTGCAGACTCAGGTCCCAAGGTCACTACTGCATAAAGACTCAGGTCCCAAGGTCACTACTGTGCAGACACAGGTCCCAAGGTCACTACTGTGCAGACTCAGGTCCCAAGGTCACTACTGCATAAAGACTCAGGTCCCAAGGTCACTACTGTGCAGACACAGGTCCCAAGGTCACTACTCTGCAGACTCAGGTCCCAAGGTCACTACTGCATAAAGACTCAGGTCCCAAGGTCACTTCTGTGCAAACGCAGGTCCCAAGGTCACTACTGCATAAAGACTCAGGTCCCAAGGTCACTACTGTGCAGACTCAGGTCCCAAGGTCACTACTGTGCAGACTCAGGTCCCAAGGTCACTACTGCATAAAGACTCAGGTCCCAAGGTCACTTCTGTGCAGACTCAGGTCCCAAGGTCACTACTGCATAAAGACTCAGGTCCCAAGGTCACTTCTGTGCAGACTCAGGTCCCAAGGTCACTACTGTGCAGACTCAGGTCCCAAGGTCACTACTCTGCAGACTCAGGTCCCAAGGTCACTACTCTGCAGACTCAGGTCCCAAGGTCACTACTGCATAAAGACTCAGGTCCCAAGGTCACTACTGTGCAGACACAGGTCCCAAGGTCACTACTGCATAAAGACTCAGGTCCCAAGGTCACTACTGTGCAGACACAGGTCCCAAGGTCACTTCTGTGCAGACTCAGGTCCCAAATCAGCACAAGATGTCAGCGCCATATTCACTTTTTCACTTTTATACAATGGAAGATAGTCAAGGGGCTTCGGGGCTAATCTTTTTTTACAGTCTATGGTTGCAACTGACGCTGGTAGGTCACATGATAATGAGCGAGTCATTGAATCATTCATTCAAACCAATATTTATTTTTAAATAATTAATTCAAATTAATTCAATATTTTTTTAAACAAACTGCAGCAATTCACATTTTGTCAGAATCTCATTTACATGTTTACATGTAAATTACATGTTATGTTGTTTAGTTACCTGTTCAGAATCTCTGTTGTAAACAAAAAATCATGATCATCAATTTATCCATAATCGTGCAGCTCTAAGTCTTTATGCATAAAAATATATGGCTTCCTTTAAAATTTTAAGGTGGAGGTCCCACACACAAGGATGGCCCCTGGCATCTAAATGCGTCCTCCGAAGGCAGCATTTTTAAGCTTTCAGACGCAGCCAATATCTCATTAATCTATCACAGTTTGCCTCTTAGATTACAGGTTGCACAATGAGTTTTTACGATATGTTGGGGAAATGAGAGTGTGAAAGAAGTAAACTTCCCTCAGAACAGGGACAGATGATATGAGAGGTTGAGAAGTGGTTTAGTAACCAAAAGGTTGAAAGTTTAAATCACAGACATAGCAATTAATGTAACATCAGCATTTTTGTCTACTACTATGTACTATAAGCGAGAAAGCATCTGATTTATGATCTATGGAGATCCATGGAGCATGTAACATTATTGGATTAGACTCATGTAATATAAGGGAGGTTTAGGTAGAGAAGGCATGCTGAAATACCATTGCACCTTCATCTTTGCATTGGGAATGAAAGTTAAAGCTGATCTCTTCACATTCAGGTTGCAACCAGCACGATGGACAACCCTCTACTGAAATACAACGCTAAAGAGTACTTCTGGAAAGCTGCTCTGTGCCACTTCATCGTGGATGAATTAAACGCAAAGGTCAGTCTTTTTTAACTTGCAATATAAAGTGTGCAGGATATTTAGTTCTTTAATTCAATTATTTATAGTAACAGTCCTTCTCAGTATAATCACATTTATTTATCTAACTCTTTATACAATAAAGATTGTTTCAAACCAGAAAATCAGCTTCGTGTTAAAACGCAGGAAAATAACAATACTAAGGCCTGTTCACATCAAGGATGATGACTGTAAAGAGAGAGTTCTAAAAATCGTACAAAATATATTAAAAAAAGGAGTGTTCACACCACAACGATAACGACAGAAAGAAACAATATCGGTGGAATCACTTTCAGAATGATTTTTGTCCAGCTGATGAATGATGAAAACATTGACAGCCAATCAGAATCCATCCTGCTTTAAAGAGCTTGAGCATTTAAAGTGACAGATGATAACTCTGCAGCGTGTGCTTACAATAAACAGAACGATATTGTGCGCTGGTGTGGACGCTAATATACACAGCTCAAGCATAACATCATGGCCTCCTAATATTGTGTTGGTCCCCCTTTTGCTGCCAAAACAGCCCTGACCCATCAAGGCATGGACTCCACTAGACCCCTGAAGGTGTGTTGTGGTATCTGGCACTAAGATGTTAACAGCAGATCCTTTGAGTCCTGTAAGTTGCGAGGTGGGGCCTCCATGGATTGGACTTGTTTGTTCAGCACATCCCACAGATGCTCGATTGGATTGAGATCTGGGAATTTGGAGGCCAAGTCAACACCTCAAAATCGTTGTTGTGCTCCTCAAACCATTCCTGAACCATTTGTGCTTTGTGGCAGGAGCATTATCCTGCTGAATAAGCCACAGCCACCAGGGAAAACCATTTCCATGAAAGGCTGTACATGGTCTACAACAATGCTTAGGTAGGTGGTACGTGTCAAAGTAACATTGACATGGATGGCAGGACCCAAGGTTTCCCAGCAGAACATTGCCCAAAGCATCACACTGCCTCCGCCGGCTCGCCTTCTTCCCATAGTGCATCCTGGTGCCATGTGTTCCCCAGCTAAGCCACGCACACACCCGGCCATCCACGTGATGTAAAAGAACATGTGATTCATCAGACCAGGCCACCTTCTTCCATTGCTCCGTGGTCCAGTTCTGATGCTCACGTGCCACTGTTGGCTCTTTCGGCAGGGTCAGGGGTCAGCATGGGCACCCTGACTGGTCTGCGGCTAGCCCCCCCATACACAACAAACTGAGATGCCCTGTGTATTCTGACACCTTTCTATCAGAACCAGCATTAACTTCTTGAGCAGTTTGAGCTCCAGTAGCTCGTCTGTTTGATCGGACCACACGGGCCAGCCTTCACTCCCCACGTGCATCAATGAGCCTGGGCCGCCCATGACCCTGTGGCCGGTTCTCCACTGTTCCTTCCTTGGAGCACTTTTGATAGATCCTGACCACTACAGACCGGGAACACCCCACAAGAGCTGCAGTTTTGAGATGCTCTGACCCAGTTCTCTAGCCATCACAATTTGGCCCTCGTCAAACTCGCTCAAATCCTTACGCTTGCCCATTTTTCCTGCTTCTAACACATCAACTTTGAGGACAAAATGTTCACTTGCTGCCTAATATATCCCACCCACTAACAGGAGCCGTGATGAAGAGATCATCAGTGTTAGTCACTTCACCTGTCATAATGTTATGCCTGATCAGTGTAGTTATTGTTATAATTATCTGTCTTGGTGTGAACGGGCATTTAATGTTGTAAAATTAATAAATGATTAAACAATTTCAACTGTAAAGCAGAAGACAATAGTGTCATTCAGCTCTATTTATTTCATTATCATTCAGTAACTGTCAATTTTGCAGAGTTCATATATTGTGAAACAAGACCAATTCAGCTCTGCAGAAGGCAATAGTGTAATTATTTAACTCAAGTCAGTGGTAATGTTCATAAAGGCATAATTCACCCAAAAATGTAAATTCTGACAAATCATTTACTCACCCTCGAGTTGTTTCGAGTTGTGATTTTTTTTTGTTCTGCTGAACACAAAAGATGATATTTTTGTAGAACTTCCATAGTTTATTTTTTATTATTATTATACTATGGAAGTCAATGGGCCCTGGGTCTGTTTGGTTACCCATATTCTACAAAATATAATCTTTAGTGTTCAGCAGAACAAAGAAATTCCTGCAGGTAACAACTCGAGGGTGAATAATGATGACAGCATTTTAATTTTTGGGTGAACTATCCCTTTAAGCTGACTGATATTGCAGTTATCTTGTAATACACTGACATCTAGTGGCATTCATGCAGCAAACATTTTCAGTCATAAATGCCATTGTATGAATATGCTGTTCCCAGTCAGTCATGATTCATTCAGTTGTTGCTCATGACATGTAACAGCTCATCTGATGTAAATATTCTGTGTTTCTTTCAGCTTGCAATTGAAAAGTATGAAGGGATGTTTCCTGCATTCTCTGATTCAAGAGAATGTAAGCTGTTGAAAGTAAGTACAATTGTTCAATTTAATTAGCAAGAGTGCGGCAGTGATGACACCGGCTGCATCCGAAACCACATACTCTCTTGAGTAGGCATTTATTTTGAATAAGTAATTACTTCACAATCGCTAACAAGGTATATAGTATGAATGTGTGTATGAATGTTATCTGGATGTACTGTGAATTCAGACATAGCCTACTTCTTTTGTCACATACTGTTTTTCGCCTACTATATAGAAGAGAAGTATGTGATTTTGGATGCAGCCTTACTTTTGTAGGCCAGCCCGAAAGTTTGCATTCTTTCGACAAAAAAACAAACAGGATTTTTCCATTGCCTTTTGAATGATTGCAACAACAAAAAAAAGCTCTTTGGACAAAAGTTTATGATTCTTTCGCTTATCATGATAATCACAAATAAACATGGTTCATTCGAACCATGGTTTATTTATAGCAGGGTTCCTCAGATCTGGTCCTGGAGGGCCACTGTCCTGCAGAGTTTAGTTCTAACCCTAATCAAACACACCTGAACACGCTAGTCAAGGTCTTCAGAGTTACTAGTAAATTGCAGGAAAGTGAGTTGGATTGGGCCGAATTAAACTCTGCAGGACAATGGCCCTCCAGGGCTTGATTATACCAGGAACCCTGCTATAAACAAACCATGGTCACATGACTTGGGACAACTTCTGACAACTCTTTTAGTCTTTATTTGAAAATATTTTCCCTGAAAATTTGAGTTAGAATAGTATGCAAAAGTGTGATTACACCAATCAGGTGAAGTGAATAACACTGATGATCTCATCACGGCTCCTGTTAGTGGGTGGGATATATTAGGCAGCAAGTGAACATTTTGTCCTCAAAGTTGATGTGTTAGAAATTAAAAATGGGCAAGCGTAAGGATTTGAGCGAGTTTGACAAGGGCCAAATTGTGATGGCTAGACAACTGGGTCAGAGCATCTCCAAAACTGCAGATCTTGTGGGGTGTTCCCGGTCTGCAGTGGTCAGGATCTATCAAAAGTGCTCCAAGGAAGGAACAGTGGAGAACCGGCCACAGGGTAATGGGTGGCCCAGGCTCATTGATGCACGTGGGGAGTGAAGGCTGGCCCGTGTGGTCCGATCAAACAGACGAGCTACTGGAGCTCAAATTGCTCAAGAAGTTAATGCTGGTTCTGATAGAAAGGTGTCAGAATACACAGGGCATCGCAGTTTGTTGCGTATGGGGGGGCATAGCCGCTGACCAGTCAGGGTGCCCATGCTGACCCCTGTCCCCGCCGAAAGCACCAACAGTGGCACGTGAGCATTAGAACTGGACCACGGAGCAATGGAAGAAGGTGGCCTGGTCTGAGGAATCACGTGTTCTTTTACATCACGTGGATGGCCTGGTGCGTGTGCGTCACTTACCTGGGGAACACATGGCACCAGGATGCACTATGGGAAGAAGGCGAGCCGGTGGAGGCAGTGTGATGCTTTGGGCAATGTTCTGCTGGAAAACCTTGGGTCCTGCCATCCGTGTGGATGTTCCTTTGACACGTACCACCTACCTAAGCATTGTTGCAGACCATGTACAGCCTTTCATGGAAACGGTATTCCCTGGTGGCTGTGGCTCTTCCAGCAGGATAATGCTCCTGCCACAAAGCACAAATGGTTTAGGAATGGTTTGAGGAGCACAATAACGAGTTTGAGGTGTTGACTTGGCCTCCAAATTCCCCAGATCTCAATCCAATCGAGCATCTGTGGGATGTGCTGAACAAACAAGTCCGACCCATGGAGGCCCCACCTTGCAATTAACAGGACTTTGAAGGATCTGCTGCTAACATCTTGGTGCCAGATACCACAGCACACCTTCAGGGGTCTAGTGGAGTCCATGCCTTGATGGGTCAGGGCTGTTTTGGCAGCAAAAGGGGGACCAACACAATATTAGGTCATAATGACAAAAAGGCATAATATTATGCCTGATCTGTGTATAAAAACAGTGATGCTGTGAAAGCAGACTAGTGAGTTGACGAGTTTACCTGTTCGGTGTGACATTCAATGTCACTGAAAACCTCTGTAGCCTTATTTAGCCACTTGTTAGCAACCACAATTTACAAGACAAGTAAAGGCTTTAAAAAAACTCTCGAGAGTAATATGACATGAAAACATCTTAAGCTTGTATTCACCACAGACTTAACTTGCATCACAAATGGCGTACTATACACTATGCACTTATACACTATGTACTCAACAGTGTAATGTATACATTTTATAATGATTATTTTGTCAACATCGGAACATCGGAGTCTGTTAGCCCTCCGCTATGTAATTAAAGCGGTGACAGTTGAGTGCATGAAGTGTCTAACATTACACACTTTTTCGATTAATTAAGTGCATCATCCGTGTATTTAAAGTGCACTTTTTCCTTTTGGAATTTTCAGTGTGAAAAAACAATTTATACTACAAAATGGCATAGAATCGTGTTAGTATGTGAATTTGGATGCACTTCTTATTTCAGGCATTAAAACAAAACCCACTGAATTTGGGACGATGGAACTGGAAGTTCTGATTACTAGAGTCTGGGTTTGGCCTACAAAATATGTCATCCCTGCAGCACTCAGAATAAGTATAAGGCAATCAGTCAGTGTGTATACTGAGTGCAGTAATGTGGTTGTCTTATTTCGCAGTTTTTGCACTTATTGTTTTGTCTTCCTGTACAGAAACTATTGGAGGCTCATGAGGAGCAGAACAGCGAGGCGTTCACTGAAGCCGTAAGTTTATAACATCTCAAATCTGCAGTGGCTTGGGGTGATCATACTGTACACTCTTACATATAAAGGTCCTTTATTGGCATTTATGGTTCCATGAAGAACCTTTAAGCTCTGGAAACTTTCCATTGCAAAAACGGTTCTTTATAGATATTTCAGATTATGCAAATATTCTTCACAGAAGAAAGTAAGAAAAAATGGTGATACTGATAAATACTGGTTATATTTTACACTTTTGCTTTTGTGTTCATTATTTTGTCTTGCATAATAGATTTAATTTAGCTGAAAATACTATTTTTGAAGGTTCGTGTCTATACAGAAATTGACTTTCTTGAGAAATAATTGAAAGAAAGGTGTGACAGTAATACTTTATAATAAGTATACAGTAACAAAGCACTTATAAATCATTTGAAAACTATTAGTTTGTAGTTAATTAATCATTTATAAACTTCAGTTAATAAGTTAATAGCAGCCAGCAGCCATATCACTCTGTAACCCAAGACTGGTTTCCCACTGAAGCTAAGCAGGGTTGAGCCTGGCCAGTACCTGGATGGGAGACCAACAGGGAAAACCAGGTGTCTGCTGGGAGAGGAGTTAGTGAGGCCAGCAGGGGGCGCTCACCCTGTGGTCTGTGTGGGTACTAACGCCCCAGTATAGTGATGGGTATGACTCTCTGAGCTCATTAAAAATCCCAGGAAAAAGAGTAGGGGTGTAACCCGGCATACTGGCCAAAATTTGCCCATTGTCCTCTGTCCATCATGGCCTCCTAATCATCCCCATACGATTGGCTTCATCACATCTCCTCTCCACCAATCAGCAGGTGTGTGTGTGGTCGTTCTGGCGCAGTATGGCTGCCATCCCATCATCAGGTGGTGCTGCACATTGGTGGTGGTTCAGGAGATTCCCCCCTTCTATATGTAAAGTGCTTTGAGGACCAAGAAAAGCGCTATATAAATGTAACAAATTAATTAATAGACTACATACAAATAGTGAATTCCTTGTTCACTATTTGTATCACTATAATTAACAAAGTGTTATTTTTTAATTAGCTTATATGTAAAGAGTTAAGATTAACCATGTTAAATTAACCATAGTTCTCACTTTAGATTAGGTCACATAAATATAGAAAATGTAATTAATGAAGTGCTTTAATACAGACTTTATTGGACATTAATTACAATAGTAAGAGTTCCTTACAATTTTTACAAAAACATTAAAGGATTAGTTCACTTTTAAATACATTTTTGCTGATAATTTACTCACCCCAATGTCATCCAAGATGTCCATGTCTTTCTTTCTTCAGTTGAAAAGAAATGAAGGTTTTTGATGAAAACATTCCAGGATTTTTCTCCTTATAATGGATTTCAGTGGAGCCCAAACGGATCAAGGTCCGAATGACAGTTTCAGTGCAGCTTCAAAGGGCTTTAAACGACACCAGACGATGAATAAGGGTCTTATCTAACCAAACGATCGGTCATTTAAAAAAAAAAAAATCTAAAGTTTAAGTTGTATAAGCACAAATGTTCGCCTTGCTCTGTTCTGTGATATGTGTCGTCACGTAATACGCAGTTACGTTGGAAAGGTCACGCTTGCCGTGGCGGGAGTACCGAGTCAGTGTTGAACGTGCACATACTCAGTCAAACGCCGTTTACATAAAGGGAGTTAAAAGGTAAAACAACGATATCGGACGATTTTGAATCCTCCTTCCACACATTTGTAAACACTGACTCTGTACTTCCGCCTACGACAAGCGTGACCTTTTCAGCTAACTGCGTATTACGTGACGTCACGTACACATATCACAAAACAGAGCAAGGCGAACATTTGTGCTTATAAAACTTAAATTTTTGATTTTTTTTTTTAAATGACCGATCGTTTTGTTAGATAAGACCTGTATTCATCGTCTGGTGTCGTTTAAAGCCCTTTGAAGCTGCACTGGAACTGTCATTCGGACCTTGAACCGTTTGGGCTCCATTGAGTCTATTACAAGGAGAAAAATCTTGGAATGTTTTCATCAAAACCCTTAATTTATTTTCAACTGAAGAAAGAAAGACATGGACATCTTGGATGAGATGGGGGTGAGTAAATTATCAGCAAAAGTTTATTTAAAAGTGAACTAATCCTTTAAGTACGCACACACACACACACAAGAATTTAAGACAAAATACCAAGATTTTTTTACTGCAGTGAATCAGGTGCAGTTCATATGTTTTGATCTCTAAATCATGTGCTGACCTCCTCCAGGTGAAGGAGTTTGATTCGATCTCCCGTCTCGACCAATGGCAGACCACCATGTTGCTGCGTATCAAGAAGACCATCCAGGGCGATGCCGGTGACCTGAAGTGATGCGTCCAGGACAAATACTGTGGCATAATATCTAGTTTAATTTCTTACCGTATTGTGTGTGTGTGTGTGACAATCTGGTTGAACATTTCTGTAGTGATACTAGCTCAAATATCAGCCGTTTCTTGGAAAGTTCAGAGGGAACTTGCATTGCAATTGCCTTGCATTTGAGAAAACAGAAGTATATACAAATATTAATATGGATAATTCTCTCATGGAAGGCATTTCTCTATCCCTTTACTTCATCATGAAGAAATCTTTACTGTACGCCCTTGTTTGTACTTGTGTGTGGCATGCGAGACCCGTAGAGCTGTTCTCTTTCTAAGTTTCACCTCAGTGTTGTCACTGGCATTGTCATGCATGATAAATGTTTTAAGTGTGTTTATGTGCTGTAGAGTGTCAGGATTTTGTGAGTGCACTATTTCAGACCTAATCAGCTGTCCGTTTAGATTGAAAACACATCGCCTTTGCTCAGTTAAACCATTTTTGTGCCATTGGCCTCAGAAGTGCATCCTCACGTTGTCTTTGTCGATATGGCAGTGTCAGTTCTGTCTGAGTATTTGCTTTAGTGGTTGAATTAAGCGTTGTACATGTTTCATAATCAGTAGAATAGTGTTTCTCTTGCTCACTTATGGTGGTGAAGTGTTAGGCTCAAGTGATGATATTACAGACAGCCTTGATTCTCTAATACAGATCATGTTGAATATGTTCACGTACGTTCTGATTGCTGATTTCATAATTTTATGTTTATTTGGTTGTCGTTTCACATGGATATGGGGCATTTGTTATTTTGGGCATTGTCAGAACTTATGAATTATTATTTTAGTTTTAATGCTACTTTTTGTGCTTTGAAGTTCTTTACACTATTGTCGATACTTTAATGAAGAATAAACAGCTTTACTCTTTGTGTCGGTAATTAAATTGTTGATTGGATGCTCTATCTAATATGTTGAATGACAGAGATTCAAATATGTATGTTAAAATGTACTTCAAAATATTTAAGTCTTCTTGAGACGTTTTAATAAATGTTCTAACTATTTATTCAAAGAGAAATGAATAAATGATCATCCACACCATGTCTGAAGTTTATGGTCATTTTATGTTCATGCTCATGCATGGAAACTCTGGACTTAATTCAGTTTGAACAGCAAAAATCTGCGATAAAACACAGGTGTTTGTGACTTTGAGTATGAAGATCTTTTTTATAGTAAATAATGAAAAAATATAATTTAACTTACTTGAGACTGATGCATTCATTTTTGTAATATTTTATAGATCACTGGAAGAGCTGAGTCCTTCTTAAAGCAAGAATGAGGCTGCAAAATATATTTAAGAGGGCTGGGTATTGACACAAATTCCCCAATTCGATTTGATTTCTATTCATAAGCTTGCAATTGAAATCGATTCTGATTCAATTCAATATCCATTATTTTGGATACATATCAGGTACAATACATGGCAAATTTTCTCAAAGAAAACAAATCTCTGAACTAATGCTGTGAACTATGCGGGAATCAGTTATAGACTACTGTAATATTGAAGGTAGATTTTATATAAACACTAAATTACACTTACATTTATTTTTTATAATAATAAAGTTATATGAAATATAAACATTTAAATGGTGGCTGTCGTAAAAAAATTGCCAGATTTATTCAAACATGCATTAAATGTTGATGAATATGGTGAATTATGAATAAATTATGAATATGTGATATGGTGCATATATTTAGTAAAATTAACTTTAAAGTTAATTTGTCTAGCTGACTAACGAGTTTATGGACACTGGATGAAAGACAAAATGTTAACAGCTCAACGAGGTTTAATTTGTTGACATTAGATAATGCATTAGCTAACACACACACACACACACACAATATATATATATATATATATATATCATGATTGATCAAAGGAAGCAAGTGGAAGTTATGACTTTTAATGAATAGAACAGAGAATGGAAACAAACAATGCCAGAGCAGGTATTCCTGGCGCAGAGACTGAGATGATCGGTGGTGGGTCCGTGGTGGTGGAGAGAGGTGATGTGATGAGAATCCAAATCCAGACAACGAACGAAGACAACCAACAGGAACTGAAGACGAATACTCGGAACTCAGGTCAGGAACAGAGGAACAACCACACACACACTGGACATCATACAACGATCTGACAAGGGAGATGAAAATGAGGTGAGTATATAAAAGGTGAGTGAATGAGCAGCAGGTGGTGAAGTGATGAGTGGCAGCTGGATCCATTGATGAGTCACATGACCTGACACACACACACACACCACCACACCCACACCGCTGTCACAACACAGAGCACACGACAAGCAGGAAACAATGCATCTGCGAATCGTGACAGTACCCCTCCTCCTAGGAACGCCTCCTGGCGTTCCCCGACTCCCTTACCTGTCGATTGAAACCATCGATAAGGGTGTGATCCAGAATGTCTCTGGCCGGAACCCAACTCCTCTCCTCCGGACCGTAACCTTCCCAGTCCACCAAGTACTGGAATCCGCGTCCCCTCCGCCTTGAGTCCAGAATATGGTTGACCGAATAAGATGGTTCCCCTTCTACAAGTTGCGGCGGTGGGGGAACCGGAACTGGCGGATTAATATCGGAGTGAAAAACGGGCTTGATTTTGGATGCATGGAAGGCGGGATGAGTTCTCCAGTACGCTGGAGGAAGTTTGAGGCGGACTGCCACTGGACTAATGATCTTGGTGACAGTAAACGGACCAATAAATTTGGGTGCAAGCTTATTAGAGACGGATCGGAGAGGAATATTCTTGGTTGAAAGCCACACTTTTTGACCAACGACGTATACGGGAGGCCTTGACCGGTGGCGATCGGCCTTGCCCTTGGTGCGCTCCCTCATTTGGAGAAGAGTCTCTCGGGCTCTCGTCCAAGTGTGGTGACACCTCTGGACAAAGGCGTGAGCAGAGGGAACCGCGACTTCGGATTCCAGGCTAGGAAAAATAGGTGGCTGGTAACCTACGATACACTCAAATGGAGATAGTCCCGTGGACGACACTGGTAATGTATTGTGCGCGTACTCCACCATCGAAAGTTGCAGGAGGAAGGATTCTTAGAGACTAAGCTTCGCAACCTTCGCTCCAAATCCTGATTGGCTCTCTCAGTCTGACCATTGCTCTGGGGGTGGAACCCTGAGGATAAACTAACAGTCGCCCCAAGCAATCTACAAAACTCCTGCCAAAATCTGGACACGAACTGGGGACCTCTGTCAGAAACCACGTCTATCGAGAGGCCATGAAGTCGAAAGACGTGGTCAATGACCGTAACTGCTGTCTCCTTGGCTGAAGGTAATTTGGGCAAGGGGATGAAATGAGCTGCCTTCGAGAACCGGTCCACTACGGTCAAAACGACCATGTACCCTTGGGAGGGTGGGAGGCGGTGATAAAATCTAGGGAAATGTGGGACCAGGGTCTCGAAGGGACTGACAGCGGTTGAAGCAACACATCTGGGGAACGACTGGAAGTTTTCCCAACGTCACAACCGAGCAAGCCAACACAAAATCGCGGACGTCTCGAGCCATGAGAGGCCACCAGAATCGTTGCTTGACTAAAAACTTAGTTCGACTGACTCCTGGATGACACGCTACGTTGGAACTATGACCCCACTGGATGACCATGGACCATAATCCCTCTGGCACAAATAAGCGGGTATTTTTGATCGTTCCGAACGCCCGTCTACTCCCGAGTGCATTTTACCGGAGACATTAGTGGTCTCCACACTCGATGTTGCGATGTTGTGTGTGTGTGTGAAGACCTAAGCCTCAAATAAGTCCACATATATATATATTAGAAGCCAATCATCTTTGAGATATTAGAAAACGCCCAATGGCAGTGCCAATGCCATGGGCATGCGGAATTTGCATGCGTAACTCCGCCCCACCATGTGGGTATAAAAGGCAGTTTGCTGGCAACATTGCATTATGTTTCTGCTTCGGAGCCAAGAGCATCTCTTCACTCCTGCAAGCCTGACTTCTGAAGTCCTCTCTTTAGTCTTCGAGACGAGCGGTTCTGCAGGGTGTTGGTGTGACGGCCTAGGGTACACTGGGTTCCCCCACACTGTTGAGCACTCTGTTGCGCACTACGGTGTCCACGGAGTGCTTTGACATGGCGTGGCTATCCAAAGTACTGCCTTTTATACCCACATGGTGGGGCGGAGTAACGCATGCAAATTCTGCATGCCCATGGCATTGGCACTGCCATTGGGCGTTTTCTAAGATCTCGAAGATGATTGGCTTCTAAGCGAAACCCCCATTCGTCAGTCACTGACGTTACGTCTCCGTTCCCTCTTGTGAAGAGAGCACAGCAGTGTCTTTACTTTCTGCGCCGGATGAGAACAACCCATCTCCCACCTCCCATACTCAGCACAGAGAGCATATTGACCAGCTGCATCTCTGTCTGGTTTGGAGACTGCAAAGCCTAAGACTGGAAGTCTGTACGGAGAGATCATTGGCTCTTCACTGCCTTCCATCCAGGATCTCGCACACAAATGCTGTTTGACCCGGGCCCAAAGCATTATAAAAGACCCCACCCATCCTCATCACGGACTGTTTTCTCTCCTGCCCTCTCGCAGCATTCGGGGCAGAACAGCCATTCTGCAATAGTTTCTTCCCACAATCTATCAGACTCATGAACTCAATATAACCTCCATACTATATCTCACTGAATCCCCTGCAGTGGGTCTCATGTGAACTGGACTGGAAAATTGAAATAACAGTGTATATAATGTGCAATAAATTGGAAGTATATGCCACCATTTAACAAGTGCAATAATTTGAAATGCTGTTGTATTTTTAATGCACGTTGTACCACTTTTCACATCTATCTATCTATCTCAATATCTATGGCACGAGGTCTGGTAACAGGACTGAGAAAACATGCATCTCATCTTCTGCTTTGACTTTTATTTATTCACAGGATTTGAATTTTTTGTTATTAGTCATCATATTTAGTATCAGTAATTATATTTTCACTAGTGAAAGGTCACCATAGGCTGTTTTTTGTTGTTAATTGTTGATAATTGAATTGCCACTAGTAAGAAAGACATTTTAGATACCTGAAATTATACTGATACCTATCAGGAATTAAATTCTTGATATCAGAAATGCTAATTTGAAATCAACAATTCAATTTGAATGGCAGCCTATTGTGAGATTTCACTAGTGAAAATACAATTACTGATATCAAGAATTAGATTTTTTACTATTTGAAATTGAATTGTTGCGCTCAAGATTTATCATGTTTAACTAGTGAAAAAATAATGATTGATATAAAGAGAAAAAAAGTCAAAGCGGCTTGCCATATACCTGAAATCGACCAGTACACATTTTGAATAGCCTAGTTTAATATGTGCAGTATTAGATTCAGTGTTGAAAAAAAGATTTTAAAAATGGTAACACTTAAGAATAATGGTCATTAGTTAACATGAACTAATGATGAACTGGACTTATACTTAAAGCATTTATTTATATTTGTTAATTTCAACATTTACTAATACATAATTAAAATCTTGTTAACATTAGTTAATGCACTGTGAACTAACATGAACAAACCATGAACAGCTGGATTTTTATTAACTAACGTTAACAAAGATTAACATATACAGTAACATGTACTGCTCATGGTTAGTTTGTGTTAGTTAATACATTAACTAATGTTAACTAATCACCATTATTCAAGTGTTACCAATATATATATATATATATATATATATATATATATATATATATATATATATATATATATATATATATATATATATATATTTCGAAGAGTTAGGCTAAAACAAGCATGTCATTAACAAAGAGCTTCGGTTTCTAAAGGAGCATCGGTAAAATAACAACAACTTGCGGTTCAGTGAGTACCTGATTAAAACCAGTAATTAATGAGTCGGACTGTTGTTTGATTTGGCGTTCAGCTCGCAGGACAACTCAACAGAAGCATTAATTAATATTAATAATAATATATAGATTATTAGTGAATCAGCTACAACAAATCGTTGAGCTGCTGCCAATCAATCCGTTACTATGGCAACCATGGAGCGGCCTGTATGATCGCGTCACAGACAGCGCTTGCGTCACAGACGGCATTTACTATAAAGACTCTTACCTGCAGTTTCTTCAGTACAGCGATAATCCCAGCGATTTTGAGCAACACTGACTACCGATCTCTTACAGCAATTACCTACCGATACTTTACAACTTTACCAACTTTACATCATTTCATACATAGTCTATTCAGCGCGTTCATACTCACACATTATAGACTCTAACTATTTAGTCACACACAGTGTGCTTGTGCATCACACATACAGTTTTGTAAATCGGATATTACCCGTTTCCGTTGAATTTGATCAGCATACAAAACACACAATGGCTTCCAACTCAAACAGCAGAGAGGTGTGTGTGGAGGTCTATGTGAACGGAGAGTTGTACTGCATTGACAGCGTCGAGGTCCCGGATGAGGAGAATGTGCAGCTGGAGTTTATGGTCACCGATCGCATCTACGAGCTTCTCGGGTGCTCACCGGGCGACATAACCGCACAGCTGGAGGTGGACACGGACGAGTGCATGACAGTCAGTCACGCCGCTTTAGAGGGGGAGGATCTGCACATCAACATTGAGATGAAGCAGCCAACCTGTACCTGTACAACCCCTGAGAACAGCCCGACAGGTGAATGCTCAACATGCACCTCTCACAACTTTCACATATAACTTACTGTAATCATTATGATGATCACAACATATAATAATAACTGTTTTAATGAGATCATTGTTTCTGCTTAAATCAATACATGATTTGTATTGGTGTGCATTGACTTGGTTACTCAAGGGTTGATTTTAAGGTTTTATTGTTGACATATAAATCTTTAAATGGTTTGGCACCTGTATATTTACCTGAGCTCCTGAGACCTAATGAAGCAGGGAGATGTCTGAGGTCATCTTTTAACAAGGAGAAACTAAAACTAAAGGAGATTTGCAGTGAGGGCTCCGACATTATGGAATAGTTTGCCAATTCATTTCAGAACATCTGAATGTGTGTCTGTTTTTAAATGTCGTCTGAAAACTGTGCTTTTAGTATTCAGTGATGTCTTTTGTATAGTTTGGGTTTCTGATATTTTATATGATGTATAATCTGATTCTTAGACTCTGCAAAAGCATATGAAAATACAGAAAATACATAAGTTTCATACCCCTTGCAGAATATGCAAAATTTCATTAAATCATTTTATTTTTAACGAAATAAGAGGGATCTGGGATCATAAAAACAATTCTGACTTCTTTTCTGAGAATTGTAAGATATAAACGTGCAATTGCGAGTTATAATGTCCAATTTTCAAGGGGGGAATAGACTGTTTTCAATTCTAAACAAAAGGTAATTGCGACTTATCTCGCACTGACTTTATAACATGCAATTGTGAGTTGAAATCTCGCAGTTCTGAGAAAAAAATCCAGAAGTCAGACTAATTATTCATGTCTAATCTGTGGTTTGAGATGTTTCTAATAACATATTATTTGTTTTTCAGAAAGTACCACAGAGTGGTCGATTAGAAAAATTGGTGGATTCATTCAAACGCTTTTTTGGATGAATCCGGCTGTTCCAGAGCCAAAACCTGAAACGGCTCCAGTTCCTGAACCGGAAGTGAACCTGGTTACTGTGCGCTGGCCAGCAGAAGAGCCAGGGAACGAAAAGAACAGCCCCAAAAGAGGTGAATGTCAACAGAGCATTAGAGATGCAGCATTACAATGGCCACACACACACTGTAAAGTTTCAGGAGTGACGACCGCATTTAACCGCATTAACAACTAGTCGTTCAGTTCGGTTCCGTACACACTGCGGATAGTTTTTGTAAATGTGGTCGACACTCCCGTAAATTACTGAACTGTGTTGTGTGTGCAGAACAAATGAGATGCAAACAGAAATTTCTTTCAAGTTGGACTAATAATTCATGTTTGATCTGTGGTCAGTGATGTTTCTAATAAGATTATTTGTTTTCTTCTTTTTTTACTAAAGTGATAAAGAAAATGAGCGCTTTCTTCCAAAAGTATTTTCCGATCGACCCGGCTGAGCCCTTGTGTGATCCTGAGACGGAACCTGAATTGGATGTGGTCGAATCCAAGGAATCGTGTGACCCGGTTCCAAGCTTTCCTGACACTGAACCTGTGTCCGCTGAAGGTCCGGAGGCTGACGTCAGTGGTGACATGGATGCTGAAAAAATGAAGAAAACGAGTGCTTTCTTCCAAAAGTATTTCCCGCTGGATCCGCCTGAGCCCTCGTGTGTCTCAGATGCAAGTGTTCCTGAGACTGAACCTGTGTCTCCAGAAGGTCCGGAGGTTGACATCAGTGATGGGATGGATGATCAGGATGGCACAGATGCTTCTCCTGAAAAAATAAAGAAGATGAAGAAAACAAGGGCTTTCTTCAAAAAGTATTTCCCGTTGGATCCGCCTGAGCCCTCGTGTGATCCTGCAGAACCGGTGTCTGCAGAAGGTCAGGAGGTTGATGTCACTGATGGGATGGATGCTTCTCCTGAAACCGCAGAAATGAACGGCCCAAGAGGTGAATGTCAACAGAGCATTTGAGATGCAGCATTACAATGGCCACACACACACTGTAAAGTTTCAGGAGTGACGACCGCATTTAACCGCATTAACAACTAGTTGTTCAGTTCGGTTCCGTACACACTGCGGATAGTTTTTGTAAATGCGGTCGTCACTCCCGTAAATTACTGAACTTTGTGTGTGCAGAACAAATGAGATGCAAACAGAAATTATTCATGTCTAATCTGTGGTTTGAGATGTTTCTAATTACATATTATTTGTTTTTCAGAAAGTACCACAGAGTGGGCGATTAAAAAAATTGGTGGAGTCATCCAAACGCTTTTTTGGATGGATCCTGTTGTTCCAGAGACAAAACCTGAAACGGCTCAAGTTCCTGAACCGGAAGTGAACCTGGTTACTGTCGGCTGGCCAGCAGAAGAGCCAGGGAACGAAAAGAACAGCCCCAAAAGAGGTGAATGTCAACAGAGCATTTGAGATGCAGCATTACAATGGCCACACACACACTGTAAAGTTTCAGGAGTGACGACCGCATTTAACCGCATTAACAACTAGTCGTTCAGTTCGGTTCCGTACACACTGCGGATAGTTTTTGTAAATGTGGTCGTCACTCCCGTAAATTACTGAACTGTGTGTGTGTGCAGAACAAATGAGATGCAAACAGAAATTTCTTTCAAGCTGGACTAATAATTCATGTTTGATCTGTGGTCAGTGATGTTTCTAATATTATATTATTTGTTTTCTTCTTTTTTCAGAAGAGAAGAAGATGAGGGCTTTCTTTGAAAAGTATTTCCCGCTGGATCCGTCTGAGCCCTCGTGTGTCCCAGATGCAAGCGTTCCTGAGACTGAACCTGTGTCCGCAGAACGTCCGGAGACTGACCTCAGTGATGACTCGGATGATGAAACAATGAAGGAAATGAGTGCTCTTTTCCTAAAGTATTTCCAGTTGGATCCGCCTGAGTTGGAATCTGAACCAGATCTAGATGATTCGGATGATTCGTGTGTCCCAGGTCCAAGCAGTTCTGTGCCAAAACCTTACACAAGCCCTTCTGAGCAGGAGCGATCTCCAGAAGAACATTGTTCACTATTAGAGAAGCGTGTGAAGGGCTGTACACAGCGTCATAGACCAATCACTAATGTCTGGAACAACATCTTCATTGGAAATGAGTAAGCCTGCAACACATTTACACTGATATAAACCATGTATGAACAGGATATATTTCTACAATCCTCTTTAGTGAAAGACTAATCTAGGCTGTTGTGTTCTTGTGCAGAGAGATAGCAAGGGACCGAATAAGACTGAAGGAGCTGGGTATCACTCACGTCCTGAATGCGGCTGCGGTGAAGACCAAACTGGGGGTGTTGTTGGGAGTGCCATGGGAGAAAGACCTGAGAGAAGCTGTTAATACAGGCGCGTGGTATTACAGAGGAATGAAGATCTCGTATTGTGGCTTGCCTGCATCGAACAGTTCAGACATCAGCAAATATTTCTACAAAGCTGCCAAATTCATCCGCAAGGCCAAGAAAAACCCAGAAAGTAAGATCTTTTATCAAGTGTTCTGGAGTGACAAACTGTTTGGGACTTTTTTTTTACTCTGTTTTTATTTCCACAGATAAGGTGTTCATTCACTGCACAGACGGTGTCAGCTGCGCCCCTACACTTTTTCTGGCATACCTCATGATCCACCATAACATGACTGTGGAGGATGCCATTGATTGTCTCATCAAGGTCAGATACATCCAGCCGGACACAGAGTTCCTGAAGCAGCTGGCAGTCCTCAATCAGGATCTGAAAGTCAAACAACAGCTACAGGAGACACAAGCAGGCAGAACAGATGAAGTCCAGCAGAGCACCGAATAAAGTAAAGACAGAGCAAGACAGAAGAAACACAGAGAGAAAAAGATGCATTACACAATTACAGAGCCAAGCACCCACACACAGTATCTGTGAGAGTGTGTGTGTGAGAGTGTGTGTAAGTGTGAGTGTGTGTGTTTGAGTGTGTGTGTGTGCGTGAGTGTGTTTGAGTGTGTGTTTGTGTGTGTGAGTGAGTGTGTGTGTGTGAGTGAGTGTGTTTGTGCGTTTACAGTTAGTTCAAAATGCGGCTGTGAGATTGATGACAGGCACTTGAAAGCGTGATAATATTTCTCCGGTTTTATTTTCCGTTAAATGGCTGCCGATCCGTTGCCGGATCGAATTTAAACTTTTATTGTTTGTTTTTAAGTCTTTGAATGGTTTGGCTCCAGAATATTTGGAGACATTAGTGAACCGGCACTCCGCTGTGAGGCCCCTGAGATCTTCCCAGATCCAGATTAAAACTCCAGGGGGATCGTGCCTTTCCAGTTGCCGCCCCCAAACTTTGGAATTATTTGCCTTTTCTTATTCTAGCCGCTCAGACCATTTTCAGTTTCAAATCCTTGATTAAAGCTAACTTATTAATGACCACTTTTAATTTCCCGGGTTATTCATTTTTAGGTGTGTGGTTGTTTTGTTGTATTGTTTGTTTTATTATTACTGTTATTATATTTTTGTGTTTTATTTATTAGCATTGATTGTGCATTGAAGTGCTTTATTAGCACTTTGGGCAACCTCGGTTGTATAAAAAGGTGCTGTATTAATAAATAAAAGAAAGAAAGAAAGAAAGAAAGAAAGAATGAAAGTGTGCGAGTGAGTGTGAGTGTGTGTGTGTGTGTGTGTGTGTGTGTGTGTGTGTGTGTGTGTGTGTGTGTGTGTGTGTGTGTGTGTGTGTGTGTGTGTGTGTGTGTGTGTGTGAGTGTGAAAAATGAAACAACTTGTGTGTGTGTGTGTGCTAAATAAACATTTTAAGGAACACTGGATATGTGTCAATTAATGTCTAATAAAGTTGTTGGTTTCACTATATGTTAAGTTCTTCATTTATTGTTAGTGTATTTATGCTTAACTAATGCATAATTCTGGACCCTTAAGCCTTGTTGTTGGAGTCGTCTCTTCACAGGTGATGGTCATCTGCAGTCTTTATGAGAGGCTGGAGTTGACACTAGCTGCTGTTCAAAGCATTAAGCAAAGACAGTCATGTGCACTGATATAACTGGAGGTTAAGAGATGCATGTGAATGCTTGGCTAAAGAGATGCGTCTTTAATCTAGATTTAAACTGTGAGAGTGAGTCTGAGCCCCGAACATGATCAGGAGGCTATTCCAGAGTTTAGGTGCCAAATATTAAAATGTTCTTCCTCCTTTGGTGGACTTAGATATCTTGGGTACTACCAGAAGCCCAGAGTTACGTGATCTTAAAGAGCGAGATTATAGGGCGATAGAAGATTAGTTAAAGGCCTAACCGTTTAGGGCCTTATAGGTCAGTAGCAATACTTTATAATTGATACGGGACTTAATAGGTAACCAGTGTTTGATAAAATTTGTGTTATATAATCATATTTTCTTGACCTAGTATAAACTCTTGCCGCATTTTGGACTAATTGTAGCTTGTTTATTGAGGATGCAGGACAGCCAGCTAGTAATGCATTACAGTAATCTAGTCTAGAGCAGGGGCGAAGCCAGCCGATTTTGCCGGGGCTTCAGCCCCGGATGTTTTGAGTGTAGCCCCGATTCCCGAACGAGAAAAAAAAAAATTCCCCCTTTTTTTTTTTTTTTAAAGCCTATGTAAACCCGCGAAATCATAAGTTGTCCTATTTGCGCTTTGGCTTTGCACGTACTGCATAGTGCATACAGCCTGTAAAAATAGACCTTAAAAATAATCTAGCCTAGAGTATAGGCTACATTTCTTTGCTGTCGTTTCTTCCTGTTGAATATGCAGCAGGTAGGGGAGGAGCTAGCAGCAAAGTCAAGTGTCTGAGAGAGTGTTAATAACGACAGATAGCTGCCAGGAAAAATGAAGCAAACGAGACTTTGGAGATTTTTTGGAAAGAAGTCAGTGGGTTAGAATTCAGTTTTTTTTATCCTTTAAATCTAAAGATCATCATCTGGCTGTCTTCTTTCACTGTATGTCTATTTGTTTAACTAGCTATTAGGGTACTAGCATCACTTGTATGTTACTAGCATCTGATCTGATAGAAGTTAGTAATACTAGCAAGTGATAGAAGATTGCTCAATCCATGTTCAATCAAATATAAAATAATGTGATCATCATCAATTATTAAACAGTGTGTAAATCAAAAGTAAAAAATAAATAAAACGCTTAATATTACCAGATGAAATTAAGGGTAAGTTAACCCACAAATAGCCTAGAAAACTACTGTCTGTGAAGGTTTGGACTTTGGACTCGATCTACTCCATCTGTGTTTTTATTATTATTCTGAATCTGATCAAGGTGTAGTCTTCAACTTTTTTTTGTTTAAAATGTTGCCTTTCTTTATGAAACTTACCAACAATCAAGTGTTGATAAAAAATGCAACATGAAGCTAATGACATGTTTTTAAAATTAAGGTACAGTTAAAGTTTTTTTATTTTTTATAAAAAAATATCTACATTTAAACACAATAGTATACTGTGCAAGTGCAAACATAATACAACAATAGTGAACTATAAGTAAAGGCTATGTTGACTTAAAGAAAACTTGCAAGTATACTTGCAGTATACACTACTAAACTAATGGTTTACTTTGAGTACACTTCAGTGTGTACTTTCATAAACAAAAAAGATAATGTTAAAGATGTATTTTGACTGAAAGTAAAGTGTTACTGACTGTAATAAATAAAAAACCTCTTCGAGTGATCCCTGTATTTGCATTAAATGTTCTGGGCTAAGCCCCGGATGTCCTTCAATGCTGGAAACGCCCCTGGTCTAGAGGTCATGAATGCATGAACTAGCATTTCTGCATCAGAGACGGATATTCCAGGTGGAACAGGTGGAAGAAGGCTGTTTTTGTAACATTTGATTTTTGAAAGACAAGTTGCTGTCTAATATAACACCCAGATCTTTAACTGTAGAGGATGAAGTAACAGTACATCCTGCAATGTGCAAATTGTATTCTAAGAGACTCTGTGAACAGGTTTTTGGTCCAATAAGTAATACCTCAGTCTTATCTGAATTTAAAAGGAGAAAATTACAGGTCATACAATATTTTAAATCTTTAACACACTCTGTCAGCTTGGATAATTTAGAGATTTCATCTGGTCGTGCTGAAATATAATAACTGAGTATCATCGGCATAACTGTGGAAACTAATTCTATGTGTTCTTATAATATGTGGCAGCATATACAGTATATTGAGAATAACAGAGGGCCTAACACAGATCCTTGTGGCACTCCATCATTTACATTATCTCAGACTTTGTCCCATAAATTGTTAACGTTCTGATAGATACGAAACCACTTTAATGCCTGTCCCTGAATACCAGTGTAATTTTGTAGACGTTCTAAGAGTATTTTATGATCTATATGGTGTCGAATGCGGCACTAAGATCAAGTAAAACTAGTATTGTGATACAGCTTTGGTCAGCAGCTAGAAGTAAGTCATTTGTGATTTTAACGATCACAGTTTTCAACCTTTCATAGATATAGTTTTCTTGTAAGTAAGAGCACAATTGAGCGGACATTATTATTTCTAGTATTTTAGATTTATATATAGATGTTGTATTCTCATATTATATTTTGCTCTTATAGTGAAGTGATGCAGCGTGTGCTGTCACAATTGTGCGTGCAATTTCTAAGTGTGCGCTGTAACGGCTAACAGGACAGGAACGTTTGTTTTTCTGAGCTAAGAGACTTTTTATTTCATAAGTTACGAAAATAATGTTAAATAATGAGACTGACATATAGCCTGCCCTGACAACATCAGCAGATACTGAATCAACACATTTTTCTCAGGTATTCTTTACTTAAACTGTGTCTGACAGAGGAGCCAACAGCTTTCATGCACATCTTTCAAAATAAAAGTCTTGATTCAGAAAAAGAACGTGTTGTTGTTTCTTTGACTGCACACTTAAAGTATGTTTAACACTAACAATCATCCTGTCATGTGTGTTTGGACTTGTGTGTGCAATAAAGTCATGAGAGAAAAAAGATCCAAGATACAGACTCAGAGATCACACATGGTCTCAATCAGGTCCTCCTCATAGAACATCACATTGCCCTTCATCATCTGTTTGATAGCAAGTTCAGCAAGTTTCACAATCACGTCTCTATTGGACTTCAGGAGTTTCTCTGGATCTTTCTCATCATACTTCTGATTCCTGATGTTGATCTGAGTCAGCAGGAAGTGGATGTACATTTCAGTCAGAGTTTGAAGAACTTATGTTTGACCTCATGATACTAAACAAAGCAGAGCAACTGAACACAAGAGATTTCTGAAATTAGTAGATGAATATCAGTAAAACACGTGCACACATTAAATGTAATTATTCACGTTCCTTGTGAACTCAATACCGACTTTTCATGTTTGCAATTATGTTACATAAATGTTACTTAAATTTGTCTTTTTATGCAAAAAAATTACACGAGTGCTTCATTAAATACACACTTTGTTTTTTTATATAAAATCATTATTATTATGTAAATTGTATGAATTTTTTGTTTAGTGTGGATTACGGAGGAGAGATCTGGATTAAACCAGGACTACAGAAATATAGGTCACAAACACTCACAAATTGTCTCGTATTGTTGTTAAATTGAGTGAACGTTTTCTATATCTACTACTAAACTTTACAGACTTATGGTATGTGTTTATTGGAAGTAAATCATCATTTAGCTTATTGAACTATGGGGACAGATGTGAGTTCAATCATAAACACACGTCTGGTGCGCTATCTCCGTAGACATAATGGTTGTACTGTACAAACTGTATATTCTCTCCCCTTATACTAACCCTACCCCTAAACCTACCCATCACACAAAACTTTTTGCATTTTTACATTATCAAAAAAACTTATTCTGTATGATTTATAAGCTTGTTTCCTCAGTGTGCATTCAGGTTAAAGTCATAAACACACTCTCAAACACATCTTAATTGTTGTTTAGTTACAATGTTAAAGTTATTTCTCTTCTTGTGTTCAGATGTATGTGAATTCACATACGCCCCTGAAGCTACTAAGGTGGACCCTAGGCATTTGAGACTGGCTTCCAATTTGGTGGACACAGCTGATGTCTCCCACTATCAATTGTACTCCCTGTTACAGCTGTGGCCATTCCGTGAGCCTGGGACGAGTCCAGTTTCTCCAGGAGTGGCGGCACCTGATCTAGTCTTGCCCGTGGAGGCGGCATCTGCCCATGAACTTCCTGTCTGCCCTGATAAGACCACGGAGGTTGTCCATGAACTTCCTGTTTGCTACATTATGGCCACAGAGGTCGCCTATGAAGTCCCAGTATGTCCTGTTACAACCATGGAGGTCATCCCTAATCTTTTCTGCCTAGATACGACCATGGAGGTCATCCCTGAGTTTTCCTGTCTGCCTAGATATTCCTGTCTGTTATTTCTCTCCTGATGTTGTTCATGTTCTTCCTTTCACAAAATGTAGTCTGTTGAAACAGTTTCACGTTCGATATAAACTGGTTAAACCGGTTGATATTTTAACCTGTAAGACAGTTGACCTGTTAAATACGGAAGCCCTGAACCGCAAAGTAAAAAAAAATATATATATATGTAAAAAAAAAAAAAAATCTAGAATTTCGAGATTAAAGTCGAAATATTTCGAGAATAAAGTCGAAATATTACGAGAATAAAGTCGAAATATTTTGAAAATAAAGTCGAAATATTTCAAGATTAAAGTCAAAATATTTCCAGATTAAAGTCGAAATATTTCGAGATTAAAGTTGAAATGTTTCGAGATTAAAATCGAAATGTTTCAAGAATAAAGTCAAAACAGGAGTTTTCAAACTGCGAGCGCCTAGCGAGGCTCACAAAGAATGATTATAGGCCTAAACTGCCTAAATTGTGAATATGATGAAATAAACCCTTTATCAATATTATTTTATAGCATACATTAATAGGCTATCTGTCCTGAGAGCATAATCTTAAAATCCCCGCACTTTTTCGGATGTGTTCACGTAAAATATCTCTATGGGTCAATGTGGATAAATTTAGATTTAAATTCAGAGAGACCAGATACTCGTGACCTGACGGATTTGGATTATTCTTATTTTATCCAAAATGAGATGATCATGTGTGCCTTATGTAGTGTAAATTTGACAGTTTAAAGCAGCAGGCACTCTTATTCACAGAACGAATAAACGGTCTAGAAGTAATGATATGACGTTCCAGTAAATGGGGAAAAAAAATCATCCTGCTAAATTGAATAAGAAGCAGAACATTTTGACTGAAACATGAGGACAGTTAACACACGATGTGATCATATATGGTTTATGTGTATTTTTCAAGCCATCTTGGGGTATTTCCATATTTATATGAATAATGCAGTTATTGCCATAGCATCTCGTCGAAGAAAGATCTGAATCTGCTCCACTGCAATTCGTTTTCAGTCCCACTATCGGAACGGATCCTTCTAGGACAACCATCTCTATTCTTTACTGTCTCAATAAAATATGTTGCATGACTTTCGGGTCATTATTGGTGAAATACACTTTCAACCACATCACATTTCATGAAAATCCGAGCAGAGGCCGTACGTTTAATCTTATCGTACGAGTCAACGTGCCACATAAAGTTTGGACCAGTTCTTCACCAGCGCAGTTCTTTAGCTACTAAAAATATATAACGACTTTATTCTCGAAACGTTTTGACTTTATTCTCGAAACGTTTTGACTTTAATCTCAAAACATTTCATCTTTATTCTCGAAACATTTCGACTTTATTCTCTAAACATTTCGACTTTAATCTCGAAACATTTCGACTTTATTCTCGAAACATTTTGACTTTATTCTCGAAACATTTCGACTTTAATCTCGAAACATTTCAACTTTATTCTCGAAATATTTCGATTTTAATCTCGAAATATTTCGATTTCAATCTCGAAATTCGAAGTTTTTTTTTTTTTTTTTTTACTTTGCGGTTCAGGGCTTCCGTAGTAAAACAATGTTCTCTGTGTGTAAAAAGCAAGTAAACAGCCGTTTTCTTAATTTCTGAATATATCCACATTTAATTAAAAAACAAAAGCATGTTTACAGTAGTGCTCTGACTTTACACGTGTTAAGATGACAACAGCATGTCGTGAAATACATGAACACTACATTAAAGAAAAATGTCAACTAGTTCTGCAGTAAAGTGATATGAAACACAGAGGAGAACCGTGTAAGGAAGACAGAGCAAAGATTACAGTGAAAGGAGACCAGAGGAGTCATTGCTGAGCATGAAGAGAGAGTGATAGAAAACAAGCAACAAGGTGGTTGTCAGTGCATAGTACATATCTGATTTATTTGTCTGCCTTAAGGCCAGAGCTCTGAACTGACCCTCAGTTGCATTAGCTCCATTTCCTGGAAGTGAGAAACTAAATCTTCCTCCAGGTGGCACTCAGAGACTCAGAAAGACAAAACTCCTGTTGAGCCGCATTCAAATGTCTTTATAAAAACACAACAGAAGTCTGTGTTGTGTCTCATTTAGACTGTGTGTTTCTATATACTGTACACACTGGGAAGTTAAGATTAGAAAAGAGAAAGAGTTTACAGCTGTAAGAGTTAAAGATAGAGTTAATGTGAGTGTGTTTCTTTCACTCAACTGTGTCTCAGCTGATTCTCACACAGAGACACTGAACTATTGAGACAAAGAACCCCAAATCCAGCATAGAGGGGTTCAGTGAATGTGCTGTTGAATTTGTGTAAGTGTGTGAGTGTGTGTGTGTCAGAGACGCTGTAGAAGGACAGAGTGCCAGCCGTCCAGTTCAGATACACTCCTACTCTCTTAGAGAAGGGACAGATATGCCTGTGCACTTATTATTGTGTCTGACAGTGAAATCATCATCAAAACAGCTCAGATGCCAGGACTTTTCATTGTACCCAAACACACAGTCATTACTCAATCCTTTCCTGCTGATTCCTTTATATGCCAGTGATATATTAACCTCCTCCATCCCACTCCATTCAGCCTCCCAGTAACAGCGTCCCATCAGACTCTCTCTACACAGAACCTGAAGACACTCATTAAATCTCTCTGGATGATCAGGATACGGCTGCTTCTCCTTCACATATGTCACCTTTCTGTTCCTCTCAGACAGAGTGAGATGAGGGTTTGCTGTGTTTAAATCCAGTGTGAGATCACATGCATCTGAACACAAAAAGAGAAATAACATTTATAACACGCCTTAAATGTGTTTGTTTGTGTGTGTGCGTCTTACATTTCTGTGATCTTGCTGTAATTCTGAACTCTCCTCCATGATCCACACTGTAATAAAAAACAAGAGAATGAAGATTTTATTTTAAGTGGATGAAGTGAATGGTAAATTGAAGATGAATCTAAACACTCATGTTACATTTTATTATAAAAAAACAAAATTACAAAACATGAAAACAAAAAATCTTGGTTTAAAACCAACATGTGAATGATGACTTTTAGCCACAGGCTTCGCCTTTACATTCATTGATCATTTGTGTCTATATCCTTTAATTTAATCTAGTGATATCTCTTGCTGTTCAACTGATCTGAGGTTTATCATGAGGTCAAAAATAATTTGTTCCCATTCAGATTGTTATCTCTGAGTCGTATCTTGGATATGTTTTCGCTTCATGTCTCTGACAGAACTGAGAATTTACTTTCTAGATCAAGCTTTGAATTGATGTTTTGGGATCAGAGTCTGTTTCTCAGATGCTGCTGTTATTAGTCACAAGCAGCTGTTGATCTGAATCAAGATCATCTTTAGTTCAAGACACATCCTTATTTTCCTTTGCTGTATTTATGTGTATATATGTGCTGTATGCAGAGATCTATGTACATATGAGTTTTCAATTTTGTTCCTCCGGTTTATATTTCCACAGCATGAAGGTAAGATCTTTTCATTTTAAAATGTTCTCCATCTACTGACTACTCCATTATGCTCAATGCTCATTATGACTTTCATTAAAGGGGTACTTCAGCGCTGGGAAGATGAATCTGTATTTAAACTGGGTCATTAATGTATTAGAAATGTGAAATTATTTTTGAATTTGGTGCCTTGTAGACTGAGAAAACACAGAAAATGTATTTTTGTCTCATGGGGATGAAAGACAACAATTCCCAGAATGCACTGCTTCACTGCCCTACTCTAGGCACAGCTAGTCGGCTACTGGATTACTGGATCACTTGCCTACCACGTTCATTTTCAGAAAATCAGTTGAGTTAGAGACACTACAATTAAAAACTTAATGTGTCTGTTCGATATAATGGGAGTGAGCCGATTGAGCGTCACGGCACAAACGCACCAGGATCGGATTACATTCATGAACTGAGGTAAGCGCGGGATTCGCGGCTGCGGCTGCATTCACAGCGCGTGATCAGTCTGGCGTGTGTTCAGTTCATGTCTTTGAAAGCTTAACTTTCATAGGAAGTTCATTTTAAAAGTTGAAACACTCACTTTGGTCTGCACCACTCCGTTTACATGGATATCCGCAGCGCCGTGAGCCGAGTGCTGTGAGTGCTGTGAGTGTGATGTTGAAAACATTTGGAAATAGCGCCCTCTGCTGACTGTAGTCTTTAGCCTCTGGACAAATTTTTTTTCCTGAAATAAAATGCATAATTCTCTCCTCTCAGGGTCATATGAGGGGGGAAAGTACGATAATTTGAATATACTCCTGGGTTTCTACTGATACAAACCATAATGCTAATCGCTGAAGTAACCCTTAAACTCTACAGTAAGTAAATTCACTTCACAAGCTAATTACTTTTCAGCAGTGATGTCATAGAAATATACAGAGCTACCGCAAAATGGAAGTTTAAACACAAAATTCTAAAGACGGCTGCGTGTTTGTTTCTCTGGCACATAAGATCTATAACACACAAATCCAAAAACATATGACAAGATGATTGTTAGTGCTGAACATACTTGAGTTTGTCCAGTCTGTTGTTTGGATCAGAGAGCAGCTTGACTAATGATTGTCCTGGGTGATTGTAGCTCAGATCCAGCTCTCTCAGGTGTGAGGGGTTTGATCTCAGAGCTGAAGCCAGATAACAACAGCCTTTCTCTGTCACCATACAACCAGATAATCTACACACACACACACATAATCTGACACTGGTGATAATCTTAAACTGATTCTCACACAGGAGTATTTGAATTCCTGTAACTGTTTTTCTTACCTCAGTATGTTGAGGTGACAGTGTGAACTCTTCAGTCCAACAGAGAGAAGCTTCACTCCTGAATCCTGCAGGTCATTGTTACTCAGGTCCAGCTCTCTCAGTGAGGAGTGTGATGATTGTAGAGATAAAGACAAGTTTCCACAGCACTGATCAGTGAGATTACAGTCAGCAAGTCTATAACAGAAGACAAACATGGTTCAATAAAGAGGAGATGGTAAGTTAAAGTTACGTTTTCTGCACATGGTATTGATCACATGAAAAATATTCTGTTTTTCATCAGGAATTCTGAATGTTGACTTACACTCATCTTAAACATGCTTGAATTAGTCTGATACCATGAACCTTTATAAAAGTTTTAACAGAAATGTCATAATGATACTTAGCTTCCTGTAGCTCAACTGACACAAACAACAACAAAGTGTTGGGTTCAGTTCCCAAAGAACACACATTGTGATAAAATATAAACACTGAGCCCACTTTAAGAACAGATGTGACAAAGCTGAAATTTAAACGTCTGCCCAACTTTGTCACAGATTCCAAGGCACATTTTCTATGCAGTGTGTCTAAGTGTGTACACACAATATACATCCCTATATAGATAGATAAATGTTCATATGAGAGCATGTAAATATTTTTTTATCTCAGTGTGTGTGTGCTGTCACTCTATCTAATAACTAATCTCAGTTTCAGGTGAACAGATCACACACTGTTCATTGACATGGTGAGCAGGACCAGGGCAGAGAGCAGAGGGTATCTTTAATTTGATAACCAAGTGAATTTTTTTCTTACCTCAGTATGTTGAGTTGACAGTGTAAAGTCTTCAGTCCTTCAGACAGAAGCTTCACTCCTGAATCCTGCAGGTCATTGTGACTCAGGTCCAGCTCTCGCAGTGAGGAGTTTGATGATTTTAGAGATGAAGACAAACTTTCACAGCACTGATCAGTGAGATTACAGCCAGTGAGTCTATGAACCAGAATTAAAAATTGTTCAATAAAGAGGAGGAGGTTGGTTAAAATACTGTTTTCCGAGTTAAAACAGAAAAAAAAAACATATTGATCATGATACATTAGGTTTTCTTTCTCATTGTTTGATGTGCAAGAATAAACCTCACTGGCTGTTCGGAGTATACAAGAATCTCCACACTACTCAGTGCTACAGTACAGATGGGACTTTCTGCTTCCACTGCATAAAAAAGCCCCTAAGGCATCTAATGGATTGCAACACTGATTTTCAAAGTACAAGATATGACAAATCTTTCTCTTTAAAACAAGAGAGAGGCTGATTGATGAGAGGTGTGGTTTGATAGAGGAATTACAGTTTTAATACAAAATAGACACATTCAGTTTTCTCTCTAATCACATAAATTAATACTCACAGAGCTGTTTTGCAGTTCAGCACAGCTGGTATCAGTCTCCTTCTACCCTCATCTGATGTGTTGTATTTCTTCAGATCAAACTCATCCAGCACCTCCTCTGATATCTGAAGCATGTAGGCGATTGTTGAGCAGTGAGACGGAGATAGTAGATTCACTGAGGGATTCTCTGACTTCAGAAACTGCTTAATCTGTCTATACAGAGTCTGATCCTTCATTTCCAGCAGACAGAGGAACAGATTGATGCATCTGTCAGCTGAGAGACAATCATCTTCCTTAATTTTGTTATTAATGTAATGTGTGATTTTCATGACAGTCTCTGATTTGTTCATTGTGTGTGTCAGTAGATCCTTTAAGAGTCTCTGATTGGACTCCAGTGAGACGCCCAGCAGGAACCGCAGGAAAATATCCAGGTGTCCATTTTCACTCTGTAAGGAATTAACAACTGCTGCTTTTAATAAAAACGGCGTCCCTTTATACTTCCGGGTATGCCGTCACATACTACGTCATGACGTAGCACCAATCAAGATTGATTTTAGTTTCATTCATGCTTCAGACGCGTAACGCTGGGGGCGTTCCCCATAAGTGTCGTTCTTACGACGCAGTGGGAGTTCCCTTGAAAGGGAACTGAGGATACCACTGAAATAGGCTTATGAGAAAAAAGAAAATCTTTAACTCAAACTCATCTATTCCCTTCCCATAAAAATCTGTGAGGATAACACCAAAAAATGAAAGGGTGATCAGTCCCTCTTCACTCTTCCTGCATTTATCACAAAAATACGAGGTTATCCACTTTTAACAAATATGAAAAAAGTTCGGCACGCAAATACAAGGATAAATTTCTCAACAGACAGTAAGATGTGTCATAATGTATTAATTCCCTAATATCATATTATATTACCTAATAGTGTAAATTTACATATTAATTACCTCAATGGGTCAAAGCCATGCATTTCAACTTCCAGTTATCTGCTTTAATTAATCCTTAACTAATTATTTGCAAAGATATCATTGTTACTTTACTTGTTGAGGCACATGACTATTAACTAATTCAAAATTAATAAAAAAAAACATAACCACAAAGATATATAACTTAACAATTAGTTAATAGTCATGTTCCACAACAAGTAAAGTCATAACATAATGTTACCTTTGCAAATCGTTAGCTAATGATTAATTAAAGCAGACAACTGGAAGTTGAAATGCATGGCTTTGACCCGTTGTTTAACGCATTCATTTACACTATTAGTTCATTTAATATGAGTGTTGACTCTACACTTTGGTCTAAATGAGACACACCACAGACTTCTATTGTGAGCCTCTGTGCACCACCTGGAGGAAGATTTAGTTGACGTCTCTTCTCAAAAATGTTTACAATCTCAAACAAACTGATTGTTCAATAGAGCTGAAGATGTGGATCAAACTCATCTCAGATTTAGTCTTTGTAGAGACTCAATGATCAGGAGAGTTTGAACATCTTTAGTTGTAGAGCTTTTATCCTGTTGCTTCCTAATACTTTAGCATTTAATAGACAATTGTTATTATATAAAATGTTAATTATTATGATTTTCAATAAATGAAATTAAATTTTTCATTCAATATGGGTTTGTTAGTTAAGTTTTCTTTTAAATATTTATAACAAACATTTACAAATCTAGCAAATGTTAAATATAATAAAACGAATGAGAGGTGAAGTTGCAGGACTTTTTAACTCTGATTTTATGTTTTTTTTTTAAGGTCAAATGAATGTGATTCTAGTGTAAGTATAAAATAATAATAATAATTATGTGATTGTTGAAGTATTGGTAATGTTACAGTTCAATTTCAGTATTAATCTAGTCTGATTATAAATATTTGAACACAGACTTTTTCTAAAAACAAAATTGATGTTTTGAAGAAGTTTAATTTATAGGCTATATGTTTGAATTTCTGTCAATTGCGATATAGAAGTTTATAAATTGACTTCATTCCTGCCTTTGCCAGCAAGTCAAAACATTACAGTTTTCTTTGGATCACAGCCAGAAACACAGTGACTCCTTCAGCTCTCGTCCAAGGGTTACTGAATTCTTCAGTTTAACTGTCCAAACCTTTTCTAGAACAGCCGTTTCATTCCACATCTCAATATTAGCCAGTATCTGAATAAGTTTATATATATATACTTTTTAACCTAAATTGCCAGCATATATATATATATATATATATATATGTATATATATATATATATATATATATATATATATATATATAAATGACCAATGGTTTGACTAGATAAGACCTCAGCTGGGATAGACTTGGTCGGGATTACTGGGAACACTCACAAAAACTTCATTTTCGCCAAATGTCGTGGGGGAAAACAAGCTATTAGAATGAATGCACGTAGACCTGTTTAGACACTTTATCTTTACTCTAAAACTTCAGATAACTTATTAGAGGTCACATGGCAACTTTTCCGGACTGCACCAAGCAAAAATACATCGTCATTATTACAAAGAGTAAAGATAAAGCATCTAACAAGGTCTACGTGCATTCATTCTAATGGCTTGTTTTCCCCCACGGCATATGGTGAAAATGGGCGTTCCCACAGCTATCACACAACGCCGACAGTCCTTTGAAACTGACTCCAGTGGAATGATTAGTACCATGACAAAATAAGACATTACCTCCCCATTGATTGCGCTAAAAGGTTTCATCTTAAACCTTAAACTAAACATCACTTTTCTGTGACGAACAAAATAAAAATAAAGCCTTGCGTTTAGATAAATCAGCCTTTGTCTAGATAAAACAAGACAGTTTAACCGTCATAAGAACAATTAAAGCTGCAAGCAGTGATGAAAGGGCCCTCGCACCCGGGACCACCTCCCCCTGGTGGCCTCAGTAAAACAGTGAATAGTGGGCGACATGCATTTAAGCGTGTAAATATAGAAGTAAAATGGCAAAGTCACTTTGATTTGCCACACTTCCTGCTGCCAGCAGGTGACGCTTTGACTATAACTGAATATTGGCATGTAGATGTCTTCAGGCCAGGACTCTATTTTATAAAAAGTATATACATGTTTATTTTTTTTTTTGAAAATTACTGATCGTTTCTCCAGATAAGACCCTATCCCTCGGCTGGGATTGTGCAGAGCACCTTTCTTTGAAACTGCATTGATTTGGACCATTACAATCCATTATGTGGAAAAAAATCCTGGAATGTTTTTCTAAAAAAACTTAATTTATTTTCGACTGAAAAATATTTTTAATAAAAAGTGTTTATGTCAAAACTATTAGATAAAAGTAATGTCAAATATGTAATACAAATATTTAGAAATCTAGCAAATATTGTTGCTGAATTAAATAAAAAATATATTTTTTAAGAATAATTTATTTGATGAGTGTCAAAAATGAGCGTGACATCAAGTGCAGTAAGTTCATCTAACCACCCGAGGTCTCTGTCACCCGCTTATTGAAAAGTACAATGCAATTAAAGTCATTCGCATAACTTAAATATAAATAGGCTATATAAATATAAATATAAAAAATATTAAAATAGGAAAGTTATTTTAAATTGTAATATATTCATACTAGGCTATATATATTTTGCCAGATAAGGTCAAGGTTGGATTTATCAGTTATTCAGTGAGGCCTTTTGTGCCTCCTCCTTTAAGATGTTATAATTGTCAAAAATACGGGCATGTGGCTATGGTGTGTAAAGCGAAGAAACGATGTGCAAGATGTTGGGGGCATGATTATGGCAAATGTGAAGGAGCAGGACCAAAATGCTGCAACTATGGAGGGGAGCATAGTGTTGCGTTTGGAGGATGTGAGGTGAGGAAGAAAGCAATTGAAGTACAGAATGAGAGAGCCAAGAGGAATATAACGTATGCAGAGGCTGTTAAAGTGGTTGATACAAGGAATAGAGAGAAAGGAAAAGAGAGGGAAGTGCAAAAAGAGAGGAGAATTGAGGAAATATCAGAGAAGGAAGGTAGGATTACAGAAGAGACAATGATTGTAAGTAAAGTAAATTTCTTGTTGTTCATAGCTGAAGTAATTGTACTGCACAGACTGAAAAGAAGACAACTAAGATTCAAATTATAGTCAAGGCAGCAGAGAGATTCTTGGGAGTAAAGGACATATCATGGGAAATGGTTAGGGATGGGCTAATTAGTGAGATACAGTCCAGCCAGGAAGCATGGTTTGGCTAGGAGGATGATTTTAATTTTACAATGGAATGCGAGAAGTCTTGTGGCTAATTGATTGGAGTTTAAAGGTGTTATTAATGAGATGGAAGTTAAACCGGATCTGATATGTATACAAGAGTCATGGCTTAAACCTAGATTTGATTTTGTTATTAAAGGATATATGAGTGAGAGAAGAGATAGAGAGGAGGGAAATGGTGGAGGGTGTAGTACTTTGATTAAGGAAGGCATGCAATATAGATCATTAGGCAAAGGTGTAACACAAGAATATGTTGTAGTAGAGGTATGGGTGAATGGAATAAAGTATGTAATAATAAACTTTTATAATCCTTGTAGGAAATTAGTGTTGAGTGAGTTAGAGCAAATAGAGGGTCTTAATGAAGATAGGGTAATTTGGTGTGGGGATTTTAATGCACAGAGCATGTTATGGGGAGGTTTAGTGACAGATTGTAATGGAATGGTGGTGGAAGATTTGATAGATCAGAGAAATTTGGTGTGTCTGAATGATGGGGGTAATACAAGAATAGATGTGGCTACAGGTAAAGAGTCTGTGTTAGATCTAACAATGGTGTCTGATTCAATTACAGGGAGTGCTGAGTGGGAAATATTGCGACAAGATACTATTGGGAGTGATCATTATCCAATAATGATATCTGTTAGTGTGAATGTGAGAGGAAGTAAGGCGAGTCAAGGAAATGTTGGTAGATGGAGGTTTGATAAAGCGAATTGGGAAGAATTCATGAGTCTGAGTGAAGAGGGATTAAAGAGTATTTTAGTAGAACCAGATAGATCTGTAGAAATGATTAGTGATGATGTTGTTTATGCCATTCAAGTAGCAGCAAATAAATATATACCAAAAGGGAAAGGAGGTAGGAAGAATAAAATAGTTCCATGGTGGACGGAAGAATGTACTAGTGCAATAAGAAGGAAAAGGAAAGCATTTAGGATGGTTAAGAAAACACATAATTTTCAAGATTTAATAATGTATAAACAAGCACAAGCTGAGGTAAGGAGGATAATAAGGAAAGTCAGAAAACAGTATTGGATGGCTTATTGTGATGAAATAGGGGGAAGAATACACCAGTAGAGGAAGTATGGGGTATGATTAAGAAAATGAAAGGGATTGAAAAGTGTAACGGGTATCCAGTTTTAAGTATGGAGGGAGAAATAGCTGTGGAGGATGGAGATAAAGTGGAAATGTTTTTAAAGGCATTTATAAAAGTAAATAGTTCAGAAAATTTGACTGAACAGAGTAAGGAAATGAGGAAGGGTGTGATGAAGGAATATCCGGATATAGAGAAGAAAAAAGAGGCTGAAGATAATTTGTTAGATGTACCTTATTCTATGAGTGAGTTAAAGAATGCAGTAAGAAGAATGAAACAATCTACTCCAGGAGTGGATGGGATTAGTTACAGTATGATGAAGCATTTTAGTGAAACATCTATGGAAGTGATTTTAACATTTTATAATAGAATATGGATAGAGGGTATAATTCCTCAAAGTTGGAAGGAAGCATTAATTATACCTATTAAAAAGCCTGGGAAAGATCCAAGTAATCCTATAAATTATCGTCCAATAGCTTTAACTTCTCATTTATGTAAGTTAATGGAGAGAATGATAGCTGATAGATTGACTTATCATTTGGAAAAAATGAATTGTTTTTTTTCTTATCAAAGTGGGTTTAGGTGTGGCAGAGGGACTATGGATCCAATAGTATCTTTAGAGGATGAAATAAGAAAGGCATTTATAAATAAGGAAAGTGTCTTTGCTGTTTTCTTTGATATAGAAAAGGCTTATGATGTTGTGGAAAGAGGGGTTATTAATAAAGTTACAGAAAATGAGTATAAAAGGAAGAATGTATAATTGGATAAAAGAGTTTTTAATTGGAAGAAGTATTCGAGTAAAGGTGGGTGGAGCTATATCATTAAGTGGAGCAATTGAAAATGGTACACCTCAGGGCAGTGAAATAAGTCCACTTTTATTTATTATCATGATTAACGATGTTTTCTCAAGGATTGATAGAAGTATGGGGAAATCATTGTTTGCTGATGATGGGGCTATCTGGTTTAGAGGAAAGAATATAGATTATAACACAAAGAAATTGCAAGGTGCGCTAAATGAAGTTGAAAAGTGGTCAGGGGAAAATGGTTTTAAGTTTTCAGTGGAAAAGACAAAAATAATACTTTTTACTAAAATGAGGAGGAATGTGGATGTTAAGTTAAAATTATACAAAAAAGAATTAGAGCGTGTAAGTATAGTAGGATTTCTAGGAGTTTGGTTTGATAGTAGATTAACTTGGAGAGAGCATATTGAAAAAATGGTGGGAAGATGTAAGCGTGTAGTGAATGTAATGAGATGTATTTCAGGTCAGGAATGGGGAGCAGATAGATTGGCTTTAAAACGATATATATATATATATATATATATATATATATATATATATATATATATATATATATATGATAAGATCTATAATTGATTATGGTTGTATTGTATATGGTTCTGCAAATAAATCTCATTTAATTAAATTAGAGAGAATTCAGTCTCAAGCTAAGAATTTGCTGCGGAGCATATCTAACTTCTCCAGTTTCGACTCTTCAGGTAGAGATGGGTGAAATGCCTTTGCAGATAAGAAGACAGCAATTAATGGCATCTTATTGGGCAAATTTAAAAGGTCAGAGTGAGGATCACCCAACAAGGAAAGTAATGAGTCCTAGTTGGGAATATGAGAAGAGAGAGTGTAATAGCTTTGGATGGAGTGTGAGGAAATTGGTTAGTGATATGAGATTGGAGGAGGTTGGATATGCTCCAATAATTCCTTTATCTCCAGTACCATTATTGGTCATGCCCCAACCAGAAGTAGATTTAAGTTTATTAGAAAAAAGGCAAAAGGAGGGTTCATATGAAACAGAAGTATATAATGTAAGGGAGTATATTGGGTCAAGATATGGGGAGTATATGCACATTTTTACAGATGCTTCAAAAGATTCAAAAACTGGTCATGTGGGTTCTGCATTCATTATTCCAAAAGGTTAAAGTGTATAAGAGTAAAAGGATATCAGATTGTTTATCGGTGTATACTGGAGAGATGTTTGCATTAATTATGGCAATAAGGAAGATTAGGGAAGTTAGAATATCCAAGGCAGTAATATGTTCAGATTGTAGTTCAGCTCTAATAAGTTTGAAGGAGATAAAGTCAGAAACAAGACAAGATATGGTAATAGAGATAGTTCAAGAATTATATTCAACTAAACAAGCTAATTTAGAGGTACAGTTTTTGTGGGTTCCAGCTCACATTGGGTTGAGAGGTAACGAGGAGGCGGATGCATTAGCAAAAAAGGCAATAGAACGAGAAATAGTAGATATACAGATTTTATTTAGCAGGTCAGAAATTAAATCAATTATTAAAAACCATATTTTGAAATTATGGCAGCAGTATTGGGACAATGAACTAAAAGGTAGACATATGCATCAAATACAGTCATCAGTGGGTAAGGGAAGAATATCAGGTAGGAGTAGGAATGAAGAGAATATGATTACAAGACTGAGATTGGGACATACAAGATTGAATGGTACATTGCACTTAATAAGTAAGCATCCAACAGGTTTATGTGAGGTATGTGAGGTTAGTGAAACAGTTGAACATGTAATAATGCACTGTAGGAGATATAAGGTTGAAAGAAAAGAGTTGAAGGAGGAATTAAATAAAATAGGAGTAAAGTTGAGTATTCAAAATGTATTAAAATCAGATAGGAGTATAATACATTTATTGGTAGATTATTTGTTAAGTACTGGGTTAAATAAGCGTATTTAAAGTGGGTTTTTATTTTATTTATTTATTTTCTATTTATTTTTATTTTTTTCCTGTCATGGGGGCTGAGAGTGGACGGAGGAGCTGAACACGCAGCGCCGGATGAAATTCGATGATGTCTCTATCGAATAAAGGGGAATTTATGTTGGGTATAGGAGGTGTCACTGGTCCATTTCAGATATAGGTGGCGGTAATGCACATATTTGTTTGCGATCCGCCGTAAAATAATAATAAGAAGAAGCTTGTTTTTTTCGCGCTCAGCGCAGAGACCCGCCCCTCCTCTTCTAAACTCCAGAATCCAGAAGGAAAAATCCTCATGGAACTGCAACGGTTTGCCGGTTTTTAGACGGATCCAGCTCGGAGTCAGATGCCGTCTGAGTGTTAACATTTTCTATAAAAGGTACATATTGTTCGTGTATTTCATGTTGTTGTTATCTTTAACAACACAACTGTTGACATTATCTACTGTGGTGATAGCAGACGACACATACCGTCAATAATATAGTGCACTGAACTCAGAATATTCCCTTAATAAATGTTCAGTATCTCACAGCTTATGTCTACTTTGTTTTAATGGCAGGGAATCTGTTCAAATAATCTGTATAAGTTAAACATGTAACGTTATTGACTTGAACCGTTGAACTGTCAAAAGTGAAACTGTTTCAACAGGCTTTTTGTGAATGGAAGAACGTGAACTACGATACATCAGGTAAGAGAGTCTGTTTGTGAGTAAGATTAATGATCAGTTTAATGCTGTTATCTAGAGACTGAATGGACTTATAAACTGAATGAAGTTTGTTTGATGTTCTTAACTGTTGAGACAGAGGTAGGTTTGAACAAACACATTTCTGTATTCATTTTCATGCATGATTTAATATTAGGGTTGGGAATCGTGAGAAATTTTCCGGTTCCGATTCCGCCTAATCATTCCGGTTCCGATTCCGCCTAATGATTCCGGTTCCGATTCCGGTTCCATTAAAATTATTAAACAAATAGTGGTAAAGGAAAAAGGCATAATACGCAACTCAAACAATCCTTTTTGTGTTTATTACATGATCTCTGATTCATTTACAGGTTGGCAATGTCAAAAAAGTCCTGTACTGTACATATATTACAGTATTAAAAGCATTCTTGCAAAAATATTATATATATATATATATATATATATATATATTAGTTATATATATTAGTTATTTATTTGTATATTAATTTAATAGAAATTCAGTTATTCAGTGAACTTGTAAATAATAAATGGCAATTCAGCATTAATCTAGATTAAAATGGCTCATTTGAATTCTGCCGAAGGCATTCAGAATATGTGTGCTACCCAAATAATGACTGGTGCTTTCACACTTGGTTCGATTGCCTGGACCGAACCCGAGTTCGATTGCTCCCTGGACCGTGTTCATATTATATTTTCGGGTCCGAAACCGAGGTGCGTTTGCGTCATCAAAGCAGCAGCTGTTTACCCCGTCGAGCGAGGAGGTGGCAGAATGAATAGCGTTGTTCACCTAACGTTTATATTTTTGTTTTTGAACCGTTAGTTTTGTTACCAAAGCTTCAGTACGTAATGGCACTTGCGTCTATCTGTCACGGATGTGCTGCAAATACTCTAAAGAATGCTGACGACGAGCAGAAATTATATGTACAGCTCTCTGCTTGCAGTATGTCAGTCACGCTCATCAGGACTCGAGAACGGTTCGCGGTGCGCCCGAGTTCGGAAGACATCGCTCACGCTTGATGTGGTAATTTCACAGCATACACGCAGGTTCAAGACTCGCCTCCCTACAGTGCAATTCGGCTAGGTAGCTATACATCCGCGCTAAAATATCACTGTGAAAGTCATCATAGCTTGCGTAGTATTGACCCAGCTCCCAACCCAACTTTGAGAATAGATTAACGGCGATATGTTTTTTATCGCCCGATAAGTGTCTCGCGTTAACGCAGCATGTTAACGCCGATAACGGCCCACCACTCGTTAATTGTTTGCACTTCTGGAAGCGGCAGGCAACGTAATTAATAGTCATGATGAGGTTAGCTGTCGCTATTAAAGGATACGCTCCCAGCGCCGCACACACATTGCACCAGAACCGTGCTGAACCGAAACTCAGGAATTTTGCACGATTCCGGTATTTTTCAAAAAAAAGTATCGGTTCTGCATAAGAACTGGTTCTCGGTTCCCAACCCTATTTAATATATAATAGCATGTGAAAACATCTGTCACAATCTACTGTAACATCAATCTGTTGTGTTCTCTGTAGTTAGTGTTTGGCATCTGGCTTTTGTGGTCACAGAAACTGCTGGTCTAAATGTGTTTATCGATTTCTTAGTTAGGGAGAGTCTAATAAAAATGTATTCATATACAGTGAGGAAAATAAGTATTTGAACACCCTGCTATTTTGCAAGTTCTCCCACTTAGAAATCATGGAGGGGTCTGAAATAGTCATTGTAGGTGCATGTCCACTGTGAGAGATATAATTTAAAAAACAAAATCCAGTAATCACAATGTATGATTTTTTAAACTATTTATTTGTATGATATAGCTGCAAATAAGTATTTGAACACCTGAGAAAATCAATGTTAATATTTGGTACTGTAGCCTTTGTTTGCAATTACAGAGGTCAAAGGTTTCCTGTAGTTTTTCCCCAGGTTTGCACACACTGCAGGAGGGATTTTGACCCACTCCTCCACACAGATCTTCTCTAGATCAGTCAGGTTTCTGGCCTGTCGCTGAGAAACACGGAGTTTGAGCTCCCTCCAAAGATTCTCTATTGGGTTTAGGTCTGGAGACTGCCTAGGCCACGCCAGAACCTTGATATGCTTCTTATAGAGCCACTCCTTGGTTATCCTGGCTGTGTGCTTCGGGTCATTGTCATGTTGGAAGACCCAGCCTCGACCCATCTTCAATGCTCTAACTGAAGGAAGGTTAGCAATACATTAGCAATACATCGCGCAATACATGGCCCCGGTCATCATCTCTTAAATACAGTGCAGTTGCCCTGTCCCATGTGCAGAAAAACACCCCCAAAGCATGATGCTACCTAGGGCTGGGCGATATATCGAATATTAGCGATAATATCGCAATAATTTTGACGACGATGTAAAATTTGAAAATACCGTGAATATCGAATATTTCAAATTCAACATGCAAACTTTCCCAAATAACATTACCAGATAACGCAGAGGTCTGCTTCCACCGTTCATTAAACATTGGAAGCAGAAGAGTTAAATATATACTCGAAGCGCATGACAAAGAAAGGAACAGAAACGCGCATGAGAGAAATAATACTCTGCCGTACTCTGACCTGAAGCGCGCGCACACGCCTTTCAGTCAACACACGATCGCGATTCAGTTCTTTCATGGATTATTGGGTTTCAGTGGTCAAACAAATGTAAAAATGCACATCCTGTCGAGTATTAAACACAGTAGTGTGTGTCTTTAGTGAACGACGTACAGAGTTGAGTGAGAAATCGTGTGTTACAATGAATTTGGTCCGTGGAGATCTTAAAGGGCCGGACCTCATATTCTGTGTGATTTAATGTTCATCACACAACAATGAAAAATAGAAAACCACCCCATGCTTGGCTAAACAACTTTAATATATTTATTAAGAATCAGTGTAGCCTATAGTTGATTTATAGAGTGAAGACTGAGCAGTTTTTTTATATATATATATTTGATTTTTGGTCTATTTCTTGATTTGCTAATGTTAAATAGACTGAAAAGAAGCTGAAAATAAAGCACTGATTTTGTCACATTGTTTGTAATTTGCATGTTTTGCTTATGTTTTAAAATATATATATATCAAATTAAAAATCTATATTGTAATTATAAAAGTACATTTAAAAATAAATAAAAAATTACTGGTATCATGATTTAAGATTTTGGTCATCCTGACCCGTTCAGTAAACGTAAACATTTTGTATTTAATTTAGTTCTATCTAAACAGTTTTTGTTGTTTTTAATGGGGGAAAAATACATCTTTATTTGTTTATTTAAAAGCAATTGCAAACATATCGAGACATATATCGAATATCGTAAACATTTTGACAATATCGAGATATAATTTTTTTTTAGATATCGCCCAGCCCTAATGCTACCACCCCCATGCTTCACAGTAGGGATGGTGTTCTTGGGATGGTGCTCCTCATTCTTCTTCCTCCAAACACATTTAGTGGAATTATGACCAAAAGTTATATTTTTGTCTCATCTGACCACATGACTTTCTCCCATGACTCCTCTGGATCATCCAAATGGTCATTGGCAAACTTAAGACGTGCCTGGACATGTGCTGGTTTAAGCAGGGGACCCTTCCATGCCATGCATGATTTCAAACCATGACGTCTTAGTGTATTACCAACAGTAACCTTGGAAACAGGGGTCCCAGCTCTTTTCAGGTCATTGACCAGCTCCTCCTGTGTAGTTCTGGGCTGATTTCTCACCTTTCTTAGGATCATTGAGACCCCACGAGGTGATATCTTGCATGGAGCCCCAGTCCGAGGGAGATTGACTGTCATCTTTAGCTTCTTCCATTTTCTAATGTTTGCTCCAAGAGTGGACGATTTTTCACCAAGCTGCTTGGCAATTTCCCCGTAGCCCTTTCCAGCCTTGTGGAGGTGTACAATTTTGTCTTTAGTGTCTTTTGGACAGCTCTTTGGTCTTGGCCATGTTAGTGGTTGGATTCTTACTGATTGTATGGGGTGGACAGGTGTCTTTATGCAGCTAACGACCTCAAACAGGTGCATCTAATTTAGGATAATAAATGGAGTGGAGGTGGACATTTTAAAGGCAGACTAACAGGTCTTTGAGGGTCAGAATTCTAGCTGATAGACAGGTGTTCAAATACTTATTTGAAGCTGTATCATACAAATAAATAGTTAAAAAATCAAATATTGTGATTTCTGGATTTTTTTATTTATTATGTCTCTCACAGTGGACATGCACCTACGATGACAATTTCAGACCCCTCCATGATTTCCAAGTGGGAGAACTTGCAAAATAGCAATACTTATTTTCCATACTGTTGATTCATACACTCAGATGTTATTTTATACTGTTTTAGTATTGTTTTGTGTGATGTTGATACTTTATTGATCCTTTACACCAGGGCCGTAACCACAATAGACATTTGAGGGGGACAAGTCCCCCCCAATTATTAGAAATGGCTGGATTGCCTCAGTGGTCTAAAAGCACTCATCAATGTCAAAATGATAGCGATGGCCAAAAAAATAAAAGTAGGCGGGGTTAACGTTCTTTTTGTCACATGCACACTGCAGTCTTCACACACACAGACGAGCACGTCAATCTATCACATGCCGTCCTGGGAAATCACAAAACAAAATGCCCTGGAGAATTCAAACATCAACCGCGGATCTATGTATTTACTCAGTTGCGAAGAATCTCAGGTCTAATCATATACTTGACGCAAATTAATGCAAAAATTGTTTGCAAATAGTCCCAAAAGGATTGTTTCCCAACTAGAATTAGACCTACGTTCACTGTACTGTTTCTTTATGCTTTATAAAAATAAAAAAAATGGGTCCCCCCCAATGTTCAAGACATGGTTATGGCCACAGCACCACTCTTAAGTCTTTTACGATCTACAGTATAAAAGTTAAAAGAAATAGTACCTAAAAATTGACATGAATAAGATAAGAAATGAGCTCTAAAATACCAGGATAGCAGATGTGCAAATGATGGCATAAGGATGTGCACATGCATGTACTTATACGCACAACCAGCGCAACATCACAGAATGTCTCTGAATAGATTCATACCATATAATTACTTGGGACCCACTTATTGGTGGATATATATTACCCACTTGCTGCTGTTTTGTATTGAGGTCTAGTTTATTTTAGGGGTGGTGACAAAATTGACAGTTAAGTTCCCAGATTTTCCAGTAGTCTACACACACACACACACACCCACATTTAAATACACAAACATACCCCTGTACATAAAATGCATACAAGTAAATACACCTATGCAGTTCTCTCTGGTGGACACTGCACAGTAGGGGATGGCAGATGTTGAAAAAAATAAAGTGTGGAGCAGAGAATTCATTGTATATTGTTGTGTATTTCTGTTCTGTGTGTTTTAGTCTTATGACGTGTAAAATGACTCCCTATGAACAGAGAAAGGAGGAGGATGTTCACACAGATAAAGCAGCATCTCCAGAACATATGAAGACTGACACATCTATGCTGATACAACCTAATCTCAGTGATGGAGCTGTGACCTCTGACCCTGAGTGAGTAGTATGTGATTTCTAAACTTTCAAGAGATTAGATGTTAAATCTTTATTTCGGGCCACACCAGTTTTTATATAGGGCCTGTTTACACCTGGTTATAGGGTTGTGCCGATGGACGATGATGGCTGACCGACATCACGATGGAGCGCCACCATCGTGATGCCACACCCCCCGTTGCGAGTGCGACTTACACTAATTCTCTTCTTTAGTTAAACAAACAAATTGCAGGGATTGCTCTGTAAATTAAATTGAGAGTATAGCATATATGCTGTTTTAAATACTGTAGTCTAGCCTACATTTTGAAATAATAAACACTCAAACATCCATTTCATGAGCATGCATGTTTATTTTCCATCAGTGAAACAACACACTACAGTCTGTAAAACATTTAAACGACTATGAGTAAATAATGGTAACCTAAAGAATATAAGAAAATTAAATATTAGTAAAAAAAAAAGATTTGTTTCATAGCCTATTTCACCGCAAAGATGCGTCATATGCCACTCTGCGCTTTGAGATGGATGTGGTCTATTGAGATGGATGTTTGAAGTAATAAGTTATTCGTCCTACAGTGTTTTTCTACTTTGCCACAGTAAAGAATGTGAACAGTTATTATAGACTTAATTATAAGCAAAATAACGAAAGTTTATAATTCCCTGCGAAAATGAGTGCCCTGCGAGTAAGGATTTGGGGAAAGAAACAAGATGTCGCTGTCTAGTGGGATAATAGACTAACGTCAGGCCTATTTTTCAAATGAATGGAAATCGGAAAATCTCACCGAAATCAACAAATATGAGCTGCATTTTAATTATCAACAGTTAATTTCAAAATCAAATACCGCATTAGGAGAGAGAGCGGCATACGCACTGGTAAGATAATTTAGTTTCTATTAATTAGGGCTGCACGATATATTGTGGCGATGTGCGCATTCCACAATAGAGATCATATTTAGGTCAAGTATAGGGATCATAGTTGAGCTGTGATCCGCACGGGCAGTACCGCCGCCGAATAATTTTCGTCGACAACCTTTTGTCAATGATGAAAATGAGACGATAACTAAATAAAAACTAGTGTTGGATGACAAAAACTATGAGGAAAATCTACTGTCATTTTCGTCAATTAATAAAAACAAGATGAAAATGTTAAGAAGAGACGATTAGGGAAGAGACCCAGGCAGAACTGATGTCATGTGTAACAAATGCTCACATTTGAGTTGTAACGTGCAGATCTAACCGCGGGAAAACACAGGCTCACACATCTCCATTACAGCGCTTCAGAGCAGCTCAATCAATGAATAGCACACATTTATAACAGGCAATTGTTTATTAATTAATGCTAATGAGTAAGGACAATGTTTACTTTACGATGTTTATTTGGTCATATATTTTACTTCCTGCTTAGCTACTGTTCGGACGCTCTTGCTTACTGCTCTGCGCTTTGCTCTATCGCTTCTATATTTTATCTCATAATTTTAACTTCACTGGGTTTTTCCTGGGTCAAAAATGGTCTTCAGTGGTGGCTGACAGACCTGGTCATCCATACACACATGCACAGTAAAAACGTACCCTACCCATGTGATCTGCAAGTGCAATACTGACAAAACATTTTAAATAAATTCAAAGAAAGTTTGTAATTTTTGCTTATCTTATTTTGATACCTTGATGTTTGTTTTTGTTCCTCATTTTTACACAATTTATAGATAATTGTTTTGGTATATAATCATATCAATATTAAAAAGTAGTATATAAAAATAAAAAACAAATAGCCTAATTTTCTGCCATATACAATTTCATAAAATTATCAGCTAGCTAATAACAACTTTGTTCTGTGTTCACCTCACTCCAGTCTAAACTAAATGATTTATAGGCTATTTATTTTACTACACATTGTGAACATAAATAAGCTGAAAGACTGTGGATCATTAAAACTAACTCTTACACCCACTCTTGCTAAATTGGGTAAGCACACTTGTGTTCTCATTTCAGATGTGTTCAGAGTAAATGTTTAAACTGATTTGTGAGTTCAGTGTTGGACAGATCTATTGTTCTTACCAGTCGTTAAAATGATTCGGTTCAAAGGAGTCATTAGGTCGCGAATCGGACATTAGTAGACGCTTTGTGAGCGAATCCCGTCTGTTAGAACATCGTGAAAGATTTGTCAACACACAGAAAACACTTAATAACTGGATAAGATTTGTTTCCTGTTTATTGAAAGTATGGTTTATGTCAGCTGGTCAGAGGAAGAGTCAACATTTTTGAGCGCAATTCACACCCAGCGGTAATTAAAGGAAAACATTGTCTGATAGCGCCACATGCACATGGATTCAGGTCTTTCCGACCTTTTGATTTTGATTAACATAATATGTGAAATATTAGAAAGCTAAGAATGCTTATTTTGAAGACAGAGAGAGAGTGCGAGCGGGGGAGGAGCTCTCTTCTCTTTCTCTCTGTTACTCAGTTAATGCGCAGCAGTCATACATCAATCATAAATTACAATAACTGTTGTGGCGGCCACCAAAAATGTTCAATGTAGGAAAAACCCTGCTTCAGTAAATCAGCACAGTGCTAAAACAACAAAGGTTGACTTCAATGATAAAATTAGAAACTCTGGTGACTGGATTACTACAAAAAAGCGGAATATTTCATCCAACCAGCCTCCCACTGTCATCAGCTTAAATTCCGGAGAAGGGAAAACACAGCTGCCTACATTCAAAAGGATAAGAAAATGCCTCATCTAGAATCTACTTGCTGCACAAACTGCAGACTTTTACAGAGGATTGTTCTTTAAAAACAAAGTTATTTGCGGTACCACCGAACCAGACAAATCAATCACACAGCAGAGCTTCATAATGAACCCCCTCGGCACACTGCCGGTGAGTCCCATTAATATAGTGCTACTCAACAGGAGAAACAAGTAACTGATCAACACACTAATCGATGGCACAAACAGGGAGCAAGACCCAAAGGCACTCGAGACATCAGATTGTCACGAGCATCACATACTGCCACATTAACATGCTCCACCCCAGACTCAATGGACTGAATGGACATGCAGCTGACACACTCCACAAGGACATTGATAACACCACGCAGCCACAACAACCACTGCTCACGGACACACTCCCAGCTGAGTCCCGCCCACAGAGCTCACCACAGACAGACTGTGACGGATTAGAACTGACACAGACTGAGGGACTGAACTGTAACATCTCAGTCTGCACTGTGGAGGTGCAGGAAAGGGTGGGCACCATGGGGGGTCAGACTGGTGAACTGTTACGCTTTATGACTAGTCTGAACAGGAAGTTGCATGAAAAGTCTAAGTCACTCCATGAACTGGATGATAACAATTCAGCCTCCGATAACACCAGAGAAACAGCCACCCTCACCAGACATGTTATTCCTCTCTCCAGCATCCCCACTTCTGAGCTTCTCAGAGAAAATGGAGGAAATGGTCTATGCTGGAACCAGACTATCACACTCGATTGCTGCGAGCCCCCAGATATCAACCAAAGCCTGTGGGCCCAGCTCGCTCTCCGCCTCCTCCTGTGAGATTTCTTCGGTCACAACGCCAGGCCAATCTCCCTCCTCCATCTGTTGTAGGTGAACCAAAAACAACTGATACCAGCTCTCAGTGATGTGTGTTGGGTCCCCGCTATAATAACAGTAACTTTATCAAATGTTTACAGAACAAGTGGGAACCCAGCGTGCCGGTCTCTTTCTCTATTTCTGTTCTGTTACGTGATAGAAAGTGTAAGATCTTCTCAGACCGTATAGCTAACCCATCTTATCTGCTGCCTGTTACATGTCAAACTAATATTACTGTGGGGTATAAATTAAGTATAAATTAATTTATACTTTTAAGTTAGCACTTTTAAACATCTGTTCACTTAAGAACAAATCATTTCTAGTCAATGACTTAATAACCACAAACAACCTAGATTTTTTGCTTCTAAATGAAACGTGGCTAGAAGACAGATGCAGTGCAACAGTCCTCAATGAAACAGCCCCTCCTAACTTTACTTTTATGAGTGTGTGCAGAGGAGGGGTGGAGGTGTCGCTGCTCTTTTTAAAGATGTTTATCAATGTCAGCAAGCATCATTTGGTGACTATCTGTCTTTTGAATATCTGGTTATTGTGTTAAAAGGTGCTCCACGCATCCTGCTAATCATTATTTACAGGCCTCCGAAATACTCTCCATCCTTTACTGAGGACTTTACAGAGCTGTTATCAATCATTTCCTAAGAGTTTGACTGTTTTGCTATTGCTGGGGATTTTAACATTCACATAGACAATGCTGAATCCAGTACAACAAAATATCTCATGACTCTTCTTAACACTTTTGATTTGACACAGCATGTACATGGTCCCACACACAATCGTGGAACACTTTAGATTTACTTATCAGTAAGGGTCTAAACATTTCATCAGTTGTTGTTAAGGATGTAGCATTGTCTGATCATTTCTGTATTTTCTTTGATATTTCAATCTCTCCTGCCATTGAAGCTAGATCTGTCTCTGTCAAAAAGAGAAGCTTAAATGAGAACACTAGTGTGCTATTTATGAAGGCTATATCTCTAACGCCAAGCATATATGCAGACTCATGTCTGACAACAGACATATCTGTTGATTTTCTCCTTGGCTCTTTTAACTCAAAAGTTAAGAGTGTAATTGATGATATTGCTCCTGAGAAAGTCAGGAAAAAGAGTGGCAGACAGAAAGCACCTTGGAGAAACTCATTATAACATCTATAAAGATAGCCTTCATGATTTCAATGTGGAGCTAGACAAAGCTAGACAGACCTTCTTCTCAAATATTATAAACAGAAACATAAACAACACGCGCACTCTTTTTGCTACTGTAGAGAGACTAACAAACCCCCCGAGTCACATTCCCAGTGAAATGCTCTCTGACAGCAAATGCAATGAGTTTGCTTCCTTCTTCTCCGAGAAAATCAATAATATCAGGAAGGCGATCAGCACATCCTTGAGTTGCTCTGGGGTCAGTCAGATCAGACCACAACCTCAGAAATGTACTATGTCTGATTTCGAAGCAATTGACTGTAAAATTTTAGAAGAAACGGTACAGCACCATAAAACATCAACCTGCGCCCTTGACACACTCCCCACTTCTTTTTTCAGAAGTGTGTTAAACTGTTTAGAAGCAGATCTGCTAGAAGTGGTAAACTCCTCACTTCTCAATGGGACTTTTCCAAACTCCCTTAAAACCGCAGTAGTTAAGCCTCTTCTGAAAAAGAGAAATCTGGATAACTCCATATTGAGCAAATACAGACCAATCTCAAATCTCCCCTTCATAGGCAAGATCATTGAAAAAGTTGTCTTCAGTCAGCTGAACAACTTCTTAAGCTCAAACGGATACTTTGACAATTTTCAATCTGGTTTCCTACAACAGCACAGAAACAGTGCTCATAAAGATTATAAATGTTAATAACTGAAAAAAAACAAAACTTGAAGCTTTGGCTTAACCTGAAATACTAACTAAAACAGAAATACAAAGTTATAACAACTATATGGATGTTTTTTTTTTTAAACAAACAAAAAAAAACGTGAATTGAGCTCTCTTTTGTGTATTTTTAATGTCAAAAACACGATGTCAATGTCAGTTCAAGTAACAGTCGTTTATGTAATGCTTAAATGCTCAATTAATGCATTACAATTTAACTAAACTCATTAGATTTCAGTCAACTAAATCTACTGTAGATTTACAAAACTAGACTAAAACTAAAAACAATTCAGGTGACTAAAATATGACAAAAACTAAATGGCATTTTAGTCAAAAGACAATGACTAAAACTAAATCAAAATTTGCTGTCAAAATTAACACTGGTTGGGAGAAGTAAAATTCACATGGTTTCAGCAACCAGAAGCATTTACACTTACCACATCCTGAAGTGTTCTGAGTGATCAGATATAAAGGGATAGTTAACCTAAAAATCATCATTTACTAACCCTCAAGTTGTTCCAAACCTGTATGAGTTTCTTTCTTCTGCTGAACACAAAAGAAGATATTTTGAAGAATGTTTTTAACAAAGCAGATAGAGCAAACATTGATTAGCATAGTATTTTTCCCCCTACTATAGTAGTCAATGATAGCTCGATCTGCTTGGTTACAAACATTCGTCAAAATATCTTCTTTATCTTAGTTATCAAAAATATCTTAATTTTATTAAAAAAGTGACATTGATAACTCAGTTTCATTAAATAATTTGATCAAAAGTAAATTCCTTTTGTAAGATCATGTTCAATTTTAATCTAAGAAATTCCAAACATTGCAAGGCAGATCAAATATAATCAACTTATTAACACGCTCCACAGCGCCACCCAGTGGATTTAGTTATAACTACTTTTTAGTGGGATTTATCATGGATTCACTGCATTTATGGCAACATAAAATTCGAATAGTATTTTTATTTTTCGAATATTAATTACAGTTTGAATATTTGACTATTCGTGCACATCCCTAATGCATTTCAGAGGGCATTTACACCTGGATTAGATCTGATCAGAGAAAATGCATGAAGTGATCAGGTGTAAACAGGCACAAAGTGCTCTTCCGTATGAGCTATTTCAGTGAAGCTTTATAAAATTGTCTTTTCAACTTCCAGTGAAAAGCCAAATGCAACCTTAGCAAAGAAAAAGCCCTTGTTGGGACAGGAAGTAAAATCTTGCCTGTAATGTCAGATTTTATGTGTTTTTCTAATCCATGGTGTGATGGATTACTGTGCCAGAAAGACTGGATCAGTTTTTTGGCTCCTATGGATGGTGGATTTCTGCACTCTACACTCTGTCCAGTATTGTAATGTTCTTTGTTTCAACAGCATTACCTGTAAAATGAGTCTCTGTCAGAAGAGAGAGGAGGAGAAGGATGGTGTTCACACACGTAAAGCAGCATCTCCAGAACCCAGCTGTGTGTCTATGAAGAGTGACGCATCCATGGACCCTCCACTTAAATTTAGTGATGGAGCAGTGACCTCTGACCCTGAGTGAGTAAAATGTGATTTCACTGTCAGAGATGTTTCAAAGAGACATCAAGATCTTAAATTTGTTGTTGGAATATACAGTTAGTAATTGGTAAAGCAAGTCAAATCAAGTTTTATATTGAAACATTATGTTTGGCGATACTATACTATATTGATTCTCAAAAACACTTTATCGATATTAAATTACCATATATATAACCGAATATAAGACGACCCTGAATATAAGACAACCCCCCATTTTCCAGACTTATTTTCTTAATTTTTGTGGGAAAAATCTGGTTTTCAACAGAAAATAATTGTATTTGAACTACTGATAATTCATTGGAAATGTTTTTTTAACACCATTCATTAAATACTTGGATTTAATTTGTCACAAAATAAAGTGCACTCTGTCAATGAGTTCAGAAATGAATGAATGAGTGACAAAAATTGATAACCTTTTCACAAAAATACAATAATTATGTATGTAACTGTGGTACTGTGAAGATAGATAGAAAATAACTATCTGCTTTTAATCAAACACATTGACATTAAAGTCTTGAAACAAACCAAACTGTGGGGCTGCAGTAAGAACAGCAGTGCAATGGGCATTTATTCTGGCGGCACTTTACTGTTTATTTAATTCATAACAATGAGTGAGTTTACATGCATGTTCTTTATGCCTAAGAAGCCAGCAATGAACATAGTAACCCGTTTTCTTATGAGTAAGGTCATAAACGGCTTAAGCATTAACCGGTCGGGACAGGTAGTTTTTTGCCTCTTATCCGATTTTGCGCAGCATGTAAACGCATTAACCTGCTTTCTGTCGGCTTATTGAAGTGCAAGAGCAAATTTAAATGCATCCAGTCAGAGCGAGCTAGCGTTTTGCATGAAATAAGGACATATATCACAAACGCAGACTCTTGATCATGTCTAAATATATATTCAAATGCAAAACCTAAAAATAAGTAAGCAGTTATGATCTGCAATACTTTTTGATCAACTAGACTAGATACATGTATATTTATTAAAGAGCCATACAGGCACCTAGTGGGTAAATCCATTAAAGTGTCCATTAAATAATTGTAACTGATTCTAAATTCAAAATTGCTCAATGTGGCTTTGGATAAAAGATAAATAACTTGTGAGTTGTTGTGTAAGCTTTTTGTTATCATTTTTTAGTGGTTAATATATTTTCCATTAAATACAGTATAAAAGGGTTTCAGCACTTTACCCAGTTGAAAGGTTGCAGTTACAGTACACAGCATGAATGATCATACCCCTCTGAAACCCAATTTAGAAATTAATCTTTATATCTAGGACACATTAGTTTGTATTTAGTTTTTTTTTAAATAATAATAATATTTTGAGATGTGGTCAGGTGTACTCACCCTGTGCACAGCACACCTGACCACATCTGAACATAATATTATTATTTAAAAAAAAACATAATTACAACTATTTAATGGACACCTTTCACATTTCTGAAGTTTTCAGAACTGATATAATTGTGGCTGGGTAAACATAGATACTGTTTATTGGAAATATAGTGGTAATATAGCGGTGAACTACAGCAAATATAACTGTGTTTTCATTTATTCCCAGTAGCTTAACAATAAATAAAGTTTAACTCGCATCTGGTCCATTGATGAAGCCGTGTCTAATCGTTTTTTTTACAACAGGCGTACAATCACAACTGACTTTGAAACACGGAATTAACCAATGACATTTCAGTTTACAATGAAATAAATGAAGTCCCACCCCACGACTGCCAAAAATAGAACGTTTTTGCATGAGCAAAATAGAAGATCGATCGCGCTTGTGGGGAACGATGACGCGCACAGATTCGTGGCCTTTGAGAATCGATTTTGAATCAACCACGATTAATTGAAAAATCTATTTTTTTGCCCAAACCTAACTGTGACACTTTAATTATAAAGTTTAATTTGTATGAATTGGTAGTTTACATACATCAAGACTAAGTAATGCCTATGAAAACCAAATTATATTAAACAGGGAGTCACACAAGAGCTAATAAAACAGATGTGATGGTGATAATTGGGAATTAAATGAGAACAGAAGAAAATCAAGAAAACGTTCTGTCATCTAATGGCCGTTAGTTCCACGTTCTATTGTTCTTCCTGTTAGCATGACCTCATGGATGGGTGACCAGAGCAGAACCACATTACCAACAATGACAGACCTGCATTAGATTTTCATAAGAGACTTATTTTACGATAGTGGTGCTAAATGAAGTACGTTTCTGTCTGTTTCAATAGTACTACCTGTAAAATGAGACTCCCTGAGCAGGGAAAGGCGTTTTCCTTTGGGAAACGCAAAGCAGCTTTTCCAGAACCCAGATGTGTGTCTATGAAGAGAGGCAGATCCATGAGTTATCCCCCTGAACTCAGTCATGGAGCAAGGACCTCTGACGCTGAGTGAGTATCAGTGTGATTCTGTAATTGGGGTAGTTGTGACCTAATGGTTACAGAGTTAAACTGGTAACCTGAAGGTTGGGTTTTCAATTCTTAATACCAGCCCTTGAGTAACCTCTAATCCCCGGGCAACGCAGTGAGTGTCCATGGTTTGCTGTGTGTGTGTGTGTTCACTAATTACTGCTCCTAATATGTGTCACTTCATTACTTTATACAGTTACACCATTTGTTCCCAAAGTATTATGTAGTTAAGTTTGGTGAGCTAAAAAAAAAAAAAAAAATCTGGATTTCAATGCTTTTTAAACCAGAGCCCCTATGTTTGAGAATTTTCTGAAAACAACATACCCAAATGAAATTGTCTGCAGCTCTTAAACCCTATGGTCTATATTCATAAAATCTGGTCTTATTTTAAACTAGACACTTCAAATAGTGACGCAATCTGACAGGCAGGCGCCCGGATGCCATGGAGACGGGGAGTAGAGGCGTATTCACCAATAATGCTTACAAACACAGCGTAAGATAATGCCTTTTGATTGGTTACTACATCCGTCAATCAAACCTTTGCTGGCAAGGCATTGGCTAGGCATTGATTGCCTTTATCCAACGAAAACCATGGACGTTTGACGGACACCTGGTGGAGCCAGTAATATGGTTCCTGTGTATTATGAGTCATCGAAAAGCCTGTGATTGGAGCAGAGAGACGTGGGAGGGTTTAACTTGACAGGAAGAGTTCAAAGTCCAATGTAGATCGTCAGAATAATGATTAAAATCGATATTTCATTGAAAATGGACACGATTGATTACTGTAACTCAAAACGCTCATGCAAACAAAGGAGGATTTTTGTTTTTTCCTTATTTTTTTTGTTGTTTTGGTTTAAAAAGTGGGATGCATTTTGAAGAGTGGACTCTTACACGGACATGTATGCTGTAGTTTTTTGGATTCGTCCGATCTGATTTGCACGATAGGAGATGAAAGATGAGTACAGCGTTTATTTTGCTGATGTTTTAATCATTTCATTTAACCCTTTCCTCTCTGGTGTATTTATCGCAAAAACAAGTTCAGAACATGAATCTCGAGTGTTTTAGCTTTCAAATGATGCATAGTTTGTGATGGTTGATTGAATAATTTGTATAAAACAAAAGTGAATAAAAGTAGGGACACGCCACTTGCGTCAACCCCCCCCGCCGGCGCACCGGTGTGGGTTATCAAGTTAAGTTACAGTTTCTGTTTTTCTAAATTTCATCTCCCTGTTTTTGAAGAGTGACGCGCTATCTGACCTGCACTGACTCCGACTGTCAGACCCTCGTCAGGCAAAGAGTCAAAGACCAGCACAAAACCAGCATGAAAAACAAGTATGAGAGATTATTTGAGGGAATCAAACTACAGGAGAATCAAGCCCTCCTGAACAGGATCTACACAGAGCTCTACATCATAGATGGAGAGAGTGAAGGAGTGAATGAAGAACATGAGGTTTTACAGATGGAGAAAACAGCCAGAACACAAGACACTCCAATCAACTGCAATGACATCTTTAAACCCTTACATCAACCAGGACATGAGGAGAAAAGCAAAATCAAGACTGTTCTTACTAAAGGCATCGCTGGAATCGGAAAAACTGTCTCTGTGCAGAAGTTCATTCTGGACTGGGCCGAGGGAAAAGCCAATCAGGATATAGATTTCATGTTTGTGCTTCCATTTCGAGAGTTGAACTTGATTAAAGATCAACAGTACAGTCTTCACAGACTTCTGCTGGACTTTCATCCCGAACTTCAAGATCTGGACTCAAAGATTTATGAGGAGTGTAAAGTTGTGTTCATCTTTGATGGTCTGGATGAAAGCAGAATTACACTGATGTTTACTGATGATGATGATCCTGATGATGATCCTGATGATGATGATGATGATGATGATGATGATGATGAGAAAGTTTGTGATGTGAATGAATCTTCATCAGTGGGTGTGTTGATGTCAAACCTCATCAGAGGAGAGCTGCTTCCCTCTGCTCTCATCTGGATCACCTCCAGACCAGCAGCAGCCAATCAGATCCCCTCAAAATACATCAACCGTGTGACAGAAATTCATGGATTCAATGAGCTTCAAAAGGAGGAATATTTCAGGAAGAGAATCAGTGACGAGCATCAAGCCAGCAGAATCATCTCACACATTAGAAGATCAAGAAGCCTCCACATCATGTGTCACATACCCGTCTTCTGCTGGATCTCAGCCACTGTGCTTCAAAACCTCCTGAAACAAGATGCCAGTGCAGAAATCCCTCAAACTCTGACTGAAATGTACATCCACTTCCTGCTGACTCAGATCAACATGAGGAATCAGAAGTATGATGAGAGAAAACCAAAGAAATTCTACAAGTCCAACAGAGACGTGATTGTGAAACTTGCTGAACTGGCTTTCAATCAGCTGATGAAGGGCAATGTGATGTTCTATGAGGAGGACCTGATTGAGAGCGGCATTGATGTCACTGACACCTCAGTGTATTCTGGGATTTGCACTGAGATCTTTAAGGAGGAATCTGTGATTCATCAGAGGAAAGTCTACTGCTTCATACATCTTAGCTTTCAGGAGTTTCTAGCTGCTTTCTATTTGTTTTACTGTCATGTAGTCAAGAATAATGAACCACTGAAGTTGTTTTTAAATGATATCCGTGTAAAAAGATATCCGTGTAAAAACTCTCTGCTTGTGCTACTAAAAGGAGCAGTTCACAAATCCTTACAGAGTGAAAATGGACACCTGGATCTTTTCCTGCGGTTCCTGCTGGGTGTCTCACTGCAGTCCAATCAGAGACTATTAAAGGATCTACTGACACACACAGTGAAGAGATCAGTGACCATCCAGAAAATCACACAGTACATTAAAGACACAATCAAAGGTGATACTGAACGTCTCTCAGCTGACAGATGCATCAATCTGTTCCTCTGTCTGCTGGAAATGAAGGATCAGACTCTGTACAGAGAGATTCAGGAGTTTGTGAAATCAGAGAATCACTCAGTGAATCAACTCTCTCCATCTCACTGCTCAACAATCGCCTACATGCTTCAGATATCAGAGGTGTTGGATGAGTTTGATCTGAATAAATACAACACATCAGATGAGGGTAGAAGGAGACTGATACCAGCCATGCTGAACTGCAGAAAAGCTCTGTGAGTATTAATTTATGTGATTGGAGATGAAACTGAATGTGTCTTTGTTGACTGCACTCAGTCAATATCTCTGTCTAGGCTTGTTTAGTGCAAATCACAATGTTAATGTCTTAATGAAGTAGAAAAGAGCCAGCTGGCAAAAGAAAACAATCTTAACTCTTATTATCATTTTTAACTTGTTTAACATTCAGTATTCATGCATTAAGTATAAAAAAGGACGGACAAATAAAAAAAAACATGTACATTGCATTTGCTTGCCGTCCTCTGTGATTGGCTTGTCAGTATCACAGTACTACAATATTGTGGTTATCATGACAGCCATAATGAGCCGTGCGCAAAGATTGTTGCAATTCTCTATTTTTTGTGCTGATATCCATGTTTACTTTACCTTTAAATCTAAACTGGAAAATCATAGAGTACACATTTATAAACATCTCTGAAAATCTGCCATTTCAAGATTTAGGTTAACGATTAATCGTTAAAAGATTGCAATCTCGATTGAAACACCTACACAATCTTATTTCTAAATGACAACAATTCCGCTAAGTCTAGTACCATGGCTGTATAGCGTCACAAGCATCAGCAGATATCAGCCCATGTAAATGAATGAGGGAGTCGGCCGTTAGGTTTCTGATGTGAACGCTCTCATTCATTGATATTGAAAGCGAAAACATCACACTCCACTGACACTTGAGAAGTGAAACTTTGGTTACGCTTTTAAAGTATGATCATCGCAAACTGACATTCAAATCTGCGTCCGCTGCCGTTGATCTTATCAACCACACATTTTAATTTATGTGCTACAACATTTAAATAGCAGGGGACAAATGTGTACTGGGATAAAAGGGTATGAACGTTGAGATCAAAGAGCACCTTTTTGACACTTGTATGCAATTCATGACTTTTTACGCCAGGAGGTACAAGAATCTCACTATCAGTTAATTTAATGATAAGATTATTAACACATGCCATCAGGTTCTATATGTTGCAGATTAACCATTTTTTGGGCCCTATTTTAACGATCTGAAACGCAAGTGTCAAAGCGCGAAGCGCAAGTAACTTTGTGAGCAGGTCTCGGCACTGTTGCTATTTTCCCGGCGGGATAAATGGCTCTTGCGCCCGGCGCAAATCTAAAATGGGTTGGTCTGAAGTAGCTTCATTATTCATAGGTGTGGTTTGGGCGTAACGTGAATAAACCAATCAGAGCGTCATCCAACATTCCCTTTAAAAGCAGGTACGCAAGTTCCATTATGGATTGCTATTATTATGGCGTATTTCCCAGGCGCACTCCAGGAGCAGTTCACAGCCGAGGAGACTGATGTTCTTGTAAGCCTGAATAATTTGTAAGCTAGATTTATGCCTATTTTTTCACATCTTCGTGGCACACCACAATGATTTCCGTCATCTCATGTGATAATATTTTTTTAGTGTAACAATTTATGATTTGCAAAAATAACTGTTGCATCTGTGTAGATTACATGAGCAAAGTGTATGCGTGTCGTGCACGCTATACATTATGGTCAAGCATGCGCCCTTAAAATAGCATAATGAACAACGCGCAACGCACCACTGACTTTAGACTAGGTTTTTTCTGGTCAGTGGCGCAATTGTTTAATGGAACAGCAAAATAGCACTAGGGATTGTTTGCGCCGGAACACGCCTCCTTTTTTGCACTGAACCGCCCAGGGAGCGCAAGTTTATTCACTAGTTTAGCGACTTGCTTCTATGGAGGGCGCGCTTATGCTGGTGCAAAATAGGAATGACACATGCGTCGGTGTACAAAGTCAATTGCGCTGGGTGCAAGATAGGGCCCTTTGTGTTTTCCAGTAGCTTTGCCTGCCTAGCTTTGTTTGTGCCTAAAAACTTGGCTGTCTGTAGACCACCATCATCCTGGTTCATAAATGTTATGGTCTATCCTGTGGTCTGTCCTGTTTTTAACTTTACACCAGCAGAAGAGACAGGGTTACCACACACATTGTGATCTGTTTCAGTTTGAGTCATACTAGGATGAAACTTCTCCTGTATTCACCTACCTGTCGCTGATGTATTCTTGTTCACTGTCTGTGTTTTCTTCACATTATGCTAAATTGTTTAAACTGTTTAAACTTTTCACTTGCTGTCTTGCACAGTTTGCTTATCCTGAGATTCCAGATCCCGTGTTTATCTTACAGAGCCTGGATTGAGGTACTCTAACAAGAGTCTTCCCCATGTCTTACAAATACAACAGCCCCATCCTGACCGATAAACTACCCCTCATCCCTTCTTCTCAGGACAGTCGCTTGTCTTGTGTCCTTCTTAACCGCTCAGAAGACCGTGCTTCTGTGAATGCCTGTGATTTGACCTTCTGGAGGATCTCTGTGTTTGATGTTTCTTGAGTAGTCTGTTGCTCCAGAGACTGTATCCTGCTTTTGTTGTCTCAATGTTAAGTTTTCAGCCTTGTCTCTGATATCTTTGTTGTTGTATTGTCCACAATTGTCACTGTACAGCTTCTGGGGGTCACTATAGACACTAATCCAACTGTGAATGGAATTGACAATTTCAGATGACTTCTTTGTTCTCACAATGTTTCCAGCACTGAAACGTGTGAAGTGGTTGATTATGTGAAGATACCATACACTTGGTTCGAACTCTGATCCACAGCCACAGTTTCGTTATATTCAGAAGCTAAGGTCAACCCCATAGCAGGCTTTGGCTTTGTCTTTTTGTATTTCTGGCATATTTCACAACCATATAGTATTTGTTGTAAAATAGTTAAAGTCCCTGTAAAGTCAAAATTAAACATGTGTTCTGAGTTGCTCACACCACAGATAAATGTGTTATTAACCACCTAGCCAAATTTGAATCATAAAAAAACCCGCTAAGTACATAAAATATCTTATCGAAATCTTGAAAAAATAAGCAGCATTCTCTGCTCTCAAACGCTGGGGGCGTGTCCGCTGTCGGCGCCGAAACCACGCCCACTCGCGGGAAAGCGGCCGTAAACACACAAGACAACAACAACACTCTGGTACAGCTCACGAGTCACGACGGCACCAGATGTCGGCGGGATGGGAGGAAGGTCGGGGCGGGAGATAGTCGGTTCGGCCCCATTCTGCAGCGGATTATCAGTGAATCCCAGATGTTGCCGATGAAAGTTTGTAAAACTATCCGGTGTAAAGACACTGCAGAGGCAGGTGTTGGTGGTGATCCTCAGCACTCCATTAAGGTAGCTGTTCACAAAATTAATCCACCTCTTCTTGAGATCGTCTTTTTGTTTTGTAGGCTATTTTGTAAGTTGTAGGCTGTAGTAACTAACGGTGCTGACAGTAACTCGAAATCTAGCGGGTGAACTGATGCGAAATTGCGACTGTACTCTAGTTATGGGGGAGGGGCCATGTGCTCAGTGACTCCAGTGCGTCACCGAGCCACCGTTTTAACCCCGCCCAAAAAATCCGGAAAACCGCAATGGTGAAAAACTTCTTAACGGTCTAACTTCTGAATTCAGTACTACACAGTTCACAGTCTTTGTACTGTGTTTCAACAATACATTTCTAATTTGTTTAGAAATAAATCTCAAAATTGCCTTTACAGGGTCTTTAAGCATTCTTTACCCTTATTTCCTTAACTGAATCAGCCTCTGTACTCTTTCTGTCGATGCGTGACCAAACTGTTTATGGAGCTTCAAAAGGAATTTGCGTTTCTCATCTGGAGAGGTCATCATTTTCTGGCACTATTAGGACTTCCTCTTCAGTTTGACCTTATTTTTGGGGGGTTTATTAATATCTGATATCAACACAGTAATGCCCAGAACTAGTAAATTTAAGAGGAATGGATTGTTTGAACTTCACTTCACTGCCCTATTATGTCGTCATACTCAATTCTAGTCAGAATATGAGACTGCTCCGTTGGGCTGGGATTATGGGGCTTGTTTCAACCGAACCAGGAAAGACCTCAATTGGATAGACCTACAACCAATCAGAGAGCGACGCATAATGTTAGTTGTCAAATGTCAACAGAACTCAACTGCACTGTGTTGCCAGTTCCGCTTTTTTCCCACTGGGTGTTTTCCATGTCCGCGGGTTGAAGCCACCCCAATTATTTGATATATAGACCCAGGAAAGCGAATTTTAGCAGGCAACCATGCCAAAATAACAAATTTTACCCCCCAAACGCCATTTTTTTGACACAAAAAGCTATTGGGCTTGTTTTGGGCTAGTTTTGAGTAGAAATTGGGCAGGTTTTGCTGGAATAAGTAACGTTAGAAGAAAAAGATGAGTGTAAATGATCTTTAACGGTGTTGTAAAAAAAGAATTTAAGGATACACAGAGTAAGGATAAGTACTAATTCAACCCAAGCACCTTTGATGACGTGGATGATTAAGTTACTGTTTATCTTTTGTCCATCATCGTCTAAAGCCATCCTGACAATTTCATTGGTCTGAAGAGTTTCTGTTCGGGCATAATAATTCCTCTATGGATCGAGTCCAGACCGAACTGCCCGAGCTCAGATGTTGTGGGCGGGGCTGAGTTCGGTTGGCTTCCAGGCTAGCACTACCCTTCTCCATGTCCAAAATGGATTTGTCCCCAGTAATAACTGCTTTAGTTGGCAAAAAGTTGCATTCCATTTTCCTCTTCCTTGTGGACTTTATTCTGTGGAAAAACACCATGTTCTGGTTCACTTGTCTTCCGTTTGACAAGCCGGTCTTTTTACCAATAAGAAATGAAAGCAAATCATTAAATCATAAATTATTTTCTATATAAATTATTTATATTTTATAAATAAATTATTTGTCTAATAGCAGGTAGAAATCATATACATTATCAGTTTAACAGAGTAAATATTTTAAGCAAAAGTTTAAATCCCTACATTAAAATATTATAGAAAAACAAAAAACACAAATTCAGTGTTACCAGATAAGAGGAATCTGCACACAGACACACCTGACACACACACACAAAGATCTCTCTCTCTCTCTCTCTCTCTCTCTCTCTCTCTCTCTCTCTCATTTCTTTATCCTGTAGAAACATCTTGCATTTATAATCACTTACACGCTGTTATCACTTTACATGTACTAGTGCATGTTGACTTTTAAACCTAAATTTACCATCTAACAGCAGATATTTCATCTAAATTAATGTTTTTCCGCTGAATATGAATGGTCTCCCTTTCGACTGCATTCTGTCTGTTTGACGCGCATGCACGCGCCTGGCACTCGTTCAGTGAAGTTTAAAGTTTAAAAAGACTGTCAGGATGCGCTTTCATGCAAAATGGAAATACTCGCGTGAATTAGTAGCATTTACAGATGAGGATATAACTACTGTTCTCTATATAGATCAGTGGATATAACCTGTAAACTGAACATTTTGCGCTGAGGACGTACACGCATCTATCAAAGTGTATGACAGGTTGTGTTAAACGCTAATGCATTTGCTTGAAGTTTAAAATAAACAGCTCTTATGTTTTTGGCATTTGGATCATGTACCTTTCACGCATCAGCTCACTCCACTCCACTGTTTCCACTCCATTATCTAGATGCACATTTTGTCCATAAAAATGCATTATTAAGTGCTGTATTTTGGCGCGACTGGTGGAAGCTTTGCGTACAGAGGACTAATCGATTAATGAGAATTGTTATCAATGATTTTCATTATCGATTATTATCGATTTTATCAATTAGTTGTTGTAGCTCTACTTTAAAGACCCACCAGATGGCTATGTTTCAGTTAACTGGATTTTTCAATCGATCAAGTAGAAAAGTGTATATTAATAAAAAATATCGGCAAATCTAATTCCAAAGCAATGCAGTAAAATATGTAAATGCATTGAGATTGTGTAGAGAAAGCAATTAAGTATTTTATTGTCCCATATTTCATACTGTTATAGATTTGCTGGCTGTTATCTCACTGATCAGTGCTGTGAAAGTTTGTCTTTATCCTTACAATCATCAAACTCCTCACTGAGAGAGCTGTATGGGATGATTTTAGACTCAAAATGATTAATACATGCACACACAATTATCCATGAACTTTTCACTATCCACAAACAAATGCCTTTCAACTTGTATGTGCAAAACACAGAATTGCATGAATGTGCTGCAGTTTGTACAAATAGAGACATTTTTTGAATACAAATGTTTTATTTTGCATTAGTGTATCGTAATTTGCACATGCAACAAATGAGATGTGCATTTGTGGATAATGTGACGCGTGTGCATTTATTGACGTCTTTTCTGCATTGATCTCATTTTATTCATTTGGATTTTGAGACTTTCATTTCGCGTTTTCAAGCATTTCACGTTTTCAAGCATTTCACAAACCACACACAAACAACTACCAGTGAATGCGCCTGGTGCTGATTATTAATGTATGCACAACTACCAAATGTGCATTTCTACATTAAAACTTTACAACTTGTATGTGCAAAATCCAGATTGACATGAATGTGCAGTATTTTGTACAAACAGAGACATATTTGTGAATACAAAAATTCGATGTTGGTTAGAATTTGTGCGTGCACCGAGTACGATGTGCATTTGTGGATCCGGTGACACGTGTGCATTCATTGACTCGTTTGTGAGTCGATCCTATTTGATTCATTTGGATTTTGAGTCTTTCATTTCAACAGTTTGGCCTTGCACGATCCACACACACAGCTGTCTAAGAAAACCTGCTTCCACTAGATGGCAGTATTCTGCCGAAACAGACAACGGCACCGGAAGCGTTCTTCTGCCTATACAACACTTAATATGAAATATAGAGCATAAAGTTTAGCCTACTCAATATCATTGAGTTTTAATATCATCGTCTAACTGCATTAAGCCACATTAAGCATTTTCTTTTATAATAGGCTGATTAGGCTCTATGGGAGAAAACGCTTAGTCCCCACATGGAAAAATACTATAGTATATTATAGTAAAATTACTCTAGTAAATACTATAGTGTTTTTGAATCATTCTATAGTAAATGTACTACAGTAAATTAACGAAGTGTAGTAAATACTATATAATATACTACAGTTTACTGTAATATCGTTTTCATGGTTCAAAAACACTATAGTAGGCCTTTACTAATTTATTGTAATTTTACTATAATATACAATAGTATTTTTCCATGTGGGGACTAAGCGTTTTCTCCCATAGAGCCTAATCAGCCTATTATAAAAGAAAGCGCTTAATGTGGCTTAATGCAGTAAGACGATGAAACTGAGTAGGCTACACTTTATGCGCTATATTTCATATTAAGCATTTTTTAATGGTTTTCTATAGGAGAAAAATATTGAGATAAATGTTGTGTTCATAACTTAATCTGCTTGCCTATACTGTTAAGCGTTTTTCGTCTTTATAGTTGTTTGTGTGTGGTTTGTGAAATGCTTGAAAACGTGAAATGCTTGAAAACGCGAAATGAAAGTCTCAAAATCCAAATGAATAAAATGAGATCAATGCAGAAAAGACGTCAATAAATGCACACGCGTCACATTATCCACAAATGCACATCTTATTTGTTGCATGTGCAAATTACGATACACTAATGCAAGATAAAACATTTGTATTAAAAAAAATGTCTCTATTTGTACAAACTGCAGCACATTCATGCAATTCTGTGTTTTGCACATACAAGTTGAAAGGCATTTGTTTGTGGATAGTGAAAAGTTCATGGATAATTGTGTGTGCATGTATTAATCATTTTGAGTCTAAAATCATCCCATAGAGCTGGACCTGAGTAACAATGACCTGCAGGATTCAGGAGTGAAGCTGCTCTCTGATGGACTAAAAAGTTCACACTGTCAACTAAACATACTGAGGTAAGGAAAAAATGGGCATTATTATAGGATTATAGACATTATAATAATGTATACATTTTTTCATTATGTGTGTTCTCTATTATTTAAACTAATTGCATTGCATTTTCTCCAGTCTGGTTTTAAAAAGGCTTTATTCAATGATTAAAATGTTGATGTTATGAGAATGGAGATAAACAGAGTTTAAGATTATCTCCAGTCCTAGATGATGTGATTTTGAGTGTTAGTGGGCTTGTGTTTGTAGATTATCTGGTTGTATGGTGACAGAGGAAGGCTGTTGTTATCTGGCTTCAGCTCTGAGTTCAAACGCCTCACACCTGAGAGAACTGGATCTGAGCTACAATCACACAGGACAATCATTATTCAAGCTGCTTTCTAATCCAAACTACAAACTGGACAAACTCAAGTATGTTCAAACCTGACAATCATCCTGTCATATGTATTTATACATGTATGTGGAATAAAGTAATTGAAAACTCACATAGATCTCTGCATACAGCACATATATATACATACATACTGCACAGGAAAATAAGGATGTGTTTTGAATGAAGATGATCTTGATTCAGATCAACAGCTGCTTGTGACTTATAACAGCAGCATCTGAGAAACAAACTCAAGTCTTGGATCTTAAAACATCAATTTAAAGGTTTTTGATGCTCTAGAAATTAATTTTTCATTGTTGTCAGAGACAGATACAAACTTAGAGATCACAGTCTGAATGAGAGGAAATTATGTAATTAAGTGATTTCGACTAGAGCTGCATGTTAAAATAAATATTATTTTCTTACATTGTTATATTTATTCTTAAATACTTAAATTGTATTCCTAATTTATTAATACTAATGAAAGTGTTATAACAATAACAATTATTATTTAGCAATTATTATAATCATAATAATTATCATTATTCACATAAATATTTAAGCACAACATTTTGGGCCAAATTGTGCAGCCCTACAAACAAGCACAACAACAGAGGTGTTCTATATATACAGTATATATGATTTTTTTTTTATTTGTTTTAAAGTGAAATTACATTTCACCCCCAAAACGAACAGCCCTCATTTCTGCAGTTGTGATAAAAAAACATGTTCATATGAAGGATATATACTCAAATGATCAGTGAATGTAAAGGTGATTCTGTAGCTCAAGGCTTGAGGATCTTATTCAATGATAGAGGCTGTGAATCAGGAAATACATCAATACTGGCGGATAGAGGATTCTGTAGATATAGTTAACCCAAAAATACAACTGTCATTTACTCACCCTCATTTCAGTACAAATATGTGTGACTTTCATAAATTGTGGTACTTTTTGTTAGTGTAGCAAAGGCCCAATTGAATGGTTGAAATTACTTTGAGGCAGAATGTTAATTGGGGGATAAACTGAAAGGTGAGTGATGTGTTGTAATCATAATAAAACAGAGAGAGATTGGTATACATATTCCTACAACCATGTAGAGATTTTCTAATTTGGCAACTAAATGTTTTTAACCTGGTCCCCTGCAATAGAGAGAGCAAAAGGGAATTTGTGTGATTTCAAGAGAGCAATGGTTTATTTTGTTTAGGAAAGTTTTTTTATTTATAGGAATTTATGTGTGTTTATTTGTATTTCCTGCTTTATGGAAAATGAGTGAAATTTTTTGTTTTATAGTGTGGATCATGGAGGAGAGATCAGGATTACAGCAGGACAACAGAAATGTAGGCCTCTCTCTCTTACATACATAAATACACACAAAAAAAAAATTCACTATATTAGTGAGGACATTGCATAGACTTTCATTGATTTTATATCAGGTTATTGATCATTAATCACCTAAACCTACCCATCACAAAAGCATGTTCAAAACACTATATTTAAGTAAAAACAAACTTTGGCTGATTTTTTAGCACTTTTAGCATTTTTAACTAGTGAGGACCTGTAAAATGTATTACAGTGTTTCCCATCATCAACAGCTTAATTCAAATCTGCATTCATGCTTTGGTTGGTGCTTAACCAGAGACTGAAACGCTCACTTTTATGGCACAGTCACAACTGCTCAGTGTTTTACACCATATAATGTTCTTTTTATGCTTCTGATATGTAGATTAGACTGATTTAGATTAGATTTTTTTTATTATTATTATCGATACCTATTATTTTTATGTTTATGTGCCTGATAACAGAACTGATATTTGTTTTATTTCTGTTTTTGACCATTTTAACACTGCACTGAACTAAACAAACATTTTATTCAACTCTTTTTAAAAACGATAATTTCTGCAATTTCACTCCCTCCTTGTATTCAAAACAAAACACTTCTACATTAAAAAATAGTCTGAAAAAGTGCAAATAAAAAATATAGTACACTATCACTGAAGTGCATGTTTTTAAATAAAATCTTTGATCAGATAAACAAACTTATAACATGTAAAAAAAATATTCTAACATTAAAAAAAAACAGCATAAAACATTCTAAACCATGTGAATTAAACAAACATTACTTCTTCAGTGTAGCTAATTCCCAGTTTCATTTTTTTTATTTATAACAACAAAATAAAGTATTGTTTTTACGTGGAGAATATAAATAAATGACGGGAGTCTTTTCCTATAAATATAAGCATGAATATAAGCATTAATTTTAAACTACAGTTTTAAGAGGTTTCTTTAAAATGGAATCACTGGAATATTTGCTGAAATATGCAATTATGTACACATCATGCATGCATTCGTTGGAATACGAAAAACATTGTCTGAAAAATAAACAAAACAGCTAATGCCTCATCGCAATTGCAGAGTCCATCTCATCTGGAATGCTATCAGAATTATTATTGTTTTTGTCTATAGACTACCTTGCGGTGAATTAGATATTACAAAACCGATACCTGATTATAGGAAAATGCTTAAATATCCTGAAAAATATCAGTAAACTGATTATTGGTTGATCTCCACCTTCTGATTTTGGCCCCACTTTATATTAGGTGGCCTTAACTACTATGTACTTACATAAAAAAATAAGTACAATGTACTTACTGTGTTCATATTGTGTTGCAAAACACCTTTGCTGATATTGAGGTGGGATACAGGTAGGGTTAGGGACAGGTGTGGTGGGATGGGTAAGTTTAAGGGTAGTGTTAGGTGTAAGGGAAGTGTCAACTGTGTAATTACAAATGTAACTACAGAAATTAATTACAGATGTAATTACATGCAGGTATTTTTTTAAATGTAAGTACAATGTAAAAACATGTATGTACACAATAAGTGCAATGTTTCAAATTATTAATTAAAATGTTAGTACATAGTAGTTAAGGACACCTAATATAAAGTGGGTCCCTGATTTTTAATAAATATGAAATGTAAGTAACATTGTATTTGTCATTTAATATAAAATAAAATATTCTATGTAATTGAAAGTTGAATAAAGACATGCTTAGTAATAGACATATTAAAATCATATGATACTGTATTATTTTTATGAGATTAATCTGAAAGGAAAAAAAGTTTTATCAATTATACAGAGCAAGATTTAAGATACCAATATTTTATTTCAAGAGATATTCTAATGACTATTAATTAATTTTTGTAAAAAAATATTTTCTTTAAAAAAGCATTACTTTTTGTGGATTTTAGGGTTCCCTGGTTATCACAGATATTATTGGGCTGCTGGAATTTATGAAAAATCATTGTATACTATATGGCAGTGGTTCCCAAACTAGGATACGCATACGGGTACGTGGGGTTACAGGGGGTATGCAAACAAAATGCTGAGTTTTGCAGTTCATTTAATTGTACCCCACCTTAAAAATAACATTAAAACTGAGACTGTATTTCTGTCAGGTGTATATTTCTCTATTTATTAATATTGGGGAAACTTAATTTAGGGGGCAAATATTGCCCCTTAATGTGAAAGGGATGACTGCAGTCAAAGTGGAAGAGAGAACTACTGCTATATGGAATTACAATGTAATCAGTGTAAGCTCACTATCTTTGCCTATAGTGTGCATTAGGTGAGGTTAACTGTTTGGTAATATTATTGATTCTCATGTCTTAATTGTTGAAGGCTAAAACTGGCACCGTTTTGGAGTGGGAATGGCTCTTTTTTTATCCCACCTCTGGTGTGTGATGCTGAGCTCTCATATCTAAAGGTTTTGTAACCTTTGCAATGTTCTGAACACACTGTTTAATGTGCAACAATAGCTCACTCAGTGTTCATTAAGGGCAGATCAAACTGATTTAAAAAAAAAATTTTTATGGCAAAATAAGCTTGCTGTAAATATCATTTTCATATTTTCATCTCTGTAATAGTCTTTCCCTGTTGTTTTGGAAGTAGGTACATTTTATCACTTAAGTGATATATTTTAAAAAGTTGGCAGTCAAAATGATAACTATTGGAGGATATAGATATTCTTCCTTTTTTCTGACAAACAGCAAAAGAGAATTTGAATTAGATTATGCACAGTGTTTTAAATTGTTTTAACACGCAATGTAATGTGTTTAATAAATGCGGTTGATAGTTGCTTTGTTTAGGCAATGGCACAAAACACAACATCTTTTTTTTTAGTATGTAAAGTATACAAATACTTTTGTTGTTTATTACGAAACTGTTGGGACAGATTAGACTGTGGCAGACTGTCAAAGTCTAGTTAATTAATAGCAAACTAATGGTAATTAATGTTAATGTTATAATATCTCTTTTTGTGTTCAGATGCATGTGATCTCACACTGGATTCAAAAACAGCAAACCCTCATCTCACTCTGTCTGAGAGGAACAGAAAGGTGACATATGTGAAGGAGAAGCAGCCGTATCCTGATCATCCAGAGAGATTTAATGAGTGTCTTCAGGTTCTGTGTAGAGAGAGTCTGACTGGACGCTGTTACTGGGAGGCTGAATGGAGCGGGCTAGTTTATATATCAGTGTCATATAAAGGAATCAGCAGAAAAGGATTGAGTAATGACTGTGTGTTTGGACACAATGAAAAATCCTGGAGTCTGAACTGTTGTAATAACAGATTCACTGTCACGCATAATAAGACAACAGTCATATATCCCTCTTTGTGCTCTAACAGAGTAGGAGTGTTTCTGAACTGGTCGGCCGGCACTCTGTCATTCTACAGCGTCTCTGACACACACACACTCACACACTTACACACATTCAACAGCACATTCACTGAACCCCTCTATGCTGGATTTGGGTTTTATTCTGATAGCTCAGTGTCTCTGTGTGAGATTAAACAACTTCCTGTGAGAAACAACTGCTTGAGAGTTGAGTGAAAGAAAACACACTCACATTAACTCTAGGGGTGTCGAAATTAATAGTTTCTTCGATGCATTGCGATGCAGACGAGGATGATTCGTTATCGGTAATAGACCATAACCGATTATAATGTACTGATTCTTTTCTGACGTCATTTGTCGCGTACGTGCTTTGTCACGGTAGCATACAATGGCAGAGGGAGGCAAGACGCAAGTGAGAGTTATTAAAAATGCTCCAACTACTTTAAAAGCCGACATATGGGCACAAATCGACTTTAATGAACAAACCTGGTAAACACGACCAGAAGAACACGCTCTGTGTGTAAATCAAAGCTATCTGATTTATCAAAACAATTTTATTTACATTTGGGCACATAAATGTGTCTCCGCAAAGCGGATATAAATCCGATCTTCAATTCCCGCGCAATATGCAGGTTTAATGGAGTTCACGTACCGAAAACAATAGATATGAGCTGATTACTAAATGATCAGCAGCTAATTTCAAAATCAAAGACCGCAATAGGAGAGAGTGCGGCCACAGCACTGGTAAGATCAATCAGGTTTTTTACTTATAATGAAGATGATTGTGTGTTGAGCACCTACGGCTTTACTTTCGGTTTAATTTGCGGTAGATTGTGCTTAATGAAGAGATACTCGTCTGTGGCGATGTATGCCTCGGTAGCACCATCATATCTGGCTATAACATCATATAGCCGATAACATGTTCTCATACGTTTATTTTTTTTAGCAGTGTTGGGAGGAGTAAAACTTACATATGTGGTTTCAACAACCAGATGCATTTAGGCTTTAGTTTTGACTGTAATGCGGCCCGACCACCTCTTAAAGTGGCTTTTAGTATTTACTTTTGTGTATTTATTCTAAATGCTCCTGTTGTCTTCTGTGCCCAGACTTGAGTTTTGTTTGATGTTTGATACATTTAAGAAGCTTATTTTCTTTGAGCAGGTAAAATTAAAGGTTCAGTTCATATATCTGACTTCTTGTATTTATTGATAAAATTGTATACATGAGGATGCGATACATCATGATATCGAATTGAACCGAATTGATGACATGATCGTTATCAAACTGAACCGTGAGAACAGTGTAGGTTTACACCCTTAGCTAACTCACACCGCTATAAACGCTTTCTTCTAATCTTAATTTCAGTGTTAGAATCAGAATTAGATTTATTGCCAAAATATGCCTATACACACAAGGAATTTGGTGACAAAAGCTTCCAGTGCACAGCTATCCATTTACCTGACAATTTCAGGTAAACATTTCAGAGTTCATATCATACATACTTCTTTATTTCCTTTTATTGCAAATTTTTCCATTATTTTTACTTTAATTCTGGGTACATACGTATTATTGTGTCTATGGTAGATGCGTGCGCACACACAGTCTCTGCGTCAACATTTTTAAATTTAAAAGTACAATTTTGCTAAATAAATAATCAAGGGGAATTAAATATGTACGATGAGCAGTTAGAAACAAGTATTAGTCCATTTTTACACAAAATATGCCACTTTATGTCATGGGGACTCAAATGGCACTGAATTCTAGGAATTACCCATTTGTGCTTTTTGTTTTTGCTTGTTTGTTTGTTTTTACATCTGTGGGCAAGTGTGTTGCAATTTTGACTTTATTGTTAATACGGACTACCGGCACATCCAGGATCTTAACTGTCAATTTCGTGCACGCCCCTTTTTAGGGAAAAATAAACTAGACTTCCCATAGACTTCAATACAAATTAGCGGCACAAAACAACATCCGTATACAGCCGGCAGGCTTGAATAACTAATCACTAAGATTAAACATGTCAAGTAATTATATATGTCTAGCCTGCCTGCCATAGAGCGTGAAAGATACAGCCACACACTTGAAGGAACACTCCACCTTTTTTAGAAATAGGGCTTATTAAACTTCTTTCCTACATTTAGATATGTGGGCAAATGCATTTTTGTCTCAGTGCATGAATTGTTTTAGTTTGGCAGGGTCGCCGCTAGCTTAGCTTAGCATAATGAATGGAATCCTATGTTGCCAGCTAGCATGTCCCGAGTAAAATAATTAATATCTGCCTAGGAAATTGCCTAGTCTTAATCTGCATCGCTATTTGTATTTGTTGTGAATACGCAGGCCACAATAAGTAATTAGGTGTTTTTTTTTTTTTTTTTTGCAAATGCAACACAAGTCAATATTTACACTATTTAATATTTGTTCATTATGTCGTAGTTGTAGTATTGCTAATGTTGAAGTTTATTATCTGTGGCAATCTATTTAGACAGCATAAATACTGCCAAATTTTAGTTTCAAAGTTTCAAAGGAGTTTATTTAAAAAAGCCTGATCCACTGTACATGTTTAGTAATTTAATTTTTTTCATGATTTGTGATAAAACTCCCTGTTCTACATCAATAGTGTTTTCTGAAACCTTAATATCAGTTGTATTACATCTGCATTTCTGAATGTATAGGCCAACTTTAGTATAATTTAATATACTATAATAGCTAACACATGGCACTAAATGTATTTAATATTTTTAAATATAAATATAATGATGCAGAGGTCATAAATTTGATTTGTTGAGGATGAAAGTTGGAGGATGGTACCATGAATTACTGAACCATGCCAGTTTATGACATATATGATGCTGCCAAAATGTGATGTGAAGTGATTAATTCCACAGGGAATCTGCTTGGATGATCATGACTGGATTTTAGTTAAAAAAATGTCTGTCTCTTACAAGATGGGGCTGATTTGAAGTCTAAATTGTAAGTCAATATTATCGAATTTTATTTAATTGTTTTGTTATTGAACTGTTGCATGAAAACATTATCACAATCGTGCTATTTGTCCGACATCAACCCACAACAGAAAGACTGGAGCAAGCCTCTGAAAATACTTTGACAAATAGAAACTTACTGCTAAATAATTCATTCTTTTAAAGTTGAGAGGAACATAACACAATGTGTGATTTCTTTCTCACCCATCATTTAATTCATATCCGCTGCTTCAAAAGTGCAAGTGTTTTACACCAGCCAACGTTGTTTTCTTCTCTCACTGGTCATGTGACACTGTCAAAAGTGAAAGTATTTCAACTGACTCCATTTTGTGAAGAAAGAACACGAACATCAGGAGAGAAAAGCTGTTTGTGAATAATGTGAATCAGTTTGAGGACAGATCCGTTTAATGCTGTTATCGAGATGCATAGAATGGACTTATGAACTGAATGAAGTTTGTGTTTGATGTTCTTCACTGTTGAGACAGAGGTAGGTTTGAACAAACACATTTCTGGATTTCTCATGCATCATTTAATATTTGCATGTGTACATATGTTTTAATCTACAGTAATGTTGGTCTGTTTGGATGCTTTAGTTAGTTTTTCTTTCTCTTGATAGCCTTCCATGCTGAATACCTGCTGATAAAACAGAAATATAACGAAACTGAAATATCCTGTAAAAATTTTATATCTGTTTAAGAATCTCTTTGTTTGATATGCAGTCATAAATGGATGAATACAACCTGGTTTCCTCTATTTGAAGTTTCTTAAACCATTGTTAGTTGAACTGACAAAAGCATCTTTGTTTGTTTGTTTTCCTTCCACAAAGTAAAGGAGACTTTCTGTCAACTATTTCAATATTGTGTGTATTAGTGTACCTAGCAAAGAGTTCAGTCATACTGAAACTGATAAAACATACCCAAATACACATAATCATTTTTATTAAATGTTTCATTCTGTATGTCTAAAGATGTCATTTGTTGTACATTGTGTGTTTCAGTTGTACATCCTGTAAAATGACTCTCTATAAGCGGGGAAAAGAGGGTGTTTCTGTTCAGGCACGTAAAGCAGCATCTCCAGAACCCAGCTGTGTGTCTATGAAGAGTGACGCATCCATGGACCCTCCACTTAAATTCAGTGATGGAGCAGTGACCTCTGACCCGAGTGAGTATTATGTGATTTCAAACTTTCAAATAGACATTAAGATTTAGTGCCGTAAAAAAACATTGGTGATGCACGTCAAGTCAGGTTTTTTAGATAGACACTCTCAGATGTGTCTGAATGATCAGATTTTATGTGTTTTTTGTCATCCATTTTGCAATAGGTTGT